>NW_026844029.1:3132588-3222588 GCF_029531705.1 Pantherophis guttatus | reverse complement strand
CTTCTTCTTCTTCTTCTTCTTCTTCTCCTCCACCTCCTCCTCCTTTTCCTCTTGTTCTTGTTGTTGTTGTTGTTGTTGTTGTTGTTCTTCTTCTTCTTCTTCTTCTTCTTTCTTCTTCTTCTTCTTCTCCTCCTCCTCCTCCTCCTCCTCCTCCTCCTCCTCCTCCTCCTCCTCCTCCTCCTCTTCTTCTTCTTCTTCTTCTGCTTCTGCTTCTGCTTCTTCTCCTTCTTCTCCTTCTTCTCCTACACCTCCTCCTCCTTTTCCTCTTGTTGTTGTTGTTGTTGTTGTTGTTGTTGTTGTTCTTCTTCTTCTTCTTCTTCTTCTTCTTCTTCTTCTTCTTCTCTTCTTCTTCTTCTTCTTCTCCTCCTCCTCCTCCTCCTCCTCCTCCTCCTCCTCCTCCTCCTCTCCTCTTCTTCTTCTTCTGCTTCTGCTTCTGCTTCTGCTTCTTCTTCTGCTTCTTCTCCTTCTTCTCCTACACCTCCTCCTCCTTTTCCTCTTGTTGTTGTTGTTGTTTTGTTGTTGTTGTTGTTGTTGTTGTTGTTGTTCTTCTTCTTCTTCTTCTTCTTCTTCTCTTCTTCTTCTTCTTCTTCTTCTTCTTCTTCTTCTTCTTCTTCTTCGTCTTCTTCTTCTTCTTCTTCTTCTTCCCCCTCCTCCCCTCCTCCTCCTCCTCCTCCTCCTCCTCCTCCTCCTCCTCCTCCTCCATCATTTTTTTTTTGCAAAATCACCACCTTGCACTCATAACACAAGCACACCTGTTTGTATTTCTCAATCTCTGATGTCAATGCGGTGCAAACGTTCAACCTTTAGATGCACTATTTTCTGCATTATTGATTGTGCTCCTCTCCGTTGAGAAGAAAGGGGGGGTATTTGGTAAGACAAGCCATGGCTGAAACTCCGTCTTTGCTGTCGTCTTTGCTTCATTTTACTCTACAGGGCTTGAGATGACAGCAAACTGAATGGTTTCCCCTTAGGACTTCCTTCTTTAAATCGGGTTCCAATGCCGAGTGCTCGGAATGTGGCGATCTATTGTTCTTTTCCAATATTGATCCTCTTCCTGGATTTTCATTTTTGCTGACTGCGAATATTTCTGCTTGCTGTTGTGCTTTTTCACTCACTGAACGGGAAAATGAGTTTTGTATGCATTGCATAATTCAACACTAGTAATTTGGGCTGTTAGTCCAAAAGCCTTAGCTCAGGTTCTAGTTATACGGGGTGGGGGTTGGGGATCAGGTACACTGAATAGCAAATTACAGGTATCTTCGACTTACGACCACAGTTGAGCCCAAAATTTGTTAAGTGAGTTTTGCCCCATTTTGCAAATTTTCTTGTCACAGTGGTTAAGCAAATCATGGCCATTGTTAACTTAGTCACACGGTTGTTAACCGAATCTGCCTTCCCCGTTGACTTTGCTTGTCAGAAGGAGATCACATCACACACACACACACACACGGATACGTCAGCCGTCATAAATATGAGTCAGTTGTCAAGCCTTTGTATGTTGGTCATGTGACCGCAGGGATGCCGCAAACGTCGTACGTGTGGGAAAACGGTCGTAAGTCACTTTTTCAGTGCCTTTGTTGTAACTTTGAGTGGTCACTAAATGAACTGTTGAAAGTCAGTTACTGCCTGTAATTTGCAGTGTAACATACTTGCAAGATGGAATTAACAATCTAGCCTAATTGTTCCTGCCAGGGGTGGGTTCTAATTTTTTTTACTACCGGTTCTGTGGGCATGGCTTATTTTGTGGGCGTGGTTTGATGGTCATGTGACAATTCTTTAGGATTTAGCGGAGGTTCTGGTCTACCAGGCTTTTAACTGCTTGCAGAGCTGTACTGGTCTACCCATTTGTTCTTGGAACGTTCCGATCTACCCATTTGTTTTTGGAGGCACTGGTCTACCTATTTGTTTTTGGAGGCACCGGTCTACCCATTTATTTTTGGAGGCACTGGTCTACCCATTTATTTTTGGAGCGCACTGGTCTACCACCACACTGCCTTTTACCACTGATCAGCTGTAGGGTGGCCCTTTGAAGCCCCGCGGCAAGAGTTTAAACAGTTTTTTTCCTTCTAGCCGATCAGCTGGGACTCGGGAGGCAGCGAATAGATTGGGGGCGGGGCCAAATAAAAGGTAAGAATAATGCAGGGGGGGAGCGGGAGGGCCCAGCTCCCGAACAAAGAGAATCGGTTCAGTGATGTCATATCGTCACCACTACCGGCTCGGCCGAACCGGGCCGAACCGGGAGGAACCCACCGTTGGTTCCTGTCCAGGTTCTTGTTAACTCAGTTAAAACATTTGCATGGGAAACCTGGTGGCTGGTTCACACATGTTGTGTCTCTATATCCACTTTCCACTTGAGGGCAGGCCATCAAGTGTGAACGCATGCATGCGCTATTCCTGTTAGGCCACAATATACTACTACTACAAAAAAAAATTACTACCAAGGTTTTTTCGAGCAGGATTCAAATGATCACAAACAACAACAAAAACAACAACAAAAAAAATGTAAAAACAATTCATAGCATTGCACATTGCCTGAGCTATATCTCAAAAAGGACATAAAACCTAAATTCATAATTTGCCTAGAGATGTACCAGCAATTAACCATCCGTAGAAAATAAAATCAATAATCTATGACAAAACCCTCTGCGCAGCAAATTTTGTGATATATTCCTACACAAACAGAAGCTTAGGCCTCAGGTTGTCTGGACTTTCCCCAGATTCCTGGAGGTTCTTGGATTTTATTCAAAAGCTGAGAGAGCCTATGTTAGTTAGTCTTCTACTTTTCCCTGTTTTCCCATTTTAAAATAACTTCCCAATTGTCTGTGCTATGGAGATATAGGACTGGATTAGACTTTGTGTATGTGACACAAAGTCACTGAATAGCAAATTACAGGTATCCTTGAGTTACGACCACAACTGAGGCCAAAATTTGTTAAGTGAGTTTTGCCGCACTTTGCAAACTTTCCTGCTACAGTGGTTAAGTGAATCATGGCTTATTATCATGGTTGTTAACTTAGTCACACGGTTGTTAAGCGAATCTGCCTTCCCCGTTGACTTTGATTGTCAGAAGGGGGTCACATGACCCCTCCCCCCACCCCATCCCGGGCACTTCAACCATAAATCATAAATCACTTCAATCATAAATACGAGTCAGTTGCCAAGCCTTCTACTTTTCCCTGTTTTCCCATTTTAAAATAACCTCCCAATTGTCTCTGTTCTGGAGAAATGGGACTGGAGTAGACTTTGTGTATGTGACAAAGAACATCTCTTTTTCAGTAAGATGTGGTATGTGTCCAGCAGTGGGTTTCACATTATGTTACTACCGGTTCGCCGTGCACACTCGCTTCGTGTGTGTACGCGCCCAGTTTGAGTGCGCGCCTGCCTTCCAAATATGTGCCTAGCCTTCCGCGCATGTGCTTTGCTCGCACGCACACCTTTTGTGCATGCGCCTGGCCTCAAAAATGTGCGTAATAGGATGAGAGAGAGCAGGGGTAGGGTGCGTGGATGGATGCATGGGTCCACCCGCGATTTCCGCTACCGGTTCAGGCGAATCGGTCCGAACCGGCTGAATACGAGGGAATGCATATTCAGCGCCCAAGCTCACCTCCTGTGCCAGATACAACCATAATATTGTGGACAGTAAATAATTCTTTTAAAAATGAGTATGTGCTTATGAATCGAGCAATAAATCAAGTGAGGAAGGGCTGTTGGAACATCTGCATGTTTGGCTTAAGTTCTAAATATCCACGCTCTACTATTTATGCAAAACATGGAATAATTATTTGATTCATGCAATAATTAAAGGCTGACTCCTCCGTTGCTTCTGAGCAGAAAAAGCCTGTCTGAACACAGCAAAGAAGGAGAAAGGAAATTTGACCTAACTTTAGGACTTCCTCCTCCTCCTCCTCCTCCTCCTCCTCCTCCTCCTCCTCCTCCTCCTCCTCCTCCTCCTCCTCTTCCTCTTTTTCTTCCTCTTCCTCTTCCTCTTCTTCTTCTTCAACAAGGGTGAGGGAGGAGAAAATATACCAGTCTTTGTGGGTGGCACGCCATGACACAAAAATGCAAATACTGTCATTTCATACCAACAAAGGAGAATATTTGTAGCTCAGGGTTGAAATGAGTTAATTGTCATCCTTTCCCCAATGGTGTCATGATGTGTGTGAGGCTCTGGTAGAACTTTCTGGACCTTTCAATGGAGACTCTTATCCCACCTATGGGTTCAAAGAAAATGTATGAGCTGCCTACTTTACTGAGGGAGGAAGATACAGTCTCCTTTGTCTGTGCTTTCATGAAAGAAAGGGGACTGAAGAGGCCAAATTCTCCTCACATCTGCTTCTAACTAACCCCTCATCAAGGGAAAAGGGCACAGGTCTACAGGTTGATGAAAAACTCTTGAAATCAAAGGCCCAGGTGTCAGGTCTGGAAGCATTTTTTACATTGGGCCTTCAGGCCTGCCACAACTACTGTGGGAAACTGGGAGGGGGGATTGTATGGAGTGAGGGTGATATATAGTCAAAATAACATTCCTTTCTCAGAGAGTCAAGGACATCTTGCCCTGCACCTGGAGGGCTGGAACTGAGAGGTATCTCCAGCTGGGACGGTGCTTGGATTGGACCATGTGATTGACTTGTGGGTGCTGGGCAGGGACTTGGACTTTCCTTTTGGTGGGGAAACCCTGGTAGCTTTCAGATTCGGGTTTTCTCAGATGTGCCAATAGTGTCAGCATTCTGATGCTGCCATAAAAAGACGAGGCTTGACTTTTCACCTACTTATTTTCTCTGTAGATAATATCCCCTAGGAGATGGGATGGGAGGGGGGAACATTCCTGTGGGGTGAGGTCAGAAGCTGGGGAGACTGACTTGGAAGATGGCCAATGAGAAGGCTGAGATTTGGGAACGGAAAGGGAAGGGTTTGGGGGTCAGAGGGTTAGTATCGGCTACGACAAAGTCGGGGCCAGATCTGTCTTACTCAATAAATGGAATATTTCAGCAAAGATTAATTGTTTGGGAGTGCAATTTATTTGAGATGACATCGAAACCTGACAAATAGGACATTTCTAATAATATGTAACTTTGAGGAAACTCAAGCCTCGAAGTTTTCTTTCATTGGGGGTGTTACTTGGAACCCTGACATTAACCCGAATCTGAAAGCTTCCAGGGTTCCCCACCGAAAAGAAAGTTCAAGTACCTGCCCAACACCCAATGTCCATCAAATAGTCCAATCAAAGCACTGTCCCAACTGGAGATGCCTCTCAGGTTCATCCTTTCAGATGCAGGGCAAGATGTCCTTGAACCTCTGAGAAAGGAATGTTTTATGACTATATATCCCCCCTCCCAATTTCCCACAGTAGTAAATGTGGCAGGTCTGAAGGCCCAATACAAAAGATGGCTTCCAGGCCTGACAGGATTGTGTGACACCAGTGTGACTCGTGGAAAAGTGGAGAGGCAATCTTGGGTCTCTAATTTAGAAACGACAATGCTTTCTTTGTCGTCCTGTATCAGTGGATTAAGCAAGATGACATGAAAACTTTGGTCCTGCCCTAATATATATTCAGTTTCTACACTGACCATTTGAAGAAGGGCTTGGATAGAGCTGTGGGTGTGAAATGATTAGTCTTTATCTCTGCCCCCTAAAAGACCCACTGAGGTTGTCTGTGTTGAACCTACAGCTTGCTCAAAGTTAGCCCGTCGACATTCATAGCTGGGACTAGAAGTGATGACTTGAACGCAGGTCACTCCATCCTAACCCAATCCGAATCCTTAAACATACTAGGAGGAACAGATATACATGGAAATACATGCATAATACACCTGGGTGCTGAACAACTCAAACTTGTTTACAAATTATCCTTTTATCCTTTACACAAAAAGAGCCTTTTGTTTTCTCTCCTTTCATTGTTTTGTTTGTTTCTTTCTCCTCATCTGACAATTGGTTCAACATTTGGATACTAAGATTTTGAGCAAACTTTTTTTTTTTAAAAAAATAAGCTCTGTTTTTATTTTTAATCTCATGTTGAATTATACTTTGATGGTTTCCTAATTGAAGAAAATGGCTGCAATAAAATACATCTGTTCTACAATGGCAGGAAAGGAAACCCTCCTATGGAAGAGGTTTAATTCATTTATTTTATGGAATCCAATCTCTCCAGTGAGATTTCATGGCAGTGCCTAGCTAGTTGTTATGTTGTTTCTTCTACTTCTACTTCTTCTTCTTCCTCTTCTCTTCCTCTTCCTCCTCTTCTTCTTCTTCCTCCTCCTCCTGCTCCTCCACTACTACTACTACTACTACTTCTCTTCTTCTTCTTCTTCTTCTTCTTCTTCTTCTTCTTCTTCTTCTTCTTCTTCTTCTTCTTCTTCTTCTTCTTCTTCTTCTTCTTCTTCTTCTTCTTCTTCTTCTCCTTCTCCTTCTCCTTCTCCTTCTCCTCCTTCTCCTTCTCCTTCTCCTTCTTCTTCTTCTTTTTCTTCTTCCTCCTCCTCCTCTTCTTCTTCTTCTTCTTCCTCCTTCTCCTCCTCCTCCTCCTCCTCCTCCTTTTCCTTCTCCTCCTCCTCCTTTTCCTCCTCCTCCTCCTCTCCTCCTCCTCCTCTTCTCTTCCTCCTCCTTTGTCTAACTCAAACTTTAAATAGCCAGAATGAAGCCACCTTCTTGACTTTGTCATTGGCCAAAAATAAGTCATTATTGGTACATGTTTCTGGTAGTAGCTGACATATCAGCACATGGACTGGACTCTGTGTTGCTCCACATTCACATAGCATGTTGTTATCCATTAAGATTTCCCTTGAGCTTATTGGTTGTACATTTAGGCACTCCAACTCTCAATCTATTCAAGGTCCTCCAAATAGTACAAGAGAAGTCAGATCCCTTGGCCATATCCTCTCTTAGTGTTATTCCTTGCTTGATAGTCTCCTTCCTCCATCTTTTAATTTGATTTTGTTCTTGTGTGCCCTCAAGAATGTTTGTTCTTGCCATAAATCTGTTCCTAGATCTGAGTTTGGTGGGTTTAGGACATTCAGAAGATGTCAGGGATCCTTCTCTTGATTAATTTTCTTGGCATCTGCTGCTATTTCTCTATTATTACTTCTGTAATAATGTCCATTGTTTTGGAATAGTAGTAAAAATTAAAGCTCAAGACGCGAAGCTCAAGATCTGCTTCTTCAAGGATAATAGGAATCACCCTATGGAGTTGTGGAAATTTGGATCGTAGAAACACCCAGGAGCATAGAAGAGTCCAAAGGCAGATGCATGAATAAATGTGATAAATGTATTTATTCATATAACAAAACATATTAACTATATACAAAGGCTGTCTTAATATCCATTAGGATAGGGGGCACACAGCGTGTGTGACCACCCCTATCAAAGATCATGTCTCATGGAGAACAAATGTAAAAGAGAGCTTGGTGGAAAGGTTAGAGGGGGTTTTATACTCAGTGTAAGCCCCTCCTCTCCACATAGGGGTGGGGGCACTTGCTGCCTCCACTAGTGTCTGTATGATATATGTGCCAATGGCTTGCAAATACTTGACAGTTCCCCTCCTTGCGAGACAATGGCATGCAAACATACAAATACAATGCACAACAGATTTTACCCTGAGAGACATAACTTTTTACACAGATCTTTGTGCCTATCTGCTGGTAGAGGTTTTGTGAAAATATCAGCTGTTTGATATTTGGTCTGACAATGTGATAAAGATATAAATCCCATCTCTACTAGTTGCCTAACATTTTGATAGCGGATATCAATATGTCTGGACCTTTTTCCCACCGCATAGGCTTTGGCAATGCCTATGGCCCCGGTGTTGTCTTCTATAATTTGGATGGGCAAAGTCGGTGGTGTCCGCTCCATTGCTGATTTTGTTGAGTATTATGGGCTTTGTTGATTCTTGGTAAGGCCACCCTTGGAATACTGCATTCAGTTTTGGTTGCCACAATGTAAAAAAGATGTTGAGACTCTAGAAAGTGTGCAGAGAAGAGCAACAAAGATGATTAGGGGACTGGAGGCTAAAACATATGAAGAACGGTTGCAGGAACTGGGTATGTCTAGTTTAATGAAAAGAAGAACCAGGGGAGACATGATAGCAGTCTTCCAATATCTCAGGGTTTGCCACAAAGAAGAGGGAGTCAAGCTATTCTCCAAAGCACGTGAGGGTAGGACAAGAAGCAATGGGTAGAAAGTAATCAAGGAGAGAAGCAACCTAGAACAAGAAGAAATTTCCTGACAATTAGAACAATTAACCAGTGGAACAACTTGCCTCCAGAACTTGTGAATTCTCCCACACTGGATGTTTTTAAGAAATGGTATAGGGTTTTCTACCTGAGCAGGGGGTTGGACTAGAAGACCTCCAAGGTCCCTTCCAACTCTGTTATTCTATTTGTTCTGTTCTGTTCTGTTCTGTTCTGTTCTGTTCTGTTCTGTTCTAGTCTAGTCTAGTCTAGTCTAGTCTAGTCTAGTCTAGTCTAGTCTAAGGCCTGGTGGGATTTGCTGATAGCTTGACTGATTGAGTGGTCCTTGATGTTCTCTGAGCTTGTTTTTTTTTCTTGCAAATTACCCAAACTAGGTAGCATCTTCAGCACAGCAACCAAGCCCAGAGAACACAAAGGACCCTCATTTCAACCCTGAGCTACAAATATTCTCCTTTATTGACTTTACGGATTCTTATGCTTCTGAAATGTGACCGCAAAGGAGCCAAATGAAAGTCCCTGGAGTCAGCTTTAAAAAAAGAAAAAAAACCCTCTTTGGTCCAATTATGTAATGGAATGTGAGGACTGATGGGTTAAGAGTAGAAGTGTTTCCAATACCTTCCTTTGATATTTTCACATCTCTGGGAATTCTGACTTTGATTCTTCAGATTCTGTGTTGTTAGACCTCAGCTTCAGTCTGTGCATATTCTTGGTGTAGTTGTTTCTGAAGTTCAAATATGAGAAAAGGTCTCAGGGTGGAATTATGGTCCTCCTAAGGAACATCAGAGTCTTTTCTTTTGAAGTAGTCTCTTATTTTTAGTTAGAAAAGTTTTAGTTAGCCTTCAAATATGTCTCAAATACCGTGTTTCCCCAAAAATAAGACCCTGTCTTATATTTTTTTCCCACCAAAAAAAGCCACAAGGGGAGGAGGATGTCATCCACTGACTCATTTCACTTGCACATGTCACCCCCAGCCTCCTTTTCGATGTCAGAGGCCTTCAGGAAAGTCTTGCCAGCCTTGCTGATTGCAGAAGAAATGGGCCAGCAAGACAGGTGTTGGGGTATGTAAGGCCTGGCTGCAACTGTCCGAAGGTAAGTAGTAGGGCAGCTCCATTCCCCCATCCCCACCCAGGGGTGAAATCCAGCAGGTTCTGGAGAACCGGTAGCGGAAATTTTGAGTAGTTCAGAGAACCGGCAAATACTACCTCTGGCTGGCCGCAGAGTGGGTTGGGAATGGGGATTTTGCAGTATCCTTCCCCTGGAGTGAGGTGGGAATGGAGATTTTGCAATATCCTTCCCCCTGGAGTAGGGAGGGAATGGGGATTTTGCAGTATCCTTCCCCTTCCACGCCCTAGCTTAATTTTGACCTGTGCATCCTGGAGTGGGCAGGATCTTAATTGGAGCTTATTTTTTGGGGGGGGAGTAAGGCTTATATTGGGCACCCATGTAAAAATCAGGCTAGGACTTACTTACCTACTTTCGAGGTAGTTTGTATTGTTGGGGAAACACGGTATGTTGCTTTCCCTCAATCTTCATCTCTGGTAGGGACTACCATAACATCTTACCTCTTCTTTTTAGAAAAAAAAAATCTTGAGAGCATTATAGTTAGTAATAACTGCAGTTGTTAAGTTGACGACATGGTTTTTGAGTGAATTTGGCTTCCCCAAGATTGTTGTGGCCCGCCAGCGGCCAGCAGATTCAGACAGTGAGGAGGTTGGGGAGGAAGTTGGGCCAGTCCTGGAGTCTGGGGAAGACTCGAATGAGGGCTCTGAGTCAGAGGCAGAGAGGGGGCCAAGGCCATTTGCTAGTTCTTTGCTGCCTCCGGAGTCTCTGGATTCTGACATCAGCGAGGCAGAAGAACAGCGTGAGCCTGTTCCCAGCATACACAGAGCTGCCAGGAGACAGGAACAATTAATAAAACAGGGTCAACTTGGGAGTAAGGCTCGGAGATGATTGACCCCTTCTATAAGACATAAAAGAGAAGCAAACGGGACGTGAGCTTTTGCAGGAATCAATTAGTTCATCTGGCCGATTCAAGATTTGAAACTTCTGTTTGTGACTCTGTGCCAAGTTTGGCCTTGCCCTGTGTCTGGAAATTAGCTCTTTGGCAGCGTTCCACGTGAGATAGGTAGGTGTTTAATTAATTTAATTTAATTAATTCAATTTATATGCCGCCTTTGTCTGAAGACTCAGGATTGTTGATAAACTTCCTCTGAAAGACTGTTTATCAAGCCTTGCGGACTGTAAATGAAAGTAATTTACAGCCGTATGAATTAAAGAGGTTTACCAGGACTAAGTTTGTGCTGTTTAATTTGTAAGGAAGCCTAGGTGTTGTGGCCCGTCAGTGGCCTGTACAGCTAGTAGCTGATTCCGACAGCGAGGAGGCTGGTGTGGTGCTGCGCCAGCAGCCTGTGCAGCTGACACTCGAGTCAGACAATGAGGAGACTGGAGAAGATGTGGTGCCAGAGGCGGGGATTCAGCCAGAGCCTTCAGAACCTCCAGAAGCTCCCTTAAGTGAAGAGGACAAAGAGGAGGAGCCTCTTCTCGATGCAGGGGCGCACAGAGCTGCCAAAAGGCAGGAGTGGTTCCTCAGGAGGAAGTCTCCTCGAGAGTAAGGCTTGGGGCCAATTGGCCACTCCCTTAGCCTATTTATGGAGGAACGTTGACTGAAGCAATTTGCAGGGAACAACTTCGTTCACATACCTTCCTGTCTTGTCTTGCTTATCTTATCAGCTTCCTGCAAATTGCTTCTGGGCATTCTGCCAACCACAGTAAGCTTTCAGATTTATTCTTTGAATTCTTGGCGGCTGTTAATGCAGTTAATTAACAGCCATTGTTGTAAAAGACTGATTTATTTAGTAAAATAAGGTTTGAACAGACTTTCTGTGTGCTGCGTTCTTTGGGGTCCGTAGCTAGGGCAGAACAGTAGGTCCGAACAGAGTTTGCAAAAGGGGATCACATGACATCCAGGAGATTGTAACTGTCATAAATATGAGTCAGTTGCCAAGCTTCTGCATTTCAACCGCGTGACCAGGGGGATGTTTCAGTCGTCGTAAGTATGAAAAAACAGTCATAAGTTGCCTTTTTCAGGTCCATTGTAACTGCCTAAAACTAAATGAACAGTTATAAATTGATATTATAATAATTAGTATTCCGGGGATAATTTTTCTCCTTGGGTTGGTTATGAATCCAACAGAGCTTTTTCACGATCAGTTATCTAAAATGCAGGATAGTTAGATGTCACCGTGGGCAGGATTGTCCCTTCTAGAATAACAGCGTTGGACTTTGGCAGCACTATTATAAAAGTAAGAACACCAAATCCAAAAATCCCTGGGATTAATTTCATAGACCAAAGGGAGCTTTGGATGAGTACTTAAATCCCCTCTCTATCTACTGCGAAAACTATTTGCTACGCCACAGCCTTCTCACACCTACTACAGACCATATGTGTTGAGACTCGGAATCTCAGAATCTCTAGCAAGTTTATGGCAGATATTTCCTACTGGCCTGCAGAAATGAATACCCTTCAGAGTTTGGAAGGAAATTATGTTACAACCAGCCTTCTGTTCCCAACCATACTCTATAGACGTCTTTCCTCTGAGAATATTGTATTGATTTTATAGCGCCGACTTTTTCTTATTGGACATTTCATTAAGCACATTTTGCCAATGGATACTATCCATCCGAGATCCTCCTCCTTAAGACATATTTATTTACCCTGTTTTCCCCAAAATAAGACATTCCTTGATAATAAGCCCAATTGGGCTTTTGAGCGCATGGCAATAAGGCCGAGTGCTTATTTCAGGGTTCAAAAAAATATAAGACAGGGTCTTATTTTCGGGGAAACACGATATCTGTCTGTCTGTCTGTCTGTCTGTCTGTCTGTCTATCTATCTATCTATCTATCTATCTATCTATCTATCTATCTATCTATTATTTTCCTCCCAAAATAAGACATCCCCTGATAATAAGCCCAATCGGGCTTTTGAGTGCATGGCAATAAGGCCAAGCGCTTATTTCAGGTTCAAAAAAAATATAAGACAGGGTCTTATTTTCGGGGAAACACGGTACCACTTACGGTGATTTCAAGGCATTGCTCTGAGAATAGCAGCAAGGAGGGACAGATTTCCTAATGCAAGTAGTCCTTGACTTACAACGATTCATTTAGTGACCATTCAAAGTTACAATGGCATTGGAAAAAGTGACTTACGACTGTTTTTCACACTTACGACATTCATATCAGCCCCACGATCATGTGATCAAAATTAAGATGCTTGGCAACGGGTTCATACGTATGACCATTGCTGTGTCCCAAGGGCATATGTGATCACCTTTTGCAACGTTTTGATGAGCAAAATCAATGGGGAAAGCCAGATTCACTTAACAACTGAGGCAGGAAAAGTCGCAAAATGTCACTTAACAAACGTCTTATTTAACAGCAGAAATTTTGGGCTCCATTGTGGTCATACGTCGAGGTCTATCAGAGAATTATTCACCTTCAGGAAAAAAGGGTATAAAATTCTACCTTCGTGTAAGGTCCTGCATGTCAATATTTGTTACCTCTTTGGATACTTACAAACCACACAGATGTTTTATAGACTAAGCCTATGATTTTGGGGACGCAGTGGCTCGGTGGCTAAGACGCTGAGCTTGTCGATCGAAAGGTCGGCAGTTCAGCGGTTCGAATCCCTAGTGCCGCGTAAAGAGGTGAGCTCCAGTTACTTGTCCCAGCTCCTGCCAACCTAGCAGTTCGAAAGCACATAAAAAAATGCAAATAGAAAAATAGGGACCACCTTTGGTGGGAAGGTAACAGCGTTCCGTGTGCCTTTGGCGTTTAGTCATGCCGGCCCCATGACCACGGAGACGTCTTCGGACAGCGCTGGCTCTTCGGCTTTGAAACAGAGATGAGCACCGCCGCCTAGAGTCGGGAACGACTAGCACATATGCGCAAGGGGAGCCTTTCATTTACCTTTACTATGATTTTAGAGAATGAGGGAAATAGAACAATTTGTTGCAAATAAGGATTCCAAACAATAAAATAAACATTTGGAGAAAGTAGTTGTATGGCTAGAACTTGGAGTGCTATGCTAGCTTGAGGGCTTTAGCAAATTTTCGAGCTTTTAATCATCTGTTTAAAATTGTTGCATCCATAGCCATTAAAATGCTCCATATTTCACAGCAATACCGATCCCTCTATGTTGTTTTTACTCTAATGCAGGGGTGTCAAACTCGATTTCATTGAGGGCTGCATCAGGGCTGTGTTTGATTTGGGGGGGACAGGGGGCGGGGCCAGCTCAACATCACTCCTGTCAGGGGTGCCTTTGGCAGCCTGAGCATTTTGCCAGTGAAAACGGGCTCCCCAGCTCCGTTTTGGTTGCCATGGCCTCCTGAAACCCTCTGCCAGGAGTTGCAGGAGGTTGTGGCAGCCGAAAACGGAGCTCAGGAGCCCATTTTCACTGGCAGAAGCACCGTGGGCTGGTCCTTCGCTGTCTCCAGGGCGGCCCCATGGGCCTGATCTAAGTACCACACAGGCCAATTCCAGCCCCCTAGCCATGAGTTTGACACCCCTGCTCTAATGGGTCATAAGTGTTTTATTACTTTTTTTTATTATTTGATTTATATGCCTCCCTTCTCCGGAGACTCAGGGCAGCTTACAATGTGCTCAGCAGTAGCCTTCATCTTTTTTGTATATTTATACAAAGTCAGCTTATTGCCCCCACAATCTGGGTCCTCAATTTACCTACCTTAGAAAGGATGGAAGGCTGAGTCAACCTTGAGCCTGGCGAGATTCGAACCTGCAGTAATTGCAGGCAGCTGTTCTTAATAACAGGGTGCTTTAAACCACTGTACTACTAAGGCTCCTGAATTACTCCAATTACCTCCAATTACTGAAGTGTAAGTGGGAGGTTTCTTCTTGTCATTGAGACCAAGTGTCACTAGATCACTTCCCACATTAGAGAGTCGTGCATTAGAGCTACAACTAACACTGGATCCCTTTCACAGTGGGTGTATACAGGTAGTCCTTGACTTACAAACATGGTCTTGGAGACATTTCTTTGCAGGGAATTTAATCCTTCCTGCTGGGGTGCGTTTAGAAAGTAGGACTGGAAGTTTGAAATTCAATATTTAAGCCACCGACTTAAATTCCACACAGTACTATTGTCAACTCGCAAAGCATCCCTGGCCTGCTCTCGAGTTGTCATAGGCCAGGGGGAATGGGAAAGTGGCAAAATGGCACAGCAGCCAAAGATAGATGCACATTCCATGCTTATCTCTCTCAAGGCTGTATCCCAGGGTTACTTACAGCAACCGAGGGGAGTGACCTGTACAACCAGCAAAATTGCTCCACTGGCGAACGTGATTGATGACACACCCTGGAGGGAGGGGGGGAAAAGGGTCATAATTGGAGCATAAATTATGTAGGGTCATTTGGGAACGTGCGGACATGGAACTCCTAATAAATATCTGGATTTCTTTTGAATCTTGGCTCGAGATTCATGATTTAATTAGGGCATCCGTCGGAACCCTGACAACTATATTGCCCCCTATGAATTTTAACAACTATGTAAATGAGAAGGACTTTTGTAACCGTAGAACAGATGCTAGCAGCACGCTGATTGCTCCTATCCATATTGCTCCCTACAATACTCACAATACGAGCGAACAAGCTATTTTTTTTTTTTCAGTTTGGCATTGTTAGATTTGCAAGGGATGGTTGCGGCACGAGGCATGTTTGCATATTTATCGCCTTTTCTCCAGCTGTGATCCCTCTTGCGTGAATTAGGCTTAGCAATAGTCATTCACATTTGAAGATGTTCCACCTCTTTACATTAGACCGCCACTGAAATATTTTCCAGGAATTGAAGTCGCTGGAAAACATGGTGGTGAGAGAATATGATTCCTAGTAGTAAAAGATATATAGGATAGCAATTGCCTACTGAGACAACTTGAAGTTTTTGTGCTGACCTGTAAAACTCCTAAATAGTTTATAATCTGAATCTGAGGGTTGCCTCTCCCAGTATGAACCTTAGATTAGCAGGAAAAGATCTTTTGATGTCCTCCACGTTTGATATTTTGCTTGTTAAGAGCTGACGCTGACTTTCTGGCACGCCATCCTTCCATCTGTCCATTCATCCCTCCATCTGTCCATCCGACTGTCTACCCATCCATCTGTTTGTCCATCCATCCATCCATCCGTCTGTCTGTCCTTCCGTCATCTATCCATCCATCCATCCGCCATCCATCCATCCAGTCCTCCTTTCCCAAGCTCATTTATCTGGTATGAATTAAGATGCTTTTTGCTTTGTTATCCTGCACTCCCCAAAGACGTACGCTTCCATATTTTATTTTATGTTTTAAGAAAAGTGGTTAAAATTAGTCTCTTTTTTAGAAAAAAAGATCCTGTTGATTTTAATTGTACTCTTTCCTTTTAATTTTGTGATTGGCACTTATAATTGCTTTAACTAGCTGGAGCATCAGAAAGACAGAAAATAGCTGATCAATGAATGTATGAACAAAACAACAACAACAAAAAAGCAATATAAACTATTTACTGGCTTCATAGACACTTGCTAAGTGTCTACCAAAAGCTAAGTTATGGTTGGCATAGTTCGAACATCAAATTTAGTGCAGTGTTTGAGCTGTGCCAACACATAAGTTAGTTTTGCTTGATATGTTACTGAAATTGGTAACAAATTATGTCTTAATTTGGAGCAAGAAGCCAAATAATCAAAGCAATAAATTAGGAATGGAAAAATAAAATACAAGACCAGTTTTACCCATGGAGACCATTTAATCTCACTTAAACTTGAGCCGTGGTGGCACAGTGGTTAGAATGCAGTACTGCAGGCTACTTCTGCTGACTGCTGGCTGCCAGCAGTTCAGCAGTTCGATTCCCACTGTCTCAAAATTGACGCAGCCTTCCATCCTTTGGAGGTGGATAAAATGAGGACTCAGATTGTTGGAGACAATATGCTGACTCTGTAAACTGCTTAGAGAGGGCTGTAAAGCACTATGAAGCGGTATATAAGTCTAAGTGCTATTGTTATTGCTATTAAATGTACTTTGCATGGTATGGTCGAGATAAAGCATATAATTATAATTATAAAAGACTCCCACGTTCAATTTATTAGACCCATGCATTCTAATTTACAAAAGAGCAATTTATAGAGTCAGCCTATTTCCCCCAACAATGGGTCCTCATTTGACTGAAAAATAGAAGGTTGAGTCAACCTTGAGCCGGTCAGAATCGAACTGCTGACAGTCATCAGAATTAGCCTGCAATATTGCATTCTAACCACGATATCACTGCACCTCTTTAATCCTAGCTTGTGGCACCTTTAATCATAATGCCAAATTTTTTCTTTTTCTGGCTTGCAAAAAAATAATAATAATAAATAAATCCCGTACCATCTGATCTCCATCTCTTCCACTAACATCTAGGAAATGTTAGTGAGTTTTCCCCTCCCGATTGCCTGGATTACAGCTGTTAAAGGTTCATGTGAAGAAAAGTTGTATAACAAGTTTATTGCGACCCCATTTCTTTTGATTTTCTGGATGTTAGAGGGAAGAGGGAGAGCAATTAAATTTTTAGCACCGGATAAAAAAAAAAACTATTTATGTTTAATAGCGCATTCACTCTAGCAATGCATGTCTTTATGGCCTCTTTATCCCCATGTTAAATTTCACTGGTTTAGGCCCTCATAGTTTAGTAATCGGATGCAACTTCTGTTTCCCTTTCAGGACGATAACTCTACATTTTTAAGGACTAAATAAAATACCAAAAAAACCACCTTCAGCCCGTACACAGCATCCCAAGCAAAAGGAGATGAACGCTTGACTAGGTGGCTCCCAGGGGGGGTGCAGGAGGTCGAGTACTGCCTGTCACACCCCCTGGCCATGCCCACCATGGCCACGCCCACCATGGCCACGCCCACCCAGTTGGTCATTAGGGCAGAGAACCGGATGTTAAATTATTTGAATCCCACCACTGGGTAGGGCCCGCAATTCTTCAAAGCTGCGGGATTCACTTGGGGCAGAGGTGAGAGGATCATCCCAGAATCTGACTGGGTGGCTCAGCGGCTAAGACACTGAGCTTGTCGATCAGAAAGGTCGGCAGTTCAGCGGTTCGAATCCCTAGTACAGGTCTCTAGGGGGTTGGACTAGATGACCTCCGAAGTCCCTTCCAACTCTTGTTACTGAAATTCAGTACACTTACAATTAAATAAACCTGTTCCACTTTACGTTGTCGCTCTTGAACTTGAAGCCTATTCATGACAGTGTACAATAAAAGCTAATGGAGTATTGTTGGATTTAAGGGTGCGGAAAAGTGAATCTCTCCTTGGGAAGGGGAAAAAAAAAAGGAATAAAATTTTGTGATAGGTTTAGGGTAGCAAAACCCTGCTCACATCCCAGTAAGCAGACATATATATTTTTTTATTTTTTTATAGGTGGGAACACTGCAGACCACACAATCCCCCGACCACATTGAGGAATCGTGTAAAATGAATGTAGGTGCTCGTAAGTGAAATATTCATGAACGAATTTCCAACTCTTTAGCCTATGTTGGATCATTTAAAAAAAAATGACGTGACTGATCAACAATGACCTTTAACGAAATCGATTCCCAAGAGGCGGGGTCAAAACTGCAAAACTGAAAACCCATTTAAAGCAAGAGCTTCTTATTTTTCCAAAAGACTTCTGAATCAGTCTTACTATTTTTTTTAAAAGGAAATATATATCTATATATATATATCTATATATACACACACACACACGTGCAAAAGAGTTGTTACTACTGAGACGGTGGCATTTTGTTGTCAGAAGAGCGAAAGATCTGATTTGAGACAAGTGAAGGGATGTGAGAAAGGTTTTGTCCAAGAAAAGGGGTCAGCTGTGGATGGACACTCTACAAAATCACATTTCATCCTCCATAAGAACTAAAAAAAATAATAATAAAATAATGGAGAACAGACTTCGTCTCCTTCTTCAATCCGCTTGAGAAGACTGGAACATTGACAGAACATTTTCCTTCGAGATTTAATTAGTAAAATAAATGTCCTTTTTTTTTTTAATTATTTATCGGAAGAGTTGGAGGATGATGGGTGATGTCAAAATGCTTGGAGTGAAAAAAATAATAATTAAGTATGCTGCATTGGCAAGAAGATTGTTATTATTGTAAAGGAAAGCTCTAAGCGTTTGCTAGATCCACAAAGAACATGGTGTCTATACCTCAGAACTGATTTCTCTATAAAAAGAGAAGAAAACCCAGCATTTATAATTATGGATGGAAAAATATGGATTGGCCCCGATCAGTTTGCTGAATCATTGCATGAAAAAAAAAAGAGAGAGAACGAGAGAACCTTTGGGCAGTCAAAACATAAATTGCCTGGCCAAGAAGCTGGAATATCTCAAAGTTTTCTACCGTAATATATATGTATTTAAAAATATGTTATTATTAAGTCTTGGCTTATTTATAACATTAGGAATATTATTGGGATTGGATTTTTTTTTTTTTTAAAAAAGTATCTTTCCTCCATTGAAAGTATTTTCCGAAAGGTACAAGCCCTTTATGTGTTTAGTTCCACTTAAATCAATAGGTTATAATTGTGTTTGTGTGTGTGTGAATCAGTGGTGGTATTCAGCCAGTTCTATCCGGTTCGGGCAAACTGGTAGCGGTGGCTGTGGGAGGCTCTGCTCACCCGCCCGGACATCATCACATCCTGTTTTTGACGCTCTGTGCATGCACGTAAGTGGCGCGTGCAAGCGAAGTGTGCACGCTCACATTTGCGAACCGGTAGCGAAGGTAAGTGAATACCACCTCTGGTGTGAATGCACACACACACACACACACACACACACACACACACACACACACATTATAGCCTATTATGTTTACAGACATTTATAGCCAGGTTGAATGCATTAAAACAATCAAGTTGAATGCGTTAAAAAAAAAAAAAGAAAGGTCAAAAATGCAAAATGGAAACTGATTCCATTCTCCTACCAAAGAAAGAAAGAAAAAAAATGACATATGGGTTGGGCTAAGCCATGCCTATACGAGCAAAAGAATTCCCCAAATTCGGCAAAAGCACTTTCCTTTTTCTTCTCCCATGTACTTGCCATACTTTGATCCTTCCCCCCCCCCCCTTTTTCCACAAGTTTCCCTACTGCTCAAGATAATTGGTATAGAACAGTGATGGCTAATGTGTACCAAAAGCAGGGGGAGTGCGGGGGGGGCACCTATAATTCAATGCTACCCCGCCCCCCACAAAAGTGTGCGACACCCCCCCTCCCCATGCTTTTGGCAGGGTGAGCCCAGTAAGCCTGTTCCAGAGGCTCCAGAGACTTTCTAGGCGCCTGGGGAGGATGAAAACTGCCTTCCCCATCCCCCCCGGAGGCCCTCTGGAGGCCGGAAACAGCTCGTTTCCCGACTTCCGGTAGGCCCGGAAGGCCCGAAAATCAGATGGCCAGTGTGCGCATGCTTGCTGGAGCTGAACTAGGGCAATGTTCACATTCCCACAGATATGGCTCCATGTGCCATCTGTGGTTTGCCATCATGGGTATAGAAGTTCAGGAGAACTTCTACCAGCTCCATTCTAGATCCATTCCTGAGATCCAGGTTAATGTTTTGCAATATGGTCGAGAGAAGCTGTCTTCTCTTCCCTTTTCCTGCTCATCAGTCAAATGTCTCCATGTTAACCTGTGATCGCCCAACAATAGTCTCACCCATGTTTTCAAAACTGGAAAATTCTCATGCAAAACCTTCCAGCATTTTGGGGAAAAAAAGCCAGTATTTCTTCCTTCAAGCCGATATAGTACCATGGAGTATAAAGCTGAATTTTTCCTCCCCTTCCTGACTAGGTGGCTTAGTGGCTAAGACACTGAGTTTGTCGATCAGAAAGGTCGGCAGTTCGGCAGTTCGAATCCCTAGTACAGGTCTACTGTGTGAGCAGGGGCTTGGACTAGATGACCTCCAAAGTCCCTTCCAACTCTGTTACTGTTACTTTTTCTGTTGTTGAAGTGTTCTGGCAACCAATTTAGATTTGATCACTTATAGAATCCTGAGAAAATACCTGTATCTTAAGAAGGCGGATAGGGAAGATAATTGTATTATCAGCCAGTTAGTCCCTTCAAAAAAAAAAAAAAAAAAAAAAATCCTCCTCCACTAATGACAAATGCATTTTGATTGCCTGCTTGGACATCACGTCCTCATTTTAACAACCTATTATTTTGATACAGCAGGGATTATGTTT
Source organism: Pantherophis guttatus (assembly GCF_029531705.1). The sequence continues at coordinate 3,202,157 of NW_026844029.1, read as the reverse complement.
TGCTAAAAACCACTTTCTCTAGTGAGAACAACAATCAACCATCAACAAGGGGAATTCTATTCGTTATAACATCTTTAAGGGTATTTTTTTTAAAAAAAAAATGTTTGTTTTTGTTTTCAGGTTCCTGCCATGAACTGTAAATTTCCCTATTTAAATAGGTGCTTTGTATCTGTTATATTTATATGAAAATATTATTTTGCATTCGTTTATGCCTTGTACACTTAAGCAATCACTTGACTTCACGGTATGCCTTTCTTGAATGCACAAAATTCAGTGTTAAAGATGGTGCTTCAATTTTTTTTTATTATTATTATTGAAGATAAGTATTTTCTTCCTGCTGATTCCAGCGAGGAGTCAAAGGACACGATTGTGAAGACGCTTAATTTTCGCTCGCTCATATCATTCTGGTTTAATGGTTATGCATTCTCCCCCCCACCTTTTTTTTTTTTGTATTAAAATCACGCAAATTTTATTTAAAACAAGTGAAACAGGTGATCTGTCCACTGTTGGCAATCATTCTCAGGTGTCAAAGCTACGATACAGTAGAGGTTATAATCTCCCTATTGTATTAAGATTGTATTCACAAATGACAAAGTCTGTATACTTCTGTTGCATTTTTTTTTGTTGTTGTTGACAAAAATCAATAAGTAACATTAAACGTTTTAAACATCGACGTCTTCATTATTTTTATTTTTATTTTTATTTTGAGTTGTTTCAAAGCTTTCTGTTCATATGATCTTCACGTTACCTTGAATAAAAAATAATCTTTCGGAATGCACCGGTATTGGTAAGACACGAAGGCTTTCGATATTGCTTACTAAACCCACCCCATTTTTCATTTATCTAATTCAAGAGAAAATAATTGAGGTGAAGAGAGAGGAAAAGCAAAGAGAGAGTGCATGCAAACTGGTCTTGGTTTCCATATATTACCATTTTGTCCGCTAGCAGAAGCTCTCTTTGAGGTCATCTCATAATAGAGTTCACAGAAAAGGATGTGAATTAATTTTGAAAAAAAAAAAAAAAGAAAGAAAAATGAATTCCAGTGAAGTCCGTTCAATATCATATTCATTTATACTAAAAAATAATGCCTCCTCTTTGGGGAGTTTCATATTTTTAAAAAAACAAAACAAAACCTCACTTTATTGTGAGGATGATGAGATTACAGAAACTGAGTTTGGAGGTTGATTATTTTTTGTAGCTGCCATTTCTTTCAAGTGAAACACTTATGATGTGGTCAGAGAAGAATAAATTATCTAAATAGAATGTCACTAGAATATGGTCTAAAGCAGCTTAAAGGTAAAGGTTCCCCTCGCACATATGTGCTAGTCGATCCTGACTCTAGGGGGCGGTGCTCATCTCCGTTTCAAAGCCAAAGAGCCAGTGCTATCCGAAGACGTCTCCGTGGTCATGTGACCAGCATGGCTAAATGCCAAAGGTGCACGGAACGCTGTTACCTTCCCACCAAAGGTGGTCCCTCTTTTTCTACTTGCTTTTTTTATGTGCTTTCGAACTGCTAGGTTGGCAGAAACTGGGACAAGTAATGGGAGCTCACCTCTTTACGCGGCACTAGGGATTCGAACCGCTGAACTGCCGACCTTTTGATCGACATGATCAGCGTCTTAGCCTCTGAGCCACTGCGTCCTTAAAGCAGCTTAGGAGACAGAATTTTGAGCTCAAGATGGGTACAAAATGTACTGTTCCAAGAAACCCCAAAACAGTCCTCCCCCCCCCGGATTATACCAATCTGGTTATTCCTGGGGAGATTCAGTAATTTACTGGAAAATACAGTGATCCATGCAATTCTGTCTCAGAATAGTGAATTGTGCACATCTCGAACAGCTTCCAAAGAGAATGTTTCCTGGTGCATGACAAGAAACAAAGCAAAAAACAAAAAAAAACAAAAAAAAAAAACCAGTTTCAGCAAACAAATGAACTCAAATGAATGCATAATGAAACAAGTGTAAGCATAATGAATAAATAACAGAACAAATGAATGGAAGCAGAACAATGGGAATGAACAGAATAACAAGACTTTTATTACGCATATACTCCTTTCTTACAAATGAAGAGCAGAGTGTGTTGATTTAGACGTCTTTTGACATGGGCATGTTTTGTTTTAGTGACATATGGAAGCATTCTAGACAATTTTCACCCAACCAGTGTTTTCCAGTTTCTTACATTTGTCATTGAGAGGCAGTTTGGTGTAGTGCAGGAGTCAGCAACCTGCAGCTCTGGAGCCGCATGTGGCTCTTTCACCCCTCTGCAGTGGCTCCCTGTCACTCAAAATATGCGTCACAACCGCCAATGTGCGACACCCACCGGCACACAATTTATTGAGCTTTTCAACCCCCGGTAGGCCAACCATGGATAAATCCAAGAAAAGAAAAGTTTCAGAAGAAAACAGAACGTTTAATTCAACTACATAGGCTAGTTTTGTGGCCGCTCAAGAAATAGTCAGGCCCGGGAAGGGTTTTGTGGCTCCCGGTGTTTTCTTTTCTGTGGTGAAATGGGTCCAAATGGTTGGTGCAGGAGGCTTTCCAGGCCCAAAACGGGACGCGCGGCACCCCGCTCCCCGTTTTGGCTTCCAGGTTGGTGCAAGCGGTAGAAATGGAGTAGAAAGGTAGGGCGTGCTGGGGGGGGGAAACTGTGGGGGTTGGGGAATGCCCCCCCCCCCCCCCCGTGCAGAGATCCGAAGACCAGCTGGCCAGTGGGAGGCAAGTGCGCATGCATGGTGGAGCTGGGCTGGGCTGACAGCTGGCGTGCCCACAGAGAGGGCTCTGTGTGCCACTTGTGGCACGCATCAGTGGTGGGATCCTCCTGGTTCCACCTGGTTCCGCCGAGCCAGTAGCGGTAACGATATGATGTCACCAAACCGATTCTGCCCCCCGCCTCCCCCGCATTATTCTTACCTTTTATTTGGCCCCACCCCCAATCTATTGCTGCCTCCTGAGTCCCAGCTGATCAGCTAGAAGGAAAACAACTGTTTAAACTCTTGCCGTGGAGCTTCAAAGGGCCGCCCTACAGCTGATCAGTGTTAAAAGGCAGTGTGGTGGTAGACCGGTGCCTCGAAAAACAAATGAGTAGACCAGTACAGCTCTGCAAGCAGTTAAAAGCCTGATAGACCAGTACCTTTGCTAAATCCTAAAGAATTGTCACATGGCCATCAAGCCACGCCCATAAAATAAGCCATGCCCACAGAACCGATAGTAAAAAAAATTAGAACCCACCCCTGGCACGCGTGCCATGGGTTCGCCATCACGGACCTAGAGTCTTACACATTTCTAAAATCAACCAACAAAATAATTCTGTTTTATTTTTTAGTTGTCCATGAAAATGAACCATTCTTGTTCATGGAGAAGCAAAAAGGAATTCATCCAACAAATTTTGTTTCTTGTAATCAAAATGGCAGGTGTAACACATTTCTCCAGTTCCGAGGATTTTGTGAATTTACTATGTGGGTACCAACACACTCATTTTGAGAATGTTTATGACTGCACAGAAAGACAGAATAATGTATTCATATAATAATGATTCCGTTAGATAGAACCTTAAAAATAGACCTGATTTACACATGCTTGCCCATCAATCTTATCTTTTGCAATAATTTCATTTGTTAATATTTTTAGGTGTATATTTAAATAGTGCATAAGAAGAGGAGGTGTTATGCCAATATAAATCTGAATTGGCTGTAGAAACCTTTTAAGTGTAGCTTTACTCGTCATATTTGCAGTGGAAATAAAAATTTTAAGGAACATGGCTTTTCAGCAGAATTCAGTCTTTGCTTCGCTGCAGCCTGATGGAATAATGATTTTTAACAACCCAGCAATCAAATTCCAGTAAAATATATTACACTTGGCAGAAATTCAGATAATGTTTGAATGGAGCATCCTGTAGCATTACATATGTGGGGATACATGCATTGACATTTAGTGATAATGATCTTAATAAAAAAACTCAGATTCAATGGATTTCAATGGATTGCCAAGCTAAAGTATGTTTCTGCTTCAAATCCTAAACAGAATTATCTGGGAGGAAATTTCATTGCAATTGCTAAAATATATTTCTGACCAGATAAGGTTAGAATGAAACTGGAAAATTCAGGGGGGTCCTTTGCAAAGTAGAGTAGACAATCTAATCAGGTCCTGAAGATCCATGGTTGAAAGTTTACTTACTTTGACCTGTGTGTTTGCCTTCTGTGTCATTTCTAAACCATCTAATTCAAAGTACTTGGAGATCTGAAGCTGGGATGTTGGAAGAACATACAGTCAAGTGCTTTCATTTCATTCCCAATCCAGAATTGCCATTCATTATATCAACATAGGCCAGAGCTGTCAAACTCAAGGCCCAGGCATCGTATCCGACCCTTTGGGTGCTTAGATCTGGTCCGCGGGGCCACTCTGGAAACAGCGAAGGTCCAGCCCTCGGTGCCTCTGCCAGCGAAAACGTAGCTGGGTGCAGCCCTCCCGAGCTCCATTTTCGCTGACAGAGGGTTGCAGGAGGCCGTCGCAGCCAAAAACGGAGCTCGGGAACCCATTTTTGCCGGCAGAGTGCTCGGGCCGCCACAGGCACCCTGACACGAGTGACATCGAGCTGGCCACGCCCACCCTGGCCACACCCAACCCGGCCCCCTCAAGGTCAAACACAACTCTGATGTGGCCCTCAATAAAATCGAGTTTGATACCCCTGACATAGGCAGTCCTTCGATTTATGCATGGTTCCTAACGATCAGTGGTGGATTGCCCCCGGTTCGCATCAGTTCTATAGAACCGGTAGTAAAACCAGTGGGAGACTCTGCCCACTGACCCCGACATCATCAAAACGCTTCTGCGCACACGCAGAAGAGCGCGCGCACAGCCCCGTTGCGAACCGGTAGTAAAGGCAAGTAGAACCTACCCCCGGTAACGACCTTCCCTTCTCCTTCACAAAATGTGTCCTTCATGGAGGTCTGTTGTCTAAGTGTTACTTTTGACACGTTCGCGCCGTGTTTAGTAGATAACTATCTCATGAAGAAGAAAACTCCTTTTTATCTCCTGCTACCACCCCAATAGGAAAGGTCAGCGAAACAGTAGGAGATGAAATGAGCAGCTGTGTATTCTTCCCAGTGCTTTCAGGACACTGTGAATTTTGCAATTTACAACAGAAAAGGGAAGATGTATTTTTTTTCCCTCCCGTTAACAGGAGCCCCTTTCCTCTTTGCCTCCTACTGCCAGCTGATTGTTGGATAATGTCTACTTTTCTCTGTCTGATGGGAACAAGCAAAAGCTTGCCTGCATGGCTAGTGGAATTCTAATTTTCTTGGCTATAGAAAGCGAGTGTCAAAAATATACAAGAGATAGATATAAGATTAGTATGAGTTGCTTCACAATATTTTGATTTTTTTTTTTGTTTTTTTTTTTGTTTTGCCCTGTAGGTCAGACTGGTGTTTTGTTCTATAATTGAGCAGTTTTGGATGCTTGCAAGTCTATAGTTATCCAGATAATACAGCTTGAATGAAATTATTTCTAGAAACCCTGTTGATCAAACAAGGGTGCATTTCTCTTTTATGTGAAGCGTTTGCAGAGCAATCTTCCTCACTTCCGATTCTAGAGCATCAAGCAATACATTTAAAAACTCTACATAAAATGAAACGAACAATGCAGTAGATGCGATAAAAGCTAGAAACCTTTAATACTCAAATTGCAAAACCCATTCAGAATTTCTGCTGTTAAAATGTTCCAGGTAAAACTAGAATTTCAAGTTGGGGCATGAATAAACTGGCAAATGCTTTCAAGTTGGGTGTCTCCATGGAGAAAATTGATTTATTTTTAAGAATTTAAAGTTTTTAAGTGTTTTAAGTATAATATTGAGTACTTAATGGAAGCAAAAGTAAGCAGGACATTTACGGAGGAAGATTTAATGGTTGGTTCACCAACTTTTGTAAAAAGCCATGTGCAAACTCTTCCATTATCATTGAAAATTAATCCACAGGAAAGTCTAAGAATGAAGAAAACTAAGGAAAGAAACTAAAAAAGTAATCACCTTCATGTATTGGGTGATAAATTGATCCTGAACTGGAAATAGATCAGATGATAAAATTCTTCTGGTCGTATCATATTTACCTTAATAAATTGAATGACTACTATAAGAAACAAGGGGTTAAATCAGCTGCCAGGAGTTTGATTTTTTTGGAGGTAGAATAGGATGCTTCTGTTCTGACCCAGCCTTAGTAGAAACAAGAAACAGACTCCTTGTCACGAAAAATCCCTCTTTATTTATCTCCTGTGAATTAATGGCATTCACCCACCAAAAATTCCAGGCAATAGTCCTTCAAAGAGTTAACTGCAGTAACAGACCTTATCGGTTCCTTGCGATAATTGCCAGACCGTGAGCTCCCAGCCGAAAAGCTGCAAATTAAGTTCTGGCAAACATTCTCTATGGCACGAAACATAATGAATCAAATCTTCAGAAATCTGAACGGTTGTCTCCTACGACCACCCCTCCCCTTCCTTTCTATTTATTCCCCAGCCAGGAAGGGGCCATTTAGCATCCATGTGTGCCTTGCTTCCTGAGTCGACTCCTTGTCCTCCGTTGTTCACCTCTCCTAATAGCTCTGCGCATACGTGCATCTGGAACAGGCCCCAGCTGTTCTTCCTCCTCACTCATAGCAGCCTCCAAAGGCAGCTGCCTCTCCGGTGGCTGGGAAATGTCGGACGGCCCTGGCTGTATCTCTGTGTCTGACACAGACCATCTATCAGAGCCTTCCCCAGACTCCAGAACTGGCCCAAGTTCCTCCCCAACCTCCTCATCATCTGAGTCCAGCTGGTGGGCCACAACAGCTTCAGGATTTTTAGTGGTCAAAGTAGGTTCTTAAGAACCTTCAAGGTTCAAGGACCCTATTTTGCTCCTCATCTTCTTCCCAAAAGCAAAAGGAGTCCAAATTTGGGACTTTCTTACTCAGGGAGGCTGGAGGCTGATGAATGGGCATTTGAACAATCTGGAGAGCCAGATTTAGAATTTACAATTTTTCCACCCAATCTACAGGAAAGGATACACCAACAAGAGCTTTTTCAAAGGTAGGGATTGAAAAAAATGCCCCTGCACAATATTCCATGTGAAAAGCTTATCACATTCACAATGTACTCTTTTCCTTTCATTATGATATAAAACCCTATTTTCCCCGAAAATAAGACCCAACCAGAAAATAAGTCCTAGAATGATTTTTCAGGATGCATGTAATATAAGCCCTACCCCCCAAAATAAGCGCCAGTTAAGATTGTCAGCTGCCGTGTTTCCCCGAAAATAAGACCCTGTCTTATATTTTTTTGAACTCCGAAATAAGCGCTTGGCCTTATTTTTGGGGAGGTCTTATTATTTTGGGGTGCATGGAGGAAACCAGAGGAAATGGCGGGGACCGGCTGCCCCTGCATTTAAATATTTTTAGGGAGGGCTTATTTTCAGAGGGGGTTTATTTTAGTGCACGCGCTCAAAAGCCTGATTGGGCTTATTATCAAGGGATGTCTTATTTTAGGGGAAATAGGGTAGATGGATGCATTTAGTACCGTATTTTTTCCAAAATAAGGCCTAACCAGAAAATAAGCCCTAATGCATCTTTTGGAGCAAAAATTAATATAAGACCTGGTCTTATTTTTGGGGAAACATGGGTAATAATAAAATAAAATTATACTTTAATATTGAATAAAATAGACGTTTTTCAATTTTTTAAAAAATAATCTTTATTTACATTTTCCATTAAAAAGAAAAGACAACACATCATATAAATAATACACAAGACAATACAAAAAAAAAAACAGGCATACCTCTATGTAGTATCTTAATAACCTAACATTCGGTACTGTATATCCATATCATATTCCATTTTTCAATTTTTTGCGAACATTTCCCTTGAAATAAACTTTTTTTTTTTTTGCCATAGTCTGGAGCTCTCTTTCCCCATTACTCATGACCAAAATGGAATGGCATTAAGGAATTTAAATACATGTATTTAAATGTATTTAAATACAAACATATCAGGCAACGATGTGATATGATGTGTGTAATCATTACTAGGGCATATTAGAGATTAATTTAACCCATTCTTCTGCTGATAAAATGCTTACTTGCTGGGCTCTTCCCCTGATATTTGCATTATTTTGCATGGGTGATTTCCCAAAGCAAACAGGGGCTTCAAAGCAGTGATTATCATCAAAACTGTATTTGTGTGAAAGTGCTTGATTCCCTCTTCTTCCTGCTGTGGTTGCAGTCATTATCACTCTTCTCACAAGCTGTTACTTACATTTTTTTAAAATGTGGTTATAAAATGCTGGAGCAATTAACATTTAACTCAGATACTTAATTATTCTATTACACCAACATCGAGTTTTGAGAAACGTCTTTTCCTCTGAGCTTTCTGAGTTTGGCAGTTTTCTTGCAGATGTTTCATGACCCAAACTAGGTAACATAGAGCCGAGGTGGCGCAGTGGTTAGAGTGCAGTACTGCAGCTACTTCAGCTGACTGCTAGTTCAGCAGATCAGCGGATCAAATCTCACCGGCTCAAGGTCGACTCAGCCTTCCATCCTTCCGAGGTGGGTAAAATGAGGACCCAGATTGTTAGGGAGCAATATGCTATTTAGTATACTGTCTTTGGTGTAAGCCGCCCGGAGTCCTCGGAGAGTGGGAGGCATAGAAATATGACTAATAAAATAAATAAAAAATAAAATAAATAACATCATCAGTCAAATAACAGTGATGATGTTACCTAGTCATAGGGTCATAAAACATCTGCAAGAAAACCACCAAGTTTAGAGAGCACCAAGGACCCTGGTTTCAACTACAAATATTCTCCTTTATTGGTATCTTTTCTTCTGTTTTGAATAAACACAAAACATGGAAATTAGCACTGTGGTTTCCTAGACTGTATGTTTAGAAGAGTACTATATAAGCCCCGATTCCCAGTCAAATAAAAAGAACTTTGGAAATTCTGTATTTTATTACAGCAACACTCTATGGCAGTGATGGCTAACCTTTTCTGGACCGAGTGCCCGAAGCGTGGGTGTCCATGCGTCAGTGTGTGAGTGAGTGTGAGCATGAGTCTGTGCGTGCCTGAGCCCCCAAAATGCAATGCACACATGGGCCCCACACATGTGCCCCAACCCCCGCACATGCATGTGTGGCCATCTGCATGTGCCTCGCCCCCTGCGCACATGTGCAGAGCTGCCAGAAGGCAAGAACAGTTAAAACAAAAGGGACAACTCGGGAGTAAGGCTTGGAGATGATTGGCCTCTCCCATAAGACATAAAGGAGGAGCAAAGGCACATGAGCCTTTGCAGGAAGCAACTTTGTTTGTTCTGGTCGGTTTAAATTCTGAAGCTCCGTTTTGACTCTCTGCTCTGTGTGGCCTTGCAAAGCTAATTGCCAATTAGGTCTTTGGCAGCGTGTCAAGAGAGATAAAGGTGGGTGCTTATCAGCCTTATCCCGAAGGACTGTGGTAGACTTCTGTCGGACTCTTTACAAACTATTTGTGACTCATTACCGGCTGTGAATGAACCGAATTCACAGCCGTTGAAATAAAAAGAGGGTTTTTGGGACTAATCGTGTGCTTTTTACTGTCTCAGGAAGCTTAGGTCAGAACAGTTGTGCAGGATATTTAACATTGACAGGCAGATCAGAAGTTTTTATTAAACCATGATTTGTCCATATTCTTGGGCTGATTTTTTTTTTTAAATGGAATATTTGTCTTTGTATGTTTCTACGTAGTGCATCATTAAGTTTCCCACTTCTGAAAGCCCTTGGATTCTGGAAACTGTTTCATTAATTTTTTAAAAGCGTGATTGAATGTTTAAAAACAGTAAAATCCCCAACTTTTCACAGTTCCTCCCTTTCTCGCTATTATCCTTTTAATTTAAATTTTTGAGAAAGCCTCTCTTTTAATACCTAAAGCTGGGGAGGGCGGGAGAGAACTCAGTTAAAATGCGAGGTGTAGTGCTACTTCTACCTAACTGTGAATTTTAACTCCCCTAAATACTGCTGAGCTTAACCCTGCATAATTATTAATGAAACCCATTCTTAAAAAGATTTTAAACAGCTTTCTGGGGTCTACATGCTGCTGCTGCTGAATAAAATGGCAGCAAATCTGTAGAAATGGTTTAGTAGTTATCATTCACAATATCACATGAGAATTTGACATTGAGACGGCCGTCTGATTTCCCCAAATTAATTGAAGGATTCTTTTTTTAATGCCTGCAGATCTAATAGAGGTGCTTGTTCAGCATTTTTGCAAACAAAATATGTTTTGAAGCCATCGTATATTTATCGTTGTGTCCAGTGCTTTGAAGTCCAACAAAACTGCTGACTCGGAAATATGTTCTGATGTAGCATCCAGACGGAATTGCTGTTTCCCCCCTTAGAGAATAATTATTTGTCAGTTCTATGCAAAGCTGAATTCTAAAGATAACTTGAAAAGCATTAAAAAGCCCATAAACACGACTGCCATTGCAATATAGGGTAGGATGGATGGATGAATCAAATCAATGCATGACTATTGCAGCCTGCCAAAGTTACCCAGTGCTTAAAATGAAGTCATTTTGAGAAGATCTCAAGAAGTGCCTGAAAAACGACCATCATTTTCATGTGACTGAAAAGGAAAAGAATAGAATAGGATAGAATTTTATTGGCCAAGTGTGATTGGACACACAAGGAATTTGTCTTGGTGCATGCGTTCTCGGTGTACATAAAAGAAAAGATACATTCGTCAAGAATCATAAGGTACAACACTTAATGATAATCATAGGTTACAAATAAGCAATCAAATCATATTAGGAAACAGTCAGTATAAATCATAAGGATACAAGAAACAAAGTTACAGCCATACAGTCATTACTGGAAGGAGATGAGTGTTAGGAACGATGACAAGATTAATAGTAGTGCAGACTTAGTAAATAGTTTGACAGCGTTGAGGGAATGATTTGTTTAGCAGATTGATGGCATTTGGGAAAAAAACTGTTCTTGTGTCTAGTTGTTCTGGTGTGCAGTGCTCTATAGCATCATTTTGAGGGTAGGAGTTGAAACAGATTATGTCCAGGATGCTAATCAGTAGAACATCTACTCTGAATGCACATTTCTATGTTCGGTAATTTTGATTAATATATCTAAATCAGAAAAGGCAAGAAGAATGCCATGTCATTAAACATTCAAATGCCCAGTCAAAAAAAATTTCCTCCCAATCAAGCTTGACTCCTTGATGCTTCTTTGATATGCCTATATAGTTTTATTGGCAGCAAAGGTACAGCGCTGGGATTTTCTGCCGGTTTCCCCATACAAATCTTAACGCGGCATCTTTTGCATAAATTAACTTTCAGTTCAGAGAAGGTTATCCAGAGGCTCAGCCCAAGAGAGGAAAAAGCAGCTTTCTATTTGCAGGAAAATTATTATTAGAAGTGACCTACTTAGAATGCAAACCTGGGAGCAACTGTTAGATGGCAACAAAGTGATAAAGAGAATTGACTCTTTCCTGCCATCTAATGATGGTTTTGATTTGTGCAGCAGACTAGACTTGACTAGACTTGACCAGACTTGACTTGACTTGACTAGATTTGACTAGACTAAAATATACTAGATTAGACTTGACTAGACTTGACTAGAATAAAATAAAATAAAATAAAATAAAATAATAAATAAAATAAAATAAAATAAAATAAATAAAATAAAATATAAAATAAAATAAAATAGACTTGACTAGACTTGACTAGACTTGACTAGACTTGACCAGACTTGACTTGACTTGACTAGATTTGACTAGACTAAAATATACTAGATTAGACTTGACTAGACTTGACTAGAATAAAATAAAATAATAAAATAAAATAAAATAAAAAAATAAAATAAAATAAAATAAAATAGACTTGACTAGACTTGACTAGACTTGACTAGACTTGACTAGACTTGACTAGACTAGACTTGACTAGACTAAAATATACTAGATTAGACTTGACTAGACTTGACTAGAATAAAATAAAATAAAATAATAAAATAAAATAAAATAGACTTGACTAGACTTGACTAGACTTGACTAGACTTGACTAGACTTGACTAGACTTGACTAGACTAGACTTGACTAGACTAAAATATACTAGATTAGACTTGACTAGACTAAAATAGACTAGACTAGACTAGACTAGAATAAAATAAAATAAAATAGACTAGACTTGATTAGACTTGACTAGACTTGACTAGACTAGATTAGACTAGAATAAAATTGACTAGACTTGACTAGACTAGAATAAAATAAACTAGACTAGACTAGACGAAAATAGACTAGACTTGACTAGATTAGACTAGACTAAAATAGACAAAACTAGACTAGACTAAAATAGACAAAACTAGACTAGACTAGACTAGACTAGACTAGACTAGACTAGACTAGACTTGACTAGACTAGATTAGACTAGGAATGGAACAGAACAGAAACAGGAACAGGAACGGGAACGGGAACGGGAACGGGAACGGGAACAGAAGAGAAGAGAAGAGAAGAGAGGAGTTGGAAGGGACCTTGGAGATTTTCTAGTCCAGCCCCATCCTCAAGCAGGAGAACCTATATTATTTCAGACAAGTGACTGTCCAGTCTCTTCTTTAAATATTCCAGTGACGTTGTGTCCACGATTTCTGAAGGCAAGCTATTCCACCAGTTAATTGTCCTCACTGTTAGGAAATTTCTCCTTAATTCCAAGGTTGCTTCTCTCTTTAATTAGTTTCCAACCATTGTTTCTTGTCCTGCCTTCTGGTGCTTTGGAGAATAATTTTACCCCGTCTTCTTTGTGGCAGCCCCTCAAGTACTGAAATACTGCTATCACGTCACCCCTAATTCTTCCTTTCTTTAGACTAGCTAAACACAAATCCTGCAGCCGTTCTTGTTTTATGTTTTAGTCTCCAGAAATAGCCTACTGCTATTGTCTCCCAACCAGGGGTGGGTTTCATATAATTTTACCACCAGTTTGCCGTGCACCAAAAATGTGACCACGTGCCTTCCGTGCATGCTAGTGGCCTTCTGTGCATGCACTTTGCTTGCGCACACAGCTTGCATGCATTCGCACGGCTTAGAAAACGTGGTTAAATAGGACGCCATAGCGCTGGGCCAGGTGGGCGGGGCCCACCCGAATTTGCCACTACCGGTTTGCCAGAACCGGTCTGAACCAGCTGAATACCACCACTGCTCCCAACAATAAATATCAAGTTAGAGGCAGAATAGATCAGATATCTGAAACAAAATGAAAGGGAGCAGAGTTTGAAACTGGAAATTCTTTTTTTAAATATTTTTTTTATTATTATTATTTTCTTTAAAAACAAAAACAGAAGAAAATTTTCCATTTTACAACAGTTCCATATCGGTGTACATCCAGTTTATGTTTCTCCCCCACCTCCTACATATTCACGTATTTATTTTTGTGGTTCCCTTATTCCTTATATATTGTATATACTACTCCTTACTTATTATACGTACTATTATCTCTATATATTACTTTACATACATTGTATATTTAATATCGTTTTATTGATGCTTCCTAATTTCTAGATTGTCTCTATTATATGTTTATTTTCTTGCTTGTTATTCCTGTCCTCTAACCATTTGTACCATTTATTTCATATTAAGTAATATTGAAACTGGATTTTTTTTTTTATTTATTTTTTTTGCATAGAAAGCAATCCATTGAAATAGAAGAGAGTGCACAAGACTGAACTTGCCATTCAGTTACGAAAAAATCAAGTGACTCAGGGATGGGTTCTACTTACCTTTACTACCGGTTTGCAGAGGGGCTGCGCACATGCGCGAGCGAAGTGAGTATGCATGCACGCTCTTCTGCACAAGCGCAGAAGCGTTTCGATGACATCGGGGTCGGTGGGCGGAGCCTCCCACCGGTTTTACTACCGGTTCTATAGAACCGGTGCGAACCGGGGGGCAACCCACCACTGAAGTGACCTCAGCCTAGTTTCTATTTCTCGTCCCGCCTGTGGAAAGAGACTGGATAACATCTCCACTATCACAGATCCTTTAGAGCATGGGTGTCAAACTCGATCGCGTCACATGATGTATCGCGATGTATCGCAACATTTTTCGCCTTTGTGGAACCAGGGTGGGCGTGGCCTGCGCATGACACATCCGGCTCGGGTTGCCGCCAGTTTGACAACCCTGCTTTAGAGGAAGATAGGCTAAAATAAACAGAGAGTACCTTAGTAGATGTGAGCATCTTAGCACATATACCAGCTGTACCAGCAGGTGGTCATCAAAACTTACATTCAGAAATTTCAGCAAAGCTTAAATGAACGCCGCCAGCACTGTTACAGGTTGTAGCACAATAAATTCTTCTCAGAGTCAGAGAACCATATCCTAAGAAGGTCTGACAGTGAAAATCACTCCATCTGTTCTGTTTTTCCTATTTTGGGTTGTATTGTTTTTGTTTTTAGGCTGAATATATTTTGTTTTTATGCTAGGGCTGTAAGCCATCCAGAGTTTGGTTTGAAGATAGGCAGCTAGACCAATGATATCAAGAAACAAACAAATAAATAAATAAGACCACACTTGTTGATTTATCACCGCAGCACTAGCTAAAGTATGATCAATGTTGAAGCGAGAGACACGGGCAAATCAAAATCCTGATCACTACTTTTGAAGGCATAAATTCTCATTCATTTGGCCTCTCACTGCTACTGTAACAGAATAACAGATTTGGAAGGGACCTTGGAGGTCTTCTAGTCCAACACCCTGCTCAAGCAGGAGACCCAAACAACCAAATGATGGCTAATCTTTTTCAGAGCCCATTAAAAAATGATCGCCCTCAATGTTGCAGCTCAAGAAATTATAATTTCTAAGCTAATTGTTTCAGATTTGCACATTCTCTTATTCTGCATGTGTATAAATATTAAATACTAGCTGATAACCTGGCGTTGCCCGGGTATTTATGTATCCCAATCTTTACAGGCTTTTAAAAGTATACATACAATATACACATTATAAAGTAAAATCATACACAAAATCACTATAAGTCTTTGGCCCCCACTCCCTGTCCATCGGCTGCCCACGCCCACCGGTAACCACCATCTAGTGCCCGGTGGAGTTGGGGCTGTGTATGGCCAGCTGCCGCAGTAACCACCTGGGCCAACACCCATCTGGTGGCAACAGTCTTCCTCACTGTCCAGAATGGCCCAGCGGGTGGCATGTGGCTGCTGCGGAAGGCCACTGGGACCGATCAGATGGGCGGTGTGGCCGCTATATTCACTCCGAGGGGCGTTAGGGGTGTCTTACCCCCACAGTATTTTTTTTCCAGAGAGTATGTCATCAGTGTACCAAGTTTGGTTGAAATTGCTTGAGGCGTTCCAGAGTTATGCTGGAACATACATACATACACACACAGAGAGAGAGCCATTTAGAGAGAGGGGGGGGGAGATTCAACACATGAACTCAATTGTCTACATGTTATGCTCCTTCTTCTCTTCAGTGGTGTCAAGACACGGTATTTAGCATGAAACTACACAAAGGCTATTCACAGTGTGACAGAGAACAGACCTTCCCATTGGGATCCTCTGCAGACAACTTACACTAGGTTTCTGCATTAACCACTTAACTGAGCAAGAAATGTGGGCCATTCATTTGAACAAGATTAAACCCTTTCCCCCTTTTGCCTGAAGCTAACTTCAAAATGCATGTTTTGTATGGGTGTTTTGTTTATTTCAGGGGAAAAAAAAATGTCTTCCAATCTTCGGTGACTACAGATAAACTGAGATATGAGCTAATGCTGATGAGCAATAACCCAGCAAGTTACTCATGTAAACATGCTTGATACGTGATTTCTGCAACAGGAGTTCTGTTTTTCTAGAGTAGAAAGCAAAATGAAAACCAAGTATGTCTAATTTGTGAATAACCAAACTGAATGCTGATCACTAACCATATTTTGCAGACTCTACAAGGACGTCATTTATTATGCTTTGATTACTAATCATGGAGTACATTGTGTGTATGGAGATACAGACACATTTGAAACTGTTAAGTAATGAGATGGGTTGTACTGTACCACAGAAGACTCAAGAGACTGCAATTCCTTTAAACCACGGTTGTTAAACTCAAGGCCTGGGAGCCAGATGGGCCCCTGGGATGCTTAAGTCTGGCCTGTGGGGCCACCCTGGAAACAGCAAAGGACTGGCCTTTTGTGCCTCTGCCAGTGAAAATGGAGCTTGGGAGGGCTGCATGTGGCCCTCCCAAGCTCCGTTTTGGCTGGCAGAGGGTGGCAGGAGGCCATTGCGGCTGAAAATGGAGCTTGGGAGGGCTGTGGGTGGCTCTCCTGAGCTCTGTTTTCACTGGCAGAGGGTTGTAGGAGGCCGTCACAGCTGGAAAAGGAGCTCAGGAGCCTGTTTTCATTGGCAGAGCGCTTGGGCCACCACAGGCGCCCCCAACATGGGTGACATTGAGCTGGCCATGCCCACTCTGACTACCGCCCTACCCCCCCCCCCCCCCGAAGTCAAACACAACCCTGATATGGCCCTCAATGAAATTCAGTTTGACACCCCTGCTTTAAACTGTGGTCTACTGACGTGCCTTGATTACATTCACATATATCTTGCTAAACCATTATTTGATTTGTGTAACTATGGACTCCTAGCTGTCACAAACCATGGCTTACTTAACTATTAAACTAGAATTGATGACATCAACTTAAAAAAAAAAACCTATGTAGTCATGGCTGGTTGGAGTCCAGTGGTGGGATTCAAATATTTTACTACTGGTTCTGTGGGCGTGGCTTGGTGGGCATGGCAGAGGAAGGATACTGTAAAATCTCCATTCCCACCCTACTCCAGGTTACTGCAAAATCCCCATTTCCTCCCAATCAGTTGGGACTTGGGAGGCAGAGAATAGATTAGGGTGGGGCCAGTCAGAGGTGGTATTTGCCGGTTCTCCTAACTATTCAAAATTTCCGCTACCGGTTCGCCAGAACCGGTCAGAACCTGCTGAATACCACCTCTGTTGGAGTCATCTCCTTGCATATCTTCTTCCTAAAACACTTTTTATTTGTTCTACTTTTTAACATTAAACTTTAACATTCACATTAAACTCTCGTCCACCCACAAACATAAACAATAAGTTCCAGCCGCCTAGTGATTTCATGTTGTTATCAATCATGTATTTTGCCCTCAGGCTGGCTAGACATTTCTCATCAAAGATTAACCAGGTTTAATGTTAAATAATGTACTATTTTCCTGGTTCAGTCAAGTTTGAGGATCAGTCAAGTTTGGTTAGGTGTGACATCAGAGGATGATGAATTTTGATAATTTAAATGGTGCATATTGGGTTATACACTACTTATAAAATATTAGGCCTATGTGCTCCAAACCCTCAAAGTATGTGCAGGTTTCTGCTAAGCCTCAACTAAATATTATACTTTGACCTGCAAACTAAGTTACTGATATTCATACAATGTAGAACCACCCTGATTTAAAATTGCTCTGCCTTCCTGGTAGATCAGGTGTGGGGGATGATGGCTCTTTTATGACTTGTGAACTTCAGTTCCCAGAATTCCTGAGCCAATGAGGAGTTGAAGTCCACAAGTCATAAAGGGGCCATACAGGTTCCTCACCTCTTTGGTAGAGCAATTGAGAAGACATGAGGAAGAGCTGATGGACCTTAGGAACAGAAGCCCTCAGATGGTCTGAGGAAGGAGACTATGACCCTTGGCTCCCTCACTAAAAGCCAGAAACTATAGGAAATAAAGAGAGATTCAGAGGTAATCATAGATACCTCTCCTCCCATTATTTTTTTTGTGTGTGTGTGTGTGTTTAGTTTGGGTTTAGTATATAATCTTGACATTTTGATGTATTCAACAATCCTAGCTTTGGATAAACCATAGCTTACAGTAGTGGCCAAAATTGTGAAAACCTGGGAAAAGTGTATTTTTTTAAAACTAGCTAATAACACCACTTTTTTGGGGGAGTAGTGCCATAAAATCATATATCAATGGAAAGATAATTTAATCAAGAATGTAATGCAGTAACTTTTAGGAAGGATTTGCTATTAGAATAGCAGTTACAGTATGAAGAAGGAAAATGAAACACATAGAAAAAAAAGGAGATATACAAAAGTTATCACCATAGAACAAATGACATAAACAGAAGTTATCACTGTAGAAAAAATGAGATAGACAAAAATTATCACCATGTCAGTTAATACTCAGTTGGGTAATCTTTAGCATGAATCGGGGCCTTACAACGTCTTCCCATGGAATGAACCAAGTCTTAGTTCTGCAGCGGTTATAATGTGAAACCAAGATTGAAGGATTGCTCCTATTAACTGGGTTTTATTGCTGGGTGGCTTCTGACTAGCAAGTTTCTTGAGTCAGCTCCATAGATTTTCAATTGGGTTTAAGGTCTGGGCTATTCCCAGCAGTGGAATAGGATTATCTTGAACCCCCCCCCCCCAAAAAAAAGTGGTGTTATTAGCCATCAACCTCAAAAATACACTTTTCCCAAAAGGTTTCCACAATTTTGCCCACTACTGTAGTGTGATATGTGAGCCTAGAGTGGAACAATAACTTGCAATGTAAACTTGGTGTAACATGAAATCCAGCAGTTCAATGTGTAAAGTTTTAAGGGAATTTTTACCCAATCCAAGTAGACTTAAATCCTTAAGACATAGTCAATCACAGCTTATTAGTTCAGAACATCATTGTTCGGGCTGTCCTATAAGTATGGCAAAACTCCACACTGTATTCCACATGCCACTAGCCATCTACGACATGGTAGTGGCAAAATACAGAGATTCTAATCTATTTTGTAGTAGTAGTAGTAGTAGTAGTAGTAGTAGTAGTACTATTGCGTAATAGTATGTAGGAGCCATGCAGTTGAAGTAAAATTGCTATAAGGTGTGTTGGGATTAGAGAATGAAATATCTAACCAAATCATTAGCTACTAGGGTTTTACCCATATATCATCAAGGCATTGGCTTAGTAGGGTTTTACCCATATAGTATGATTTCTTGTACGGGCAGCTTGTTATTTTTTCTAACTGGATGACCAAAATGCATAACCTGGAAGGTGGAATGGAATTCAAGACAGTGAACAAAGGCAACATTAAAACCTTACTAATTGTAGCAACCCTTCATGTGATTTGACATTTTAGGGAAGATCTAAATCATTGCTCAAGTATTGTCCTTTCATTTTTAGTCCTTGATTGTGTACAACTTTCCTTCCTCACCACCTATAACATCTCTTGGTATTATAGTTCTTGTTAATTGTGACATTTGGTGTGGCAATTTGTTCACTTCTGGTCTGTGTGAGAAGATTGTCCTTGACCTGTGTAGCTTCACATAGGCTGGGATCCCTGTCACTAACAAAATGTATCCTTCAGTGAGTTTCTACCCATTGTTTAAATATGTCTTCTGAAATTCTTGTGCAGGTCAACCTCTCAATTTGCTGCTCCCATGGTAGCATCAAAGGATTTTGGGAAAAAAACAGGCATTTATGTAAAAACATTTTTATTCTTTCAGATTTTTTTTTAATCTATGAGATTTAGTTTATGCTTAATCAATGTTGTAAATCCTATTGTATTTTGTTATTTCAGGTACATGCCATTGAATTTGGATTTCAGCCAGGGGTATATTGATTGCTGAGATTTAGCTGTCTTTGTAATGTGGAATTTGTATCATGCTTAGAAAAAAAATTAGGACTCAACTAAGAATTTAGCAAAGCCTATAACATTTACTAAACATGCAATGTAGAGTCAAATTTTGCATTTCGGTTAGTTTTGTGTTTTGATTGAATCCTTGTTTAAGCTTGAAACTGATTCTGAACATCGGTTCTGAACCCATTCGGTGACAAAGTATTCATACACTACTGCATTTTATATGGTGTACAGCTGCAATTTTAACTTTTAATACTATTAATTTGCTTGTTTACAAATACACTTACTTAAAAATACACTTATATTTATGAATACATTGATTTGGTTCAAACGTCACATTTCTGATTCTACTAATTATGACTTGGAACACCTAAAATAGTGTGTCCTATAGAATAGATACATAGGGCTGTGCCAACTTTGGTAATTATTCAGAAGGAGCATTTCAGAACTGGTGCAAGATACTTCACCTCTCTCTAATTCATTTTAGCATCCCCAACTTTTCTTTTCCTTAGTTCCAAAATACATAGACTTTGTTGTTTTAATTTTAGAATGTTGGAATTTTATTTTTTATTGGCCAAGTGTGATTGGACACACAAGGAATTTGTCTTGGTGCATATGCTCTCAGTGTACATAAAAGAAAAGATACGTTCATCAAGAATCATAAGGTACAACACTTAATGATAGTCATAGGGAACAAATAAGCAATATTAGGAAATAGTCAATATAAATCATAAGGATACAAGCAACAAAATTACAGTCATACAGTCATAAGTGGGAGGAGATGGGTGATAGGAACAATAAGAAGATTAATAGTAATGCAGATATAGTAAATAGTTTGACAGTTTTGAGGGAATTATTTGTTTAGCAGAGATATGGCGTTCAGGAAAAAACTGTTCTTGTGTCTAGTTGTTCTGGTGTGCAATGCTCTATAACGTCATTTTGAGGGTAGAAATTGAAACAATTTATGTCCAGGATGCATGGGGTCTGTAAATATTTTCACAGTCATATTTTGACTCGTGCAGTATACAGGTCCTCAATGGAAGGTTGGTTGGTAGCCATTGTTTTTTCTGCAGTTCTAACTATCCGTTGAAGTCTGTGTCTGTCTTGTTGGGTTGCAGAACCAAACCAGACAGTTATGGAGATGCAGACGACAGACTCAATAATTCCTCTGTAGAACTGCATCAGCAGCTCCTTGGGCAGTTTAATTGCCTTTTGCGTAGCTGGTCACCTGCTTTGATATTTAACCATGCCAGCTAGGAAGTTAAGTGTTTCTGCACCGAACACATATGCATTATCATGGAACTACGCTTCTCTCTTCTAACAGATTGGGGTAATGTTACAAATAGTGCAGACACCAAAAGAACAATCTGTGCCTTTGTCTGAAGTTTAACTTTCTTGGAAGGCTAGGAACAGATCCATCTGTGGCTTCCAGCATATTTTAAAGTGCAATTAATCAGACGTCAGGTTTAATTTTTGGTTTTGCAATTATGCTTCTGTCAGATTGAGTTGCATTCCTGCAGACGGAATGAGTTCGGGATGCATCTGAATAGTTTATATATCACGGGTGTATATCACAGGTGGGAGAGCCGTAGTGTGTCTTTTTGCGAGATCATCATCACGAAGAGTAGAACAATCGATAGACAGAAACCATCTGTCTGCCCTATAAAGATGCAACTGGATTGGGATTGTTGATAAGTTTCCATTGTTTCTCTAAAGCCAGCTGTTCCAATTATCACATAAAATGGGTCCTCAGTGCATCTGGCAATGAAGGTTTCTATGCAATTATAACACACTCACCTGCTTTGCAAGATATATTCCAAAACAGGACTTCTTACTGCAGGCGGTCAGGCATGAATGTCCAATATTATGGAAAGCATTATTTTAAGTGGCAGGGTTTAAATTAAACTTGAGAACTTTTTAAACATTGGCATGGGATTTAATCATTGTCGGCCATTATTTCCTTCCATTGCAGTATTATTATTATTAATAATTATTTATTTTGTCTACATATTAGATAATATATAGAAGTATAAGCATGAATTGAATACATAAAATAAATACAATTAAAGGGAACATTAGGACAGGGACGGTAGGGATGCTGGTGCTCTTATGCACGCCCCTTACAGACCAGTGATGGGTTACCCCGGTTCACACTGGTTCTATAGAACTGGTAGTAAAACTGGCAGGAGCACTGGTGGAATTTAGCTGGTTCACACCAATTCGGGAAAACCGGTTGTTAACTTTCTGAGCAGTTTGGCAAACTGATTGTTGGAAGAAATCATTAGGGCAGAGAACCGGTTGTTAAATTACTTGAATCCCATCACTGGGCAGGAGGCTCCGCCCACTGACCCTGACATCATCAAAATGCTTCTGCGCATGCGTAGAAGAGCTTGTGCGCTCACTTGCTTTGCACAAGTGTGTGCGAAGCCCCATTGCAAACCGGTAGTAAAGGTAAGTAGAACCCACCCCTGTTACAGACCTCTTAGGAATGGGGTGAGGTCAACAGTAGACAGTCTTAAGTTAAAATTTTGGGGGTTTTGGGATGAAACCACAGTCAGGTAGTGCATTCCAGGCATTGACCACTCTGTGGCTGAAGTCATATTTTCTGCAATCGAGTTTGGAGTGGTTCACTTTAAGTTTGTATCTATTGTATGCTCGTGTAGTGTTGTGGTTGAAGCTAAAGTAGTAATTGACAGGTAGGACATTGTGGCAGATAATTTTATGAGCACGCTTAGGTTATACCAAAGGTGGCATAGTTCTAAATTTTCTCAGCCTAGAATTTCAAGTCTGGTGACATAAGGTATTTTGTTGCGAGCAGAGGAGTGGAGGACTCTTCTTGTGAAATATTTCTGGATGCACTCAATTGCATTAATGTCCGATATGCAGTGCAGGTTCCAGACAGATGAGCTGTATTCAAGAATTGGTCTAGCAAATGTTTTGTATGCTCTGGTTAGTAGTGTAATATTACCGGAGAAGAAGCTATGCAACATTAGGTTTAGAACTCTTAATGCCTTTTTGGCGATGTTGTTACAGTGGGCTTTGGCATTTAGATCATTAGATATGAGTACTCCAAGGTTCTTGACAGAATGAGGGTCATCTACAAGGTCGTGTCCACTCAGCTTGTATTTTGTGTTCTGATTCTTATGTATTATGATGTCAGGTTTCGATGTCATCTCAAATAAATTGCACTCCCAAACAATTAATCTTTGCTGAAATATTCTATTTATTGAATACAACAGATCTGGCCCCAACTTTGTTGTAGCCGATACTAACCCTCTGTCCCCCAAACCCTTCCCTTTCCGTTCTCCAATTCTCATCTTCTCATTGGCCATCTTCCAAGTCAGTCTCCCCAGATTCTGACCTCACCCCACAGGAAAGTTCCCCCCTCCCATCCCATCTCCTAGGGGATATTATCTACAGAGAAAATAAGTAGGTGAAAAGTCAAGCCTCATCTTTTTATGGTCAGATATGCATATGAATTATGAAGTATTATGACTGCAAGCCTGTTTTTCTGTTATAACAAACTTGCATAAATAGTGACAGCTAAGCTGCACAAGATTTCTTGAATCTTGGAGGGACTTCTGTTGTTTCTTCAAAATATCAAGTGGCCTACTGGCTTAACCTGGATTACAGAAAAATGCTTCTGGAATCCAGGTGACAGGAATAAAGTATTTTTTAAAAAAGCATATACAGTTAGTCCTCATCTTACAACTGTTCATTTAGTGAGCAAAGTTACAACGGCACTGAGAAAAAGTGACTTATGCCCTTTCGTCACACTTATGACCGTTTCAGCATCCCCATCATCATCGTCATTTAACGACCCCATAATCCCTTGCGGGCTGGAGGCTGGGCAACTGAATGGAGCTAACAGAGTGTTTTAATGGCCGGATGCCTTTCCTGTTGCAAATGTGGAGTTTTGTTCTGCAAATATATTCTCAAGTGTGCCTAGAGAGAGAAATATCTGCCTCTACCAAGGATCGAACTCACAGCCTCCTGATTGTGAGGCAAGAGCTCCACCACTCTGTTGCAACTTCCCCATGATGACGTGATTTACGTTCAGATGCATGACAACTTGTTCATATTTATGATGGTGTCATGTGATTGTGACCTTCTGACAAGCAAAAGCAATGGGGAATCAAGATTCACTTAATAACCGTTGTCACTAATTGAACAACTGCAGTGATTCACTTAACAAATGGGGCAAGAAAGGTTGAAAAACTGGGGCAAACTTCACAAATGTGTCACTTAGGAACGTAAATTCTGGGCTCAACTGTGGTCAAGGATTACCCATAGTGCATTAGTCTAAAAGTCCTAGGGGAGATCATGATTTTATTCAAGTAGATTAGGGTAGATTCTGTCAGAAAAATATTTAGATTAACCCATGATACCAGTTCATGATCTGGCTCACTCTTTTCACATGGCCATAAATCATGGTTTATCAGTGATGGTGGTTCACAAATTCTCTGAAGCTATAATGGAGTTACTTCATTTTTGGCTCAGTATTTGTGAAACGAATCAATTGTGATTTATTCAATAAATCCATGGTGAATGGCATGGCATGGCATGGCATGGCATGGCATGGCATGGCATAGAATAGAAGAGAAGAGAAGAGAAGAGAAGAGAAGGTAGGGTAGGTAGGGTAGGGTACGGTAGGGTAGGGTACGGTACGGTAGGGTAGGGTAGAGTGTAGAATAGAATAGAATGGAATAGAATAGAATAGAATAGAATAGAATAGAATAGAATAGAATAGAATAGAATAGAATAGAATAGAATAGAATAGAAGGTAGGGGATACTATTTGCTATCAATTTTTGTCTCTTGCTTCAAAGACTCTTTTTTTTTTTCTTTTAATTTATATGCCGCCCTTCTCCGGAGACTCAGGGCGCTTACAATGCGTTAAGCAATAGCCTTCATACTTTTGTATATTTATACAAAGTCAGCTTATTGCCCCCACAATCTGGGTCCTCATTTCACCTACCTTTGAAAAGATGGAAGGCTGAGTCAACCTTGAGCCTGGTGAGATTTGAACTTGCAGTAATTGAAAGCAGTAGGTGTTAATAACAGTGTGCTTTAGTCCACTGTACTACAGGCTCTTAAAAGCCAATTTAAACAATTGGGGGATATTGTTTACTTTCCACTGATGTAATGGAGTAAATCGGCTCTTTGGGGTATTGCTTCATTTACTGGATGGAATTTGATTACTTTCCCAAAGTCTGCCTTGCTGGTACCACTGATTACAAGTGAAGTTAAAATAAAAATGTTTATTAAAAAAAAAAAATAGCCTCTTTAAAAAGCAAGTTTTCCCAGGGTAGCATTCAAACCGCTACAATCGCCAATTAAATTTTTAAATATGCAGTACCGTAAAATCCTTCTGCCTTTCATTTTTCCCACCGTCTGCCTCTTAATATAAGTCCTTTTAATTTTAACACTGTTTAATTTTCCTCTCTTCTATGGTATTAGCCCAGGGGTGAAATGTAAAATTTGTTACTACCAGTTCTGTGGGCGTGGCTTGGTGGGGGAGTAATGTGATTGGGTGGGCGTGGCCAACTTTTTTTTTTTTTTTTTACTTTTAAAAGCATTTTTTCTACAACCTCTTCAGAATCTGTCAGAACCTGCTGGATTTCATCTCTGGTTTATTATGTTTATTATGATGACTAATGTTGATCAAGATGGCATTTCTACTTAAAATTAATTGTGCCCAGACAACACTCTATTCAGATAGATATGGAATTTTTTAATGTGATATTTAAAAAAATGTATTAATTATATATATATATATATATAATTGAGTCTCTCTGGGAGACTCAGATAGCTATTTCTGCCTATTAAGGCGTCATCAGTGAGCCACACCCACTTCTCAGATATCCTCCCTGTAAAGGTACAATGTGTCTTTTTTCCTTTTTCGTAGGCTTTTATGTGCATATTCTTTCTAGCCAGGTTTTACCTACGTAAACTAAGTTGTTCTACAGCCCTGGTTCTGTGAAATCTCATTCACAAGTGAGCAACACAGAGTTGCAGTTTGTCAGCAGAAAAAAGGCCCAGAAACTTGTGAATGAGATTTCACAGAACCAGGGCTGTAGAACAACTTAGTTTATATATATATGTGTGTGTGTGTGTGTTAAAAAAAGGAATCCAGAAGCTATTGTTTTGCTTTTATTGGTCTGCAATCTACCAACTACACAGTCATTATCCAAGAGTTGGGTATATCTATGCATGTGTTTGTGTGTTTTATATAAAACACATGCATTTGCATGCAATATATTAATTAGACAATGAGATCCATGTAGTGGGTAACAATAGAATCTCATAAATTGTTTTAAAAACAGGCTGGCTTTTCTATAGACAGTGTTTTAATACTTAATTTACTGCTTGGAATTCTTTCAAGGAGGCTCGGAATTAAGACAACTGGGCTCTGTGCCAGATCTTTCACACAACTGTTTTTCATTCAGATGAGTTTTGTTGAGTTTGCAACATTAGGAGTAACTTCATCCTGTTTTAATCCAGTCTTAATAAGAGACAGAATTGCAGTTCTTGGGTAACCTATTAGATCATTCTGGGAATGTGAACAGGAAATATGTCGCTTTAGGCTAGCCATTTCTGACCTTGAATTATTAACAAGTGATTATTTGTAACCAGTCATTAATTGTTGTCGGGGGGTTTTTTTTCAAATCAAAGTGGAAATGTTTAATTTGTGCAGAGTGAGTGGAGTACTACTTTAGCCTAGAATAAAATATGCATTATTCCATGCTGAGTTGCTGGCGGAAGGAAGTTTTATCTTGAAGGCAGGCTGAAAATATATTCAACCAACCTCTGGCCAATTGTCATTGTGTATGTAGACTGAAGTATTGTTGGGAAGGGAATTTTGAAGCAAACATTTGGCATTGTATTTCCATGTAAATGCTGTTTTTTCGAATTGCATATTTCTGGAAATGCTAAACGGTGACTCTACTCCCAGTAATGTATAATTTAAAAACTCTATTATTTTTTCTATTTTTAGAAGCATACAGATGACAGCTGCTGGTGCAAGTTTAGAGAAATAATTAATATGGTGAAGTTCCATGGCCATTTTCTTCTACAAATTACCAGGCAGATGGAAAATGTACTGTAGTGGAGAGGACATTTCCTTCTCCTAAAAATGTAAACGGCGTGTCAGAAATATTGGGATTCAAACACAGAATTTCCAAGTCTGATGGAAACTCAGTTTTGCATAATGCCTTAAAACTAGGGCATGGACCTGATTTGGATAGTGAAGTAGGAGACTCAAACCATGCAACTTGAAGATGCACTGGAAACAAATTGATCTAGAACTTTTCAGCCGTGGTGGTGCAGTGTTTAGAATGCAGTATTGTAGGATAACTCACTGGTCAGAAGCAAAATTCTGGCAGGGAGAACCTTCCATCCTTCCGAGGTCAGTAAAACGAGGAGCCAGATGGTTGAGGGCAATAAGATGGCTCTTTAGAGATGGCTGTAAAGCACTATGAAGTGGTACTGAGGCTATGAATGTGGATTTATGTATCTACAAAAATCTCCGCCAGGTGTTTTTGAGCAAGTCTATTTTGGTACTTGCAAATTATCGTGGAAATAGAGATGAGCGATTCTATTAATTTTGCTAGAGGTAGAAATGTAACGCACAACTGGGCCAGTTCTTCGCAGAACTTGAAATGAACAAAACTGCCATCCATCTACTGCACACCTGGCCAAATTGAAGATGTGCAGTGATTCCCAGCACGTGACAATCGATAAAATCTGGCTGGATCTGATTTTAAGCAGCTCTACAATGAAGCAGCAAAAAAACCCCAAATACCCAGATTGCTAATGAATTCAAAGGCTTAAAAATAGCCAGGAACAAATCAGCTATTGTCATACTTCATGCTAAGTATACTTTCATACTTTCCTTTACTCTAAGAGTTTGCCTAAGATGAGTTCACACTGTGTAACAGGAGACTGACTGACAATTCCCATCCATATTCTCAGTGCATATTTTGTGATCCCAGAATTATCTCTGGAGTAGGCAGAGCTGGTTATGGGGTTGGAAAGAGGTGAAGAGGGCGACGATTACAAAACTGGGTATCTTAAGCCTTGTCAGATTTGGCCGTGTTTCAGCTTGTCCTTCCTTCTCACCAAGTTCCTTTGGCTTCTTGGCCTTCAGACCTTTGAGGAACTCAAAGCTGATCTTGTGAAAAGCATGAGAGAGCAATTAAGGGAGGAAGGAAGGAAGGAAGGAAGGAATGAGCCATTAAGGGAGGACTTGGAGAAGAGAGTGTCGTTTCTTCCTATTTTAGGACAGATTAATCTCTTCTCCAAGAGCTCCTTCCTTCCTTCCTTCCTTCCTTCCTTCTTCCTTCCTTCCTTCCTTCCTTCCTTCCTTCCTTTCCTTCCTTCCTTCCTCTTTTGTCTCTCCTCCTACCCTCCCTTCTTCTATTCTCTTCCCTCCTTTCTGCTTTCTTTCCTTTTACTCTTCCTTCCTTCCTTCCCTCCCTCCCTTTCTTCCTCTTTTGTCTCTCCTACCCTCCCTTCTTCTATTCTCCTCCCTCCTTTCTGCTTTCTTTCCTTTTACTCTTCCTTCCCTCCCACCCTCCCTTCCTCTCATCCTTTTAAAGAGTCAACTCTAAATCCCTTTACAAGTTCGGAATCATGCAAGTCTAGACAATCTACAGACAATTTATGCCCATTGTTGAATTTGACTCTTCTATAGGGCATATTGAACAGGGGGTTGGATTAGAAGACCTCTAAGGTCCCGCCCAATCCTATTATCCTATGTTTTATTTGAGAGGCTAAGAAAGAACTCCTCCAGCCTAGGATTTTTCCAACTGGATTCCATGAAAAACTGAGGAATAAAAAAAAATCACACGAAAGAAACCTATTTTTTAAATCAGTAGAGCAGTGTTTCACAATCTTGGCAACTTAAAGTTGGGTGAACCTCAACTCCCCAAATTCTCCCACCAGTATGAATTCTGGGAATTGAACTCCACACATCTTTAAGTTGCTATGGTTGAGAAACTCTGCTTTACATCTTCATTTTTAAAAAAATTCTTAGTCATTTATTTAAAAAAGTAACAGGTTCCACGGCCTGAAAAACATGAATCTTTCATCTAACTGTTAGAGGGGGAAATAAAGATAAGTGGTTGACTGAAGGTTCTAGATAAAGAAAATGGTTTTATTTTATTCTCCACTAACATACATTTGTCAGCACTTCAACCTGCATCTACTCTAGTGCTGACATAAGAAGGAGAAGCGAAGGAGTCTGGAAAGGGACGTTTGACTTTTCACTTACTTATTTTCCCTGGAGATAATATCCCCTAGGAGATGGGATGGGAGGGGGGAAATTCCTTTGAGCTGGAGTAGATTAGGGGTAGAATGACTTGGAAGATGGTCAATGAGTGCAGGGGAGTGGGGAACAGAAAGGGAAGATTTTGGGGCTGGAAGTCAGTGTTGGCTTCGATTGGAGTAGGGTTAGAATGTCGTGCTTAATAAATAGGAGTTTTTCTTCAAAGACTTTGTTTGAAATGCAATTTATTTGAGACGACCTTGAAACTTGACAACATTCTCGTTAGTGGAAGTGTTTTCTCAAGTATGGGAGCCAAACTGAAACAGGCAGGTGAAATAATTTCATTGGCAATCATGACTGATTCTTTTTGTGTTAAAAACTTCAGTGTTCCAATACAAAGTGACCTTCACATAAAAAATGGCCCCATACATCCATCAAGGGCAGAAATTTAAATAGGAAGATGCTGCATATTTTAAAATGTATATTAAAAAG
Organism: Pantherophis guttatus; assembly: GCF_029531705.1. The sequence goes on along the minus strand of NW_026844029.1, from coordinate 3,172,765 downwards.
ACATGATAGATCGACCTTAGAGATACCTTTTTATGGTAATTACGTTTCGAAAAAGATTGGATTCTCAGAAAAAAACTTGAAAAGATATATTGCTCATGTGCTAAAAACATCCTTGGGATGTTTTGGCATTGATTTAAGTTCAAAATAAGTGCCACTCCCTGTCTATGGACTCACTGGAGAAGAGCCTAATGCTGGGAAAGATTGAGGGCAGAAGAAGAAGGGGATGGCAGAGAACGAGGTGGCTGGATCAGGGGGGGGGTTTCTAAAGATTTTTACTACCCGTTCTGTGGGCGTGGCTTATTTTGTGGGCGTGGCTAGGTGGGGTGGTGGTAATGTGACTGGGGGGGTGTGGCCAACTTTTTTTTTTTTTACTTTTAAAAGCATTTTTTCTACAACCTTAAGGGGTTGCAGAAAAAAATGCTTTTAAAAGCCTCTGACAATCCCAGCTGAGCTGCGCAATCAGAGCCTTTTTTTTTAACTTTTAAAAGCATTATTTCTGCCGAAGAGGTTGTAGAAAAAAATGCTTTTAAAAGTTAAAAAAAAAGCCTCTGATGAGGTGGGCGGGGGTAAACAAGCGGTGACTGGGCCGGGGATCAGTTCAGGAGCATGGCCAGCCAATGTTATTACCGGTTCTCCGAACTACTACCAATTTTTACTACCGGTTCTTGCAAACCGGTGCGAACCGGGAGCAACCCACCATTGGGCTGGATGAAGTCACTGAAGCAATCAGCATGAGCTTAAATGGACTCCAGAGGATGGTAGAGGACAGGAAGGCCTGGAGGAACGTTGTCCATGGGGTTGCGATGGGTCGGACATGACTTCACAACTAACAACAACAATCCTGTATATGGTCCATTTTCTTCTTTCCATTTCCAGAACGATTGTGTGAAAGCATTTATTAGTAGCTTGGAATTTACAGTTTAGGGCTTAATGTATTAGATGAACTGATCCAATTGAAGTTCAAGCAAAATCTGCTTTTAGCACAGCGTATGATCTCAGCCAAAAAAAATGTCGAATTTTCAAAAGCCATTAGATAAATCTTTTGTGAGGGGAACTTAGAATTCAGCATTTTGTTCCAGGCATTCAAGTCAAAAGTATAGCATAGTTATTATTAAAAATATTTTTAAAAGGGCAATTAAGACTCAATATGAAAAACAGTCTTCTCATTCCACTTGAGGCTAACTAGCAGAAATTATTTTAATAAAAGAACATGAGTAATTGTAGCCATAGAGACAGGCCATATCTACCAGATCGGGCTTTGCTCCGTTTCTTCATTTCCAACCTTAAGCTCCACTGTTGCCTTTGCTTTTAAACACAATTTTTAAAGACGTGCATAAAAATGTATTTTTGTGCATATCTATCTATCTATCTATCTATCTATCTATCTATCTATCTATCTATCTATCTCTATATCTATATCTATATCTATATCTATATCTATATCTATATCTATATCTATATATATCTTAGGATATGCCTTTAGCAAATGATTGATATACCCTTGTCAATAATTCGCTTCCACAGCTGTATTTTTGTGTTCCCTTAGAAAGATACCTTTATTTACGTTTTTGGGTTGCATTACAAAATTCAGTAAAATATACTGATAAACATATAGTTGCATTCTGAGTTCAGTTCAGAAACTCTTCAGTTTACGACCACAATTGAATCCAAAGTTTCTTTTTTTAAAAAAATAAGTTTTATTAAAAAAAATTCTTTTATCATACATATTTTATGAACAGAGTGTTGACTGGGCCACATTTATACATAATCATAATCAAATCATAATTATAATACTTCTTAATCTTTCAATTTTTTCCAATATTCATCTCTTTTGTATAATCCTTTATCACAATTTTTTCATTTTTCTCCATATCTTATTATTTCAACTTCTGCCATATTAATTTTTCCCCCATTATTTTTTATCATTTTCAATTTTACATTCGAATAACATCACTTTGCGCCTTATATTTCTTCTCAATTACAATTGCTCCAGTTGTTTATCATCTTTCTTCATTTCTAGAAGGGTCTCTCTAATTCCTTTTTCTCATTCATTAACAATAATACATTCATCATAGTTTACATTATTATCAAAATTAATAATATTATATATTATTATTTATATTATTAATAAAAATATAAACGGTATATGAGTAATTCTAAATCTGTTTTTAAATATGGGGATGTTTTAATTCATCTCGGGCCTAATTATAATTATGTTATAGTTATATAATGATATATATTATAATTATATTATTATAATTAATGATATCTAGAAGTGATTAATGATATCTGTTAATGATATCTAGAGGTTCTCCTGATTCTCTCTTGGCGTCAGCCCCCCACCAAGAATCCAGAAAGACAGGTGCATTTACTTCTGAGAATAGGTAGTCCTTGATTTATGACCACAATTGAGCCCAAAATTTCTATTTTTAAGCAAGACAGTTGTGAGTTTTATCCAGGGATGAAGTTCTGGAGAACTGGTAGCGGAAATTTTGAGTAGTTTGGAGAACTGGCAAATACTGCCTCTGGCTGGTTCCAGAGTGGGGGTGGGAATGGAGATTTTGCAATATCCTTCCCCTGGAGTGGGGAGGGAATGGGGATTTTGCAGTATCCTTCTCTTGGAGTAGGGTGGGAATGGAGATTTTGCAGTATCCTTCCCCTGGAGTGGGGTGGGAATGGGGATTTTGCAGTATCCTTCCCCTGGAGTGGGGTGGGAATGGGGATTTTGCAGTATCCTTCCCCTGGAGTGGGGTGGGAATGGGGATTTTGCACTATCCTTTCCCTGGAGTGGGGTGGGAATGGGGATTTTGCAGTATCCTTCCCCTGGAGTGGGGTGGGAATGGCTATTTTGCAGTATCCTTCCCCTGGAGTGGGGTGGGAATGGGGATTTTGCAGTATCCTTCCCCTGGAGTGGAGTGGGAATGGGGATTTTGCAGTATCCTTCCCCTGCCATGCCCACCAAGCCACGCCCACAGAACTATTAGTAAAAAAAAAATTGGATTTCACCACTGGTTTTATCTCATTTTAAAACCTTTCTTGCCATGGTTTTTAAGCCAATTCCTGAAATAGTTAAGTTAGTAATGTGAATGTTAAATGAACCTTCGCTTGTCAGAAGGTTGCAAACATTGATCCCATGATCCCGGGACACTGCAACCGTCATAAATACATGCCAGTTTCCAAGCATTTAAATTTTGATCTCGTGACCCTGAGGATGTTGTAACAGTTTGTTAGCGTGGGAGACAATCATAAGTGACTTTTTTCAGTGCCATTGTAACTTTGAATGGTCATTGAACAAATTATTTGTAAATCGAGGATAGCTGTAGTTTCCTCATCTGTAGACAGAAATTTTGCCAAACTGAAGCAGACTCCTTGCACGATTAATATATATAAAGGTAAAGGTTCCCCTCGCACATATGTGCTAGTCGTTCCCGACTCTAGGGGACAGTGCTCATCTCTGTTTCAAAGCCGAAGAGCCAGCGCTGTCCGAAGACGTCTCCGTGGTCATGTGGCCGGCATGACTCAACGCCAAAGGTGCATGGAACGCTGTGACCTTCCCACCAAAGATGGTCCCTATTTTTCTACTTGCATTTTTTTACGTGCTTTTGAACTGCTAGGTTGGCAGAAGCTGGGACAAGTCACAGGAGCTCACCCCGTCATGCGGCACTAGGGATTCGAACCGCTGAACTGCCGGCCTTTCGATATATATATATATTTTCTGGGAACTTTTAGGGAGTCCAACCTACCTTGCAGGATGGCTGTTGCAGGAAAAAACAAGAATGAATGTGGAAAAAATATGGGTTCCGAATGTTAAATTTACACAATCGCAGAATTTAAGGGAAAATTTTTATAAAATGTTTTATAGGTGGCATTTAGATCCTAAGAAATTGTCATGCATGTATCCTAATGTTCAACCGAAGTGTTGGAGATGTGATTGTTTAGATGCGACATATTATCATATATGGTGAACATGCAAGAAAGCAAAGGCTTTTTGGATAAAAATTTGGTGGGTATGCAAAATGTTTTAAAAAAAAAAAATCAATTTTCTCCTCATCTGTTCTTATTGGATATAGTCAAGGGTTTTTCAGTGGGTGAAACAAAATTGATATTGAATATGGTGACAGCAGCCAGGTTATTGATTGGTCAATACTGGAAAAGGGTTGATGTGCCTACAATTCAAGAATGGACTTTGAAGATGGCCAGTTTCGCAGAAATGGCGAAGATATCAGCATATTTAAAAGACCAGACTCAAGAGAGTTATGTATGGGAGTGGAAGAATTGGATAGATTATGTGCAGAATAAATACCAAACTAGGAAGTATCAGATAGTTTTTAGCTAAATGTTGTGTAGAAATGTATAGTCTATAAGGGGCGAAATAGTTTATTGTGATGTAAAAATTTATAGTGCACAGGGAGGGGAATAAAGGGGTGGTAAAGTATGACATAATATAATTTGGATGGATTTCACCTTGGGGAAGTCATGGGGAGGGAGGGTTTGGGGGGGTTGGGGAGGGATGGGGGGGGGAAAAATGGGGGAAAAATTTGTTGTTTGTAAAACTTTTCCAATAAAAAAAAAAAAAGAATGAGTGCGAGAGATATACAATACTGCAAAAGGTGAAGAAGTGGTTCCTTCTGTCTCTCTGTGCGTGTGCACGCTCGCTAACCTTTTACGAAGCACAAAATTTATGCCTACTTATTATTTTTTTTCTTAAATAGAGAATTGTCTTTGCAAGGAGTACTGCTGAATTTGGCAGTGCCTCACGTAGGCAGCATTTGTTAGCAAGGAAGGTGCTGTCACGAATGGGCTTTGAAGGCTGTTTATAATCCTAAGGCAGGCAATTTGTTTTTATTACTGTAAAAAAAAAAAACCTTGCGCTGTCAACATTGTACAGAGCGTTTCTCTTTTGTAATTGCATGTTCATAAGGTTGGAGACAAAGGAGGTGTCTTACAAGCAGCTTAGAGCAGTGTTGCTCAACCTAGTTGGCAACTTGTGTAGCCTTCAACTCCCCCATGCTGCTTGTTGAATTCTGGGAGTTGAACTCCATACTTCTTCAAGTTCCCAAGATTGAGAAACACTGGTTTAGAGTAGAGGTGGGTTTCAGCAGGTTCGGACCAGTTCTGGAGAACCGGTAGCGGAAATTTTGAGTAGTTCGGAGAACCGGTAGTAAAAATTCTGACTGGCCCCACCCCCATCTATTCTCTGCCTCCCGAGTCCCTGCTGATCAGGAGGAAATGGGGATTATGCAGTATCTTTCCCCTGGATTGGGGAGAGAATGGAGTTTTTACAGTATCCTTCCCCTGCCACGCCCACCAAGCCACGCCCACCATGCCACACCCACAGAACCGGTAGTAAAAAATTTTGAAACCCACCACTGGCTTAGAGGTGGTTGTTCTGACCCAGCTCCCTAAACATGACAAACCCTCTGACATGAACTCAAAAGATTCCTTTATTAGAAGCCCCGGCAGCCCCGGCGAAAAGTTTCCTTCTCACCGCAGGCTAACAAGTCTGTCCGGCAGGGAGATGAATAGTTGTCTGCCACATCTATTCATCTCCGCCTCCTGCCTTTTATCCCCACTTTATTTAGCAGCGGTGGCTCTTCCGTCCCAAGGACTGGCCCATAGATTTCCACTGCTCTCCTCTCCTCTGCTTTCTGCGCATCAGGCACTGGACCCAGCTGTTCCTCCTCTTCCTCATCAGCCACCTCCAGACCTGGGGGCTGTCGACTCTCCATCTGAAAGCTGATGGATGGCCCAGGCTCCGCCTCTGTCTCTCTCTCTCTCTTTCTCTCTCTCTCTCTGCCAGCTCCATGCCCTCTTCCCCCTCGGAAGTCCCAGGTTGCCCTGATGCTGACCCTTATTCCCACACTGCCTCCTCATCCGATTTGGCTGTTGGAGGGGCTGACAGCTGACAGGCCACACCAGTTGTATGGTTCTTTATTTACCTATTCTTTCCCATGTTGTCTCAATAAGAGCCTTGGTAGTACAGTGGTCTAAGGCACCCTATTGTTAAGCTGGTTATTAAGACCAGCTGCCTGCAATTACTGCAGGTTCGAATCTCGCCAAGGCTCAAGGTGGACTCAGCCTTCCATCCTTTCTAAGGTAGGTAAATTGAGGACCCAGTTTGTGGGGGCAATAAGCTGACTTTGTATAAATATACAAAAGGATGAAGGCTATTGCTGAGCACATTGTAAGCCGCCCTGAGTCTCCGGAGAATGGCGGCATATAAATCAAATTTTTAAAAATGGGGCACTTGGGACCTCTTCCTGATGGCCATACATGACTCAAAGACTTCAGGTAACCATACCTGACCCCCAAAAGACATGAAATACTCTCCAAATCAAATCGGAACAAAAGCTCTATTACTATTTCTTTGGCTACTTGTTCAGTCCCAAACATGATCCTATTATGATCAACCATCCCTGGAACACAAAATTGAAATTGAATAGAATAGCAATATTTATAATTCATAGATTAATTTCCTGTGAGAATTGAGCAGGTGCACCACAATCAAATCCCTATCTGAATTATTTCGGATATTAAAAGTATTTTAGGCACATACATTTAAAATAAAAAAAGAATTATCTATTTAATTACAGGAGGTGATTGTTCAGTCTGTAAGCTTTAACTGGGACTGGGTCTACAAAGTTGACCAGGAATCTTCTTCAGGCCCTAAAAAAGCCACATGAACCTAAGTTTTAGATTGAAAGATTTCAAAGTGTATCAGAACTATTTGTAATCCTGCTGAGCCGTTGCTGTGAAATGTGATTTTGCAAAGTACATCATTTTGAAATATATTTGGAATCAGAATGTTGAAACTGTGAGAAATAGGGAACTGAAAGTAGCCGATGGATAGAATAGAATAAAATTCTTTATTGGCCAAGTGTGACTGGACACCCAAGGAATTTGTCTTGGTGCATATGCTCTCAGTGTACATAAAAGAAAAGATACGTTTGTCAAGAATCATAAGGTACAACACTTAATGATAATCATAGGGAACAAATAAGCAAATCATATTAGGAACAGTCACTATAAATCGTAAGGATACAAGCAACGAAGTTACAGTCATACAGTCGTAAGTGGGAGGAGATGGGTGATAGGAACGATGAGAAGATTAATAGTAATGCAGACTTAGTAATTAATTTGACAGTGTTGGGGGAATTATTTGTTTAGCAGAGCAATGGCATTCGGGAAAAAACTGTCCTTGTGTCTAGTTGTTCTGGTGTGCAGTGCCCTATAGCATCATTTTGAGGGTAGGAGTTGAAACTATTTCTGTCCAGGATGCGAGGGGTCTGGAGATATTTTCACAGCCCTCTTTTTGACTCATGCAGTATACAGGTCCTCAATGGAAGGCAGGTTGGTAGCAATTGGATAGAGGTTTTGAGATGTACACGGGTATGTATGGTGACTGTCTGTCAGTAAGACAGAACAAGGAAGTAAGTTGTGAAGTGCGTGCAGAGAAGTATAAAAAGAATGTCTTGGGATGAGTTGAGGGCCACTGGCCATAGCTATCGTTTCTGAACCTCATTGCAATGAGTTATTGATGTAAGTTGTGTTATGATGGCTGCTCATGTTCCCAATTGCTCATGGAATAAACCTCTGAATCTTCAAGTAAGAATTGTTTATTGTATTGCTGTTTCCTGTTTCTTTTATTGGAATATTTTTTATGACACGTGCATAGCACCAAACTTTCAAATGTTCTTCCAAGCTCTTTATCCATTCAGCACTCTCTTACACTAATCTTGGTTACTTTATGGCCTACTAAGTAAACCACAAAAAGGTGAGTTTATTCAACAAATGTTCTGGGTTGCAAATCACGTTGGCTTAGTTGAGTACTTGCTGAACCAAATCCAAGAAAATAACATTATGATGTAGGCGCAATCTGATCCCTATCACTTTTCATATTTCTTTCTACCTCTCTGCTTCTAATCCACTCTTCATCATTGCACAAGATCCTTCAAAGAGAAGAAATATCATGCTCTAATTGATCCAAGCTTAAAAATAACCTAGCGAGCACCAGCCAGTGACTAATTATCTAATGTTATAGAAGCCCATTAGGAAGAAAAAAAATGTCTTGATTAGAATTTAAGTATGTTAATTTTTCATTAGGTATTTGATTAAGTAGATCTCTTCTCATGGCAGATAGATCTTCAAATATGCCTTCCTTGACAAGGACTTAACATTTCAGTTAGCTAGTAAGAAACGAGGGTAGCTTCGTCTGAAACCACTGAGGTAGACCAGATCAGGAAACACAGATGCCACATAAACTTCTGGAATTCTATTTTATTGATCTAGGGCAGGGGTCTCCACACTTGGCAACTTTAGGACTTAACAAAATAAGTTGGAGTGGACCTTGGAGATCTTCTAGTCCAACCCCCTGCTCAAGCAGGAAGCAGGGGCTGATAACAAAGAAGAGAGGGACGACTTATTTCCAAAGCATCAGAAGGCAAGACAAGAAACGATGGATGGAAACTAATCAAGGAGAGAAGCAATCTGGAACTAAGGAGAATTTTCCTAATGGTGAGAACAATCAACCAATGGAACAGCTTGCCTTCAGAAGTTGTGGCTGCTCCATCACTGGAGGTTTTCAAGAAGAGACCGGACAACCATTTGTCTGAAATGGTATACGGTCTCCTGCTTGAACAGGGTGTTGGACTAGAAGACCTCCAAGGTCCCTTCCAGCTGTATTCTGATTGATTGACTGTGAAGTCCTGCAAACTTGGCATCGTATTGCCACAGAATGCTCCCTCAGAAGGATCGCTGCATGAAATACATCATATCAAGGTCACTGCTGCCCAACATCTAAATGACCTAGATTATCTTGCCATAGGTTTAGTCATTTCAATAACTACTCATAATATAATTCTATTCATAATTTTATTTATCACCTGTACTGTCTGTTTTTAAATAATTCACTGCTCTGGTGTTCTATATTTTGCTATACATTTGACATGCTGTTTTAGTGATCTTTTATGCACTAATGTTGTATTCTGTTATGCCATTCTATCATCTATCTATCTATCTATCTATCTATCTATCTATCTATCTATCTATCTATCATCTATCTATCTATCTATCTATCTATCTATCTATCTATCTATTTATCTATCATCTATCTATCTATCTATTATTCTATCTATCTATCTATTTATCATCTATCTATCTATCTATCTATCTATCTATTATTCTATCTATCTATCTTCATCACGATCTATCTATCTATCTATCATCTATCTATCTATCATCTATCTATCTATCTATCTATCTATCTATCTATCTATCTATCTATCTATCATATCTATCTGTCTTGCTATCTATCTATCTATCTATCATATCTATCTATCTGTCTTGCTATCTATCTATCTATCTATCAATCTATCACTATGAGCCGCAGTGACGCAGTGGTTAGAGTGCAATACTGCAGGCTACTTCGCCTGCCTGCAATTTGGCAGTTCAATTCTCACCAGCTCAAAGTTGACTCAGCCTTCCATCCTTTCAAGGTGGGTAAAATGAAGATCCAAATTGTTGGGGCCAATATGCTGACTCTAAACTGCTTAGAGAGGGCTGTAAAGCACTGTGAAGCAGTATATAAGTGTAAGTGCTATTGCTATCTATCTAATCTATACACACACACACACACATATACACGCACAAATATTAATATTATAATAATCATAATTCTGAATTCACTTTATGGGTATTGATTGGCAACTATATCACTCCATTGGGGGAATACATTAGCTGCTTTGAACAAACTGTATTTTACAACTGTCTAGAAGAAAAGGAAAGACAGTTACTCGGTAGTTACTAAGGACAGCAATGCAGATTTTCTAATTGTTTCCTGTGGTTCCTTCATACCGCAGAATCCCAACGAAGCTGTGTTGAGAGATCCCTGTTACCCAGAATAGATCTCACTGCTTGATAGAAAAGCTGCTGCTTGCAAAGTAACTCTCATCTTCCACTTGTGTCAAGAAAGCAGTGATAAAAATTATAAAAATCTCAAGTTGGAAGAAACCTTTTTTTAAAAAACAACAACAATAAATGCCTTCCTTCTACTGTATCTTCTTTTACCTAAAAAATATAAAGGACAAGCTGAAATGGTTTCTTGCAATTGTGGTAAATTCTCCAACTTTTTCTATAGTAGATCCTGCTAGGAAAAAGGACATATAAATTCAGCAATAAAAATGAAGAAAGCAGTACATTCCAGAATCAAAACATAAATATTTGCAGAATTTTGTCTCGTTTTTCTGTAAGTGGAAGATCCCACCTGGATATTATTAAACGTGATCCATGAAGACTATGGCATGGCTAAAATTATTCCAGATTTTAACTAGGGGATGGAGATAATTCTGTTAACTATTATCGTTGCAATGGGTGGAAGCAATGGATGGAAACTGATCAAGGAGAGAAGCAACTTAGAACTAAGGAGAAAATACCTGACAGTGAGAACAATGAATCAGTGAAACAACTTGCCTCCAGAAGTTGTAAATGCTCCAACACTGGAAGTTTTTAAGAAGAGGTTGGATAACCATTGGTCTGAAGTGGTGTAGGGTTTCCTGCGTAAGCAGGGGGTTGGACTAGAAGACCTCCAAGGTCCCTCCCAACTCTTGTTATTCTATTCTATTCTATTCTATTCTATTCTATTCTATTCTATTCTATTCTATTCTATTCTACTTACTCTACTCTACTCTACTCTACTCTACTCTACTCTACTCTACTCTATTATCTGATTTTCTGAGCATAGTTAACAAGGTTTAGCGTAGCTACCTAGGATGGTTCGTTGATGAATGAATGTGTAAGGAAATTATTCTGGATTTATAGTACATAGTTGTTGATTACTTCCACCCACATCACATTTCAATGCTTCATCATTTGATTAAGAAATAGAGTGACAATTCTAGTTTTTTTTCCTTTGTACGCTTGTTAAGTGAGTTTTGCTCCATTCTATGACCTTTCTTGCCTCAGTTGCTAAGTGATTCACTGCCACTGATAAGTTAGCAACCCGGTTGTTATGTCAATCTGGCTTCCCCATTAACTTTGCTCGTCAGAAGGTCACAAAAAGCGATCACATGACTTTGGGACGCAGCAACAGTCATAAATGAACTGTCGTAAGTCGAGGACTACCTGTATTAAGTAATGGCAGTGGTACTACTTACTGTCATCTCCGAATAGTATTAAATACTAAATGGCTATTCAAATATATAGGAATGCTTGAAGTTTCTTTACTATCATGATGTCATCCACAAATGTTTTATATTCCTGGCATAATTCATTCATTCGTCTCTGCGGATATTACTGAGGAAAAATAGGAAGAAAGGCCTAGCATCTTAATAAGAGTTTTCACGTAATTCTATCTCCTTCTACGACCTATAAAATTACAGCAGGGGTGAAATGCTCTCGGTTCGGACCGGATTGCCCGATCCGGTAGCAATGGGGGTGGGTGGTTTGGAGAACCGGTAGCAAAAATCCCTGCTCCCCCCCCCATGCTCAGCTGAGTCGCACGATCATAAGAGGCTTTTTTTTTAACTTTCAAAAGCATTTTTTCTACAACCTCTTCCGATGAAAAAATGCTTTTAAAAGTACCCAAAAAAAAAAAAAAGCCTCTGATGATCGTGCGGCTCAGCTGGGATCATCAGAGGCTTTTCAAAGCATTTTTTTCTGCAACCTCTTGGCCAAAGAAGTGGTAAAAAAAATGCCTTGAAAAGTCTCTGATGATCCCAGCTGAGTTGCCTGATCGGCAGAGAGGCATTTTTTAAAGAGCCTCTCTGACGATCCCAGCTGAGTTGCCTGATCGCCAGAGGCTTTTCAAAGCATTAGAAAAAATGCTTTAAAAAGTTTTTTTTTTAAAAAAAGTTGGCCACGCCCACCTAGTCACATTACCCCCACCACCACCAAGCCATGCCCACAGAACCGGTAGTAACACATTTTACATTTCACCCCTGAATTTACAGGTAGTCTCGACTTACAAACCATTAGTTGAGGGATCATTTGAAGTTACGACGACACTGAAAAAAGTGGTGTATGACCATTTTTTTTTCAAACTTTGCAGCATTCCCATAGTCACATGATCCAAATTCAGATTCTTGGCAACTGGTTCACATTTATGACCGTTGCTGTGTCCCAGGGCTGAGTGATCCTCTTTTGAGGCCTTCTAACAAACCAAGTCAATGGGAAAGCCAGTTTCACTTAACAGCCATTTTAACTAACTTAATATCTGCAATGATTCACTTAACAACTGTGGCAAGAATGGTCATAAAATGGGGCAAAACTCACATAACAACTTAGCTCACTTAGCAACAGACATTTTGAGCTCCATTGTGGTCGTAAGTCGAGGACTTTTAGAAAGGAGCAAAGGGAAGTCATTGATTTGCCTCCGTAGCAATTAATTCTTCCTTTTTTTTGTTTTGTTTTGTTTTGTTTATTGCATTTTTGCTGCACTGGTTTATAACTATTGAGTCAAAACTCCAGTGACTGAATTTGGATTTTGAGCTGATTCTACAAGCATGAAACCGTCAGCTTTGCTTTTTTACACACACACACAAACACACATGCACACTGTGTTTTCCTGAAAATAAGATCTATCCCAGAAAATAAGCCCTAGCTTGATAGCTAGCCCCAAAATAAGCCCTAGTTAAGACCCACCCACTCGGGGGTGCATTGGATGGGGTGAGGCACAAGGGTAAAAATTAAGCTAGGATGGGGATGGGGGTGGAGCTGCCCTAGTAATTACCTTCAGACAATTGCAGCCAAGCGCATTGATCCAGAGCTCTGTTATTGTTAAGGTCCACCAGCAGCCTGCGGTGCTGGCAGCAGAGTCGGACAGCGATGAGGCTGAGGAAGAACAGGGGCCAGTCCTGGAGGCTGGGGAAGGCCCAGAAGAGGGCTCTGCGTCGGAGGCAGAGATGGGGCCAGGGCCATTGGGGAGTGATGTGCAGACTTCGGAGCATCCAGAGGCTGACAGTAGAGAGGCAGAGGAACAGGAGGAGCCTGTTTCTAGTGCACGTATGAGAAGAGCTGCCAGAAGGCAGGAACAGATAAAGCAGAGAGGACGACTCAGGAGTAGGGCCAAGAGATGATTTGCCCCTCCCATAAGGCTAAAAAGACCAGCAACGGCTCTTGCACTCTTTGTCGGAAAACAACGTTGAGAGAATTGCTTCTTGTTTCACTGTATTCATTTCTTGTCGGCGTCTTCTGCTTCTGAGCTTTTGCCAAGAAAAGCCTTTGGCAGTTTGCCTAATTATCCCAAGGTCGGTGATAAACTGAGGAATGGTGTTTTGAAGAATTTGCTTTAATTTAGTTTGGACTACGCTGAGAATGAGTTAATTCTCAGCTGTTCTAATAAAGTCTGTTTGTTTTCAGACTGTTTGCATTTAATACTAACTACTTGGGCCCGGGTCACACAGTTATAGGCTGCAGAGGCCTTTCCTGAAGGCCTCTGATGGCCAAACGGAGACTGGGAGCTCCACCTGCAAGCAGCCGCAAAAGAAGAAGTTGGCCGGCAATGGGTTACTATTGGGTGGGGCTGTCGGCACCACTACTGCGAGGGAAGTCAGTGCAAGACATCCCTGAAAGTAAGACCTGGTGCCTTTTTTGGTGGCAAAAAAAGTATAAGACCGGGTCTTATTTTCGGGAAAACAGGGTACACACACAGAGAGAGAGTGTAATCACATTTGCATATGAATGTTCACAAATTCTGTGCATGCCTTAAAATGCAGGGACATCTTGGTTGACAGACAAGTCTGTTTGTTTAGGCTCGATGGCTTGAATATCCTCCCTCTGGTTGAAATGTGTGTTTGTGAAGTCAATCTGTCTCTCTTTTATATAATTAAATTTGACACGTCCTGGTATCGAAAAAGGGCAGGGTAACTTAATAGTTTTTGTTGTTGTTGTTGTTGTTTTTTTACTGTTGCATTCAAGTGGCAGGAAAGTCTCTGGGATTTTGGCGTTTTAGAACTGATCTGAAAACCAAAGGATGTTGCATCTGCCAACTCCATCTGTAATAAGCTTTGAATTACAAAAACTCGAGATAGAAGGCACAGATATATTTGAACAGAAAATGAGATAAGAACGTACAATTCCCTAACTCTGCAGTGGATACGAAGAACAGTGTGACCTATCAAGCTGAATAGGATATTGAATAAAAGAGATTTTCTCTCTCTCTCCCTCCCTCTCTCCCTCTCTCTCTCTCTCTCTCTCTCTCTCTCTCTCTCTCTCTCTCTCTCAGTTCTTTTCTGACAGTGAAGTAGGCAAGTTGGTTTGTCACTACGGATGTTTTTATGTATTTAATTGGATTGTATGTTTTAATTTGATTCCTCGTGTTGTTTCAAACATGTTGGCATATCGTATTGCAGATCACCGAGCGTCTTCACTCACAATCTAATAAATTAATGCAGGCTGATAGAAATATCAGAAAATGCATACGGTTTGATACAGTGGTGAAATCCAAATTTTTTTTTTTTACTACCGGTTCTGTGGGCGTGGCTTGGTGGGTGTGGTGTGGTTTGGTGGGCGTAGCAAGGGAAGGATACTGCAAAAGCTCTATTCCTACCCCACTCCAGGGGAAGCATACTGCAAAATCTCCATTCCCACCCTCACTCCAGGGGAAGGATATTGCAAAATCTCCATTCCCACCCCACTCCTGTGGGAAAGATATTGCAAAATCTCCATTCCCACCCCACTCCAGGGGAAGCATACTGCAAAATCCCCTTTCCCACCCCACTCTAGGGGGAAAATACTGCAAAATCCCCATTCCCTCCCCACTCTTGGGGGAAGGATATTGCAAAATCTCCATTCCCACCCCACTCTGGGCCCAGCCAGAGGTGGTATTTGCCAGTTCTCCGAACTGCTCAAAATACCGGTTCTCCAGAACCTGCTGGATTTCACCCCTGATTTGAGATAAATAGAACCCCCTGTTCAGAAAATGAATGTTGGTGAGCCTTTGAAATCCTCAAATCGGGGTTTAATTTTGTAGGGATGGGAAACCTTCCTGTTTGAAGCTGGTGCATGTTGGGTCAATAAATCTTGATTTTGATCTTTGTGTATTCATCTTCTGCCAAAGGTATGAAAGCTCCTAAAGGAAAAGGAGCCTGGATAGCTCTGCAGACTAAAGTACTGTAATTTAACACCAGCTGTCTGCAATTAAAGTAAGTTTGAATCTTGCCAGTCTCAAGGTTGACTCAGCCTTCCATCCTTTCTAAGGTAGGTAAATTGAGGACCCGGTTTGTGGGGGCAATAAGCTGACTTTGTATAAAAAATATACAAAAGTATGAAGGCTATTGCTTAACGCACTGTAAGCCGCCCTGAGTCTCCGGAGAAGGGCGGCATATAAATCGAATAAAAAAAAATTTAAAAAAAGAAATGAAATTGATGATTTCTCCATTTTAATTCTGAGTCTCAGAGGCTGGATTTAAACTGTCATGATGTCTGGATTTTTCATTCAGTTATAAGACACATAATCACCCTAGATGTACACAATAGGTAGTCCTTTGACTTGCAACCGCAACTGAGTGCAAAATTTCCATTGCTAAGCAAGACAGTTGTTAAGTGAGCTTGTCCCCATTTTAACAACCTTTCTTGCCACAGTTGTGAAGGGGATCATTGCAGTTGTTAAGTTAGTAACAGGATTGTTAACTGAATTTGGCTTCCTCATTGACGTTGCTTGCCAAAACGTCACAAAGGGAGATCATGGGAACCCACGTACTGCAACCGTCATAAATACATTCCAGTTTCCAACTGTCTGTATTTTGATCACATGACCACATGACTATCCCATTTATTCAGCACGGGTGTAACTTTGAACAATCATTAAACAAATGGTTGTAAGTTGAAGATTACCTATATTCAGACTAGACTAGACTAGACTAGACTAGACTAGACTAGACTGGAGGGGACCTTGGAGGTCTTCTAGTCCAGCCCCCTGCTCAAGCAGGAGAACCTATACTATTTCAGACAAGTGGTTGTCTAGACCCGTGATGGCGAACCTATGGCACACGTACCACCTGTGGCACGCGGACCCATATTGGTGGGCACGAGTTCAGCTGCAGCGCACATGCCAGCTGATTTTTGGGCCTTCCGAGCCCACTGGAAGTTGGCAAATGGGCCGTTTCCAGCCTCTGGAGGGCCTCCAGGGCAGGTGGGGAAGGCTGTTTTTGCCTCCCCAGGCTCCAAGAAAATCTCTGGAGCCTGGGGAGGGCGAAAAAATGGGCCTACCGGCCCCACCGTGCCATCGTGTGCCAAAAGCGGGGGAGGGGGTCACACGTGCATGCGTGGGGGAGGGGGCAGTTCACATTGAATTATGGGTGTGCTCCCCCTGCTTTTGGCACTCGACGGCAAAAAGGTTAGCCATCACTGGTTTAGACTCTTCTTAAAAATCTCCAGTGATGGAGCGCCAACAATTTCTGAAGGCAATTTCTGTTCTACTGGTTAATTGTCGTCACTGTTAGGAAGTTTCTCCTTAATTCCAGGTTGCTTCTCTCTTTGATTAGTTTCCGACCATTATTTCTTGTCCTGCCCTCTTGGTGCTTTGGAGAATAATTTGACTCCCTCTTCTTTGTGGCAGTCCCTGAGATGTTGGAACAGTGTTATCATTCTGCTTTCCTCAGTTTGGGCAATCACTTAGACCAGTGATGGCTAATCTTTTCACCATCACGTGCCAGGAGAGGGGGGTCGGGGGAGGGTCGCGCGCGCACATGCCCACCCTCATGCATCCGCAACTCCCTCCCCCCCGCTCCTGGCACATGATGGCCTGGTAGGCCCGTCTTTCTTTCTTGCCTGGTTCCAGATCCTCTCTGTGTATCTGGGAAGGGCGAAAACAGCCTTTCCCACTCCCTTGGAGGCCCTACGGAGGCTGAAAGGGCCCATTTCCCAACTCTCGATGGGACAGGAAGTGACATTTTTTGCTGTCCCCAGCCTCCAGAACCTCTCTAGGAGTCTCTAGGAGCCTCTCTAGGAGTCTCTGGAGGCTGGGGACAGGAAAAAACGTCCCTGTCCCACTGGGAGTCAGGAAATGGGCCCTTTCAGCCTCCGTAGGGCCTCCAAGGGAGTGGGAAAGGCTGTTTTCGTCCTTCCCAGATACACAGAGAGGATCTGGAGTCAGGTAAGAAAGAAAAACGGGCCTTCCCCACCCCGTCCCCAGGCCCCCCAGAGGCAGGAAACAGCCTGTTTCCCTACTTCTGGTGGGCCCAGAAGGCCCGAAAATCAGCTGGCCGGCACACGCATGTGCCCCAGAGCTGAGCTGGCGTGCCCACTAATATGGCTCCGCATGCCACCTGTGGCACGTGTGCCATAGGTTCGCCATCACGGACTTAGACTATAACATAGAGTTTAAGAAGGTCTAGCTTGAATGACCATCAACTTTGAGAAGATCTAGCTTGAGTGACCATCTAACATGCTGTCTGAGTGTTCCGAAGATTGTCCTGTAATAAGTACAGAGAAAGAAGGTTAATCTAGTCATTGTATTAACACAAAAATGCAAAATGGGTGCTTGGCTAAATTTAGTTAAACTTCACTTTTCATCATCACCGACTCTCACACTTCTGGCTGGGTCTCATTCATGATACAGTTCAACAACAAAAGCTGCCAGAATCTCATTTCTATTTTAAACAGCTCTAATTTATTGCAATACTAAATACGAGTTAAAATATGTATCCCACAACAGTACTCAGCAAGGACTGTTGAGCGAGTCTGAATCCCTAGCACTCTTTGAAAAAATGTCTTCGCTTCCCTACAAAATGTTATGAAGCTCCATGAACTCATCCATGCGACCTACTGGAAGAGATTGCATTATTTTCCAAAGTACCAAATGTGCTTTATTTTAGTTGGTAGTTTAGAGGTGAGCTGAGGGTTTTGGGTTTTTTTTTAAAAAAAAAAAATTGTGTCCTTTAGAAAGAAGAGTAAACAGAGCATCCTTACGATAAAGAAACATTTCTTGCTAGTGACCTACACGACAGCTTTGGCAACGTAATAAATCTTTCTAACCTTCTTCCTCTCCATTTAGCGGTAGGTGTGAGGGGTATTTCTTCAGAGAATCTTAAGTCTAAAGTATAAGCAAAAATACCAAGCAGTAAAACAAGCCCAACACTCAGTATTTTAAAATGCATGGGATATGTGAAGGATTTATGTTCTATATAGCAAAGGATTTCCCCGTCTGGCTTTTCCAAACAGTCTTATCTCTTTTTTGAAGTAGGCCAGAAATATACAAAAGGTTCTATATCAGCCAAGACATTCGATATTTTCATAGTCGGATCTAAAAATTGATGTATAGAGCAGTAACCCCCAAAAAATGTATTGATCTCTATCAAATCACATTGCGCGGGTCACTTTTTGTTTCTCCATCCTTGAACTTCAATCTTCCTTCTCTAATTTTTACATTGGTCCACTGAATGATGGCGCTAATAATTTCTTTAGAAAATAATAATTTCCCAATCTCATGGGGAATAGGTGAATTTCCGAGATTTCTAGCTGCTGGCCGTAATCCAGGTAATTGCACATCAATATTGTGATTAGCGGTTCTGGATCTCCTATCGCTTCCAAAAGGTGCAGAAGACCATTTGAATTTCTTTTTGCCAAATAAATGATTGCACGACGTAGATTGTACCTGGTCATCAATTTCATTGGGAGCTTCGTCATCGTTGATGTCAGAATCAGTGGTGGCGGCAGGTTCCTCATCATCCATTATAAAATTTTCATCACAATCCGATTCCACTTCACTCAGATCACTCTCTGCTTCTCCATACCATGTTAGAACAGTTTCTTCGAAGTTTGGGTCACCGAATCACACTCTTTTTGGCGGAAAACTTGGCCCCGACATTATATATATATAAAAATACGTTAACAAAGATCTGCAGTCAAAATGACCGAAACTGAAATTCAAACGCCGCTATAGAAAACACTAAATAACTGATGTAAGCACGATGCTGCATACAACCTTATTGGCGGGAAAACATTTGCAACCAAAATGGTCTGTTTCGCAACCGGAATGGTCCATTTCTAAAAAAAAATAGGGGTGTTCCGAACATTTTGGAAAACTGTTGCGGTTACGATGACTGCGGGATCTGTGGTTATGGGTTAAATGTCCATTTGCCTCAACATTTCTCTTCCAGGAGAGAAACCGAAAAGTAAAACCACCTCATCATGAGGTTCACTCACTAGGACAGTGATGGCTAACCTTTTTGCCATCACGTGCCAAAAGTGGGGGAGCGCGGGTGAGTCACACATACCCATAATTCTATCCACCCCGCCCCCACGCATGTCTACGTGACCCCCCGCGTTTTCCCCACTTTTTGCACATGATGGCACGGTGGGCCTGGTAGGCCCATTTTCCGCTCTCCCCAGAGCCTTTCTAGGAGCCTGGGGAGGGTGAAAATGGCCTTCCCCACCCCTCCCGGAGGCCCTCCGGAGGCCAGAAACAACCTGTTTGCTGACTTCCAGTGGGCCCAGAAGGCCTGAAAATCAGCTGGCTGGTGCGCACATGTGCGCCAGAGCTGAGCTTGCGTGCCCACCGATATGGCTCCGCGTGCCACCTGTGGCATGTGTGCCATAGGTTCGCCATCATGGCACTAGGAGGAGCCATATTGCCAGAAGGAAAAAAGAAAAAAAAAAAAAAGAGGCTGACAAAGATTTCTTTCTGTCACTGAAGGGCAGGGGAGAAAAAAAACCCCACTCCTCACACAAATCAGTATTTATATTAATCGGATTATGGAACTGAAAAGATGAGACTCCCTCATCATCATCTTCATCATCCCTTGGTTCTGCAGAATGTGAAAGAAGAAAGTCTAATTAACATCTAAATTGACGGCGAATGGCACAAACCAGCTCACTCTTTTGATTGCCGGTTCTTTCCTTCTGGGAGAGCTGGGAGGGTTGGGGGGGGAGAGAAATTTTGAGTTCTGCTATTCAGGCCTGGGCTTTATTTTTCAAGGTAGAAATCCTCGCGGCTGTAAAGATATTGAGGGAGGGGGGGGGAAACATCCTTAAATGGGCATTCAGGGACAGGCTGAAAACAAGGCCAGCTCAAGGCAGATTGTCTTCTCCTTTGGCAGGGTGCTTTGGGGAGGGGGGGGGCGGGGATGCAGAAAACGGGGCTAGGAGAGTTGGCTTCTCTTGAATTGGGCAAAGGAGCTGAGGGGTTTTTTTTGTGTGTGTGTGACATGCCACGCTGCGGCTTACAGTGGTCCCTCTGTTTGAACACCTTACAATCAAACTCCATGTTCCTGAGGGGAGCAAACTCGCTCTCTGTGCACTGTGCTACCCTGGCAACCTGGGAGATTTCCAGCAGACATCTGTGTGGGAGCTCATGGGTTTTTTTTTTTTTCCTCCGTCTTTTTTAGCGTTAACCCCTTACTCGAGAAACTGGGTTGCATTTCTCTCTCTCTCTCTCTCCTCCTCCTCTCTCCTCTCTCTCCTCTCTCTCTCTCTCTCCTCCTCTCTCCCTCCCCTCTCTCCCTCTCCTCCTCTCTCCTCCTTTTTCTCTCTCTCCTCTCTCTCTCTCTCTCCCCTCTCTTTCTCCTCTCTCTCCCCTTCTCTCTCCCCCCCTTCTCTCTCTCCCCTCTCTTCTCTCTCTCTCCCCCTCTCTTCCCTCTCCCTCTTTCTCCTTTTCTCTCCTCTCTCTTTCTCTCTCTCTCCTCTCTCCCCTCTCTTTCTCCCCTCTCCCCCTCTTCTCCTCTCTCTTCTCTCTCTCCTCTCTCCTCCCCTCTCTTCACCCCCTCTTTCCCCCTCTCCTCTCTCCTTTTTCTCTCCTCTCTCTCCTCTCTCTCTCTCTCCCTACCCTCTCCCTCTCCTCTTTCTCTCTCTCCTCTCTCCC
This sequence comes from Pantherophis guttatus, assembly GCF_029531705.1. Next base: position 3,151,971 of record NW_026844029.1, on the reverse strand, counting down.
CTCTCTCTCTTCTCTCTCTCCACCCCCCTCTCTCCCCCTCTCCTCTCTCCTTTTCCTCTTCTCTCTCTCTCCTCTCTCTCGCTCCTCTCTCCCCCTCTCTTTCTCCTCTCTCTCCCCTTCTCTCTCCCCCTCTCCTTTCTCTCTCCTCTCTCCTCTCTTCTTCTCCTCTCCCTCTCTCCCCTCTCCTCTCTTTCTCCTTTTTCTCTCCTCTCTCTCTCCCCTCTCTCTCCTCTCTCCCCTCTCTTTCTCCCCTCTCCCCCTCTTTCTCCTCTCTCTCTTCTCTCTCTCCTCTCTCCTCCCCTCTCTTCACCCCCTCTTTCCCCCTCTCTTCTCTCTCTCCTTTTTTCTCTCCTCTCTCTCTTCCCCTCTCTTTCTCCTCTCTCTCTCCCTTTTCTCTCTCCTCTCTCTCCTCTCTCTTTCTCCCACCTCTCTCTCCTCTCTCTCTCCCCCTCCTCTCTCCCCCTCCCCTCTCTCTTTCTCCCACCTGTCTCTCTCTCCCCCCTCTCTCTCCTCTTTCTCCCCCCTTCTCTCTGTCCCCTCCAACCTCTCTCCCTGACAATGGACAGTTGCTTGCAGAATTGAGATGCGAATGGCATCTTTTTCCTTCAAAATTCTGGTCTTCCACTGAAGACTGTGAAAATAGGAATGGTTTCTTCCCACAGCCATGGGAAATTGAAAGTGTGGAAATAAGGAGAGGACATTCAGGCACTTTCCACTTCACATTGGGAAGGATGTATAAAGAGCTTAATAATTAGAAAAATAAAATACTTCGGAGCTACTTTCTAACTGTAGAAAAAAAAATGAGCAATGCAGATGTATTATGAAATGAAGGATCCTTGGTGGTCTCTGACCTTGGTTGCTTTCTTGCAGATGTTTCATTATCATTGATGGCATCACCTAATTTAGGTAATGAAACATTCACAAAAACACAACCACACTCTGAGACCACCAAGGACCCCACATTTCAACCCCGAGCTACAAATATTCTTCTTCATTGGTGTTGTAGGAAAGCTGAGTTAGTCCACAGTAGTCAAAAATCAAGAGCCTGGTAACACCTTTTGCAACTGACATTTTTTTACTTAAAAGGAATATATTGTCAGACTGAAAGAATTGGGACTATATGTTAAGTTGCAATTCAGATTTATTGTTCAAGCCTATATAGACAAAAAGCTAATCAACTAAACAAATGAAGGTGAAATATACCTGTCCGAGGTGGCACAGTGGTTAGAGTGCAGTACTGCAGCTACTTCAGCTGACTGCTAGTTCAGCAGATCAGCGGATCAAATCTCACCGGCTCAAGATTGACTCAGCCTTCCATCCTTCCGAGGTGGGTAAAATGAGGACCCAGATTGTTAGGGGGCAATATGCTATTTAGTATACTGTCTTTGGTGTAAACCGCCCAGAGTCCTCGGAGAGTGGGCAGCATAGAAATATGACTAATAAAATAAAATAATAAAATAAAATAAATAATATTGCAGGATCCAATCTGGTTAGAGAGAAGTTTATTTATTTATTTATTTATTTATTTATTTATTTATTTATTTATTATTTATTTATTTATTTATTTATTTATTTGTTTGTTTATTTATTATATTTCTATACCGCCTTTCTCCCGTAGGACTCAAGGCGGCGTACAGTCAGTAGTCAAAAATCAAGAGCCTGGTAACACCTTTTGCAACTGACATTTTTTTACTTAAAAGGAATATATTGTCAGACTGAAAGAATTGGGACTATATGTTAAGTTGCAATTCAGATTTATTGTTCAAGCCTATATAGACAAAAAGCTAATCAACTAAACAAATGAAGGTGAAATATACCTGTCCGAGGTGGCACAGTGGTTAGAGTGCAGTACTGCAGCTACTTCAGCTGACTGCTAGTTCAGCAGATCAGCAGATCAAATCTCACCGGCTCAAGATTGACTCAGCCTTCCATCCTTCCGAGGTGGGTAAAATGAGGACCCAGATTGTTAGGGGGCAATATGCTATTTAGTATACTGTCTTTGGTGTAAACCGCCCAGAGTCCTCGGAGAGTGGGCAGCATAGAAATATGACTAATAAAATAAAATAATAAAATAAAATAAATAATATTGCAGGATCCGATCTGGTTAGAGAGAAGTTTGTTTGTTTATTTGTTTATTTATTCATTCAAACCTACAAGATAACAGGTATAAGTATAAACATGGACATAGGAAATGAGTACAAATAAAAGGACAGTAGGACAGGGACGGTATGGTGCGCTTATGCACGCCCCCTTTATGGACCTCTTAGGAATGGGGTGAGGTCCACGGTAGACAGTTTAAACTGTGTGGGTTTGAGGATGTAACAATGGTGTCAGGTAGAGCATTCCAGGCGTTGACCACTCTGTTGCTGAAGTCGTATTTTCTGCAGTCGAGTTTGGAGCGGTTTACCTTGAGTTTGTATTTATTGTTTGTCCGTGTATTCTTCTTGCGTTTGAAGCTGAAGAAGTCGTTGACAGATAGGATGTTGTAGCAGACAATTTTGTGTACTGTGCTTAGGACAGACCGTAGGTGGCATAGTTCCAGGTTGTCCAAGCCCAAAATTTCGAGCCTGGTGGCATAAGGTATTCTATTGTGAGCAGAGGAGTGGAGGACTCTTCTCGTGAAATACCTCTGGACCTGCTCAATTGTATTAATGTCTGCTGTACACCGTGGATTCCAAGCAGACAAGCTGTATTCGAGAATTGGTCTGGCAAAGGTTTTGTATGCCCTAGTTTCTTCCTTGAGGATGGATTCCAACATGAGTCCAAAAGCTTGGAAGACAAAATCTCTGGTCCCGGTGACTGACCCAGATTGGATCCTAGTCTCATTTAACAGTTTTATTAGATTATGTTATAACATACCAACAATGCAAAAGCAAATAGTAGGAAGAATAGGAAAAGGAGAAGGGAAGGGAGGGGGAAAGTGAGATAAAGAAGGGGAAAAAGAAAAAGCATTGACTTCCAACTTCCTTTGGTGCAGTAGAATAAGGCATTAACATCAAACCTCAACTTTTTTGCCTTTACATAATAGTTTACACTAGCCACTTCTATAACAACAAATCTATCTAATTGGTAAAACCCAAAATCAATGTTTTAATTTTTTCCTCACCTCAAGCACAAAGTCCAGGAGTGGTTTCCAAGTAGAAATAAAAGTATTTATATATTGTTCTTTGATCAAAGCAGTCAGTTTGGCAAAAGAGAACCTGGTCAACTACAGTTTAGTACTACATTGGTGCCAGATAAGGGCCAATGGAATTAAAGAGGGATTGAACCTGGACTGATTGTGATAACATAATGACTCTAAGATGATGACATACTTAACTCCTACCCGCAGCTTTGCCTACTCTTCTCCTACACACAGACATACATAAACATGCATGCGTGTGTGAGCTACATTAATCACCAATGATTAAACTCTGCATTTATCTATAGCAATAGCACTTAGACTTATATTGGTTTATTGGTTTGATTTATATGCCACCCTTTTCCGGAGACTCAGGGCGGCTTACAATGCATTAAGCAATAGTCGTCATACTTTTGTATATATCTGCTTAGTAGGGCTTTTGGCCCCCGTCAAGCGGTGTTCTTTTTTATACAAAGTCAGCTTATTGCCCGCACAAACCAGGTCCTCTTTTTACCTACCTCGAAAGGATGGAAGGCTGAGTCAACCTTGAGCCTGGTGAGATTTGAACTTGCAATAATTGCAGGCAGCTGGTGTTACTTAACAGTGCTTTAGTCTGCTGTGCCACCAAGGCTCTTATACCATTTCACAATGCTTTCCAGTCTTCTCTAAGCGGTTTACAGAGTCAGCATATTGCCCCCAAGAATCTGGGTCCTCATGTTACTGACTTCGGAAGGATGGAAGGCTGAGTCAACCTTGAGCCTGGTGAGATTTGAACTGTCAAATTGCAGGCAGCCGGGAGGCAGCAGAAGTAGCCTGCAATACTGCACTCTAACCACTGCACCACCGTGGCTCAGCTATCCTTTCTCATTTATTGTACCTCCTCTTCCTTTCTCTGCATGTCTTCAACCACTGCCCTTTTCCTTAATCAAGGGAAGATAATTCATTCTACTTGGGAATATATATATTTCCCTCTCAGGAAATTAGGATACTTTTGATGCTTCTTTGATAGCTATCCAATTGATTTACTATTTTTTGCTCCAATACAGTGTTAATCAGCTAAATGTCCTGAGCATCCACCAAGAAACAGTTTAGCCACATCGTGCATCTGATGACATGAGAAGCAGCTCATAAAAGCTTATACCTTTGCTATACAGAAGGGATGCAGTGCATTTGTTACACAGAGGGACATGGTGGCTCAGTGGCTAGAATGCTGAGCTTGTTGATAGAAAGGTCGGCAGTTCAGTGGTTCGAATCCCTAGTGCCGCACAACGGGGTGAGCTCCCATTACTTGTCCCGGCTTCTGCCAACCTAGCAGTTCGAAAGCACATAAAAAATGCAAGTAGAAAAATAGGGACCACTTTTGATGGGAAGGTAACAGCATTCCGTGCACCTTTGGTGTTTAGTCATGCCGGCCACATGACCATAGAGACGTCTTTGGACAGTGCTAGCTTTTTGGCTTTGAAATGGAAATGAGCACCGCCCCCTAAAGTCAGGAACGACTAGCACATATTTGCAAGGGGAACCTTTACCTTACCTTTACAGAAGAAGTGCTACCAGACTCCTCCCTGACCAATGCAACATGTTTTTTTAATCTGGTCTGGGCTGAAATGATTTAAGTAATTTCTGGATCACTGCCAAGAATCCCTTATTGATGCATTGAGGTAGCCAAGTTCTTCAGAAGACTTAGTGGAACGGTTTCCTGGATTTCTGAGATCTTGCCATGTGCATTGATGCGTGCGCATTAATTTCATTAATATTGTCAATGGAAGTGGGATCTTTGGATGCACATGGAGGCTTGAAGCTACCAGAAGCTCAACCTTCTGAAGGACAAAACTGCTTCATGCTTTCAGATATGTTTAGTTTCAATGAAGGAGAATTTTTGTAGCTGAGGGTTGAAATGAGGGGTCCCTTGGTGCTCTCGGAGTTTGCAGATGGTTTCATTATCCAAACTAGGTAACATCATCAGTGATTGCTATCTACCTACTTTGGGTAATGAAATATCTGCAAGAAAACAACCAAGCTCAGGACCAAGGATCCAGAGGAGGTATTCAGCCGGTTCAGACCGGTTTGCCTGAACCGGTAGTGGAAATTCCAGGTGGGCCCGCCCCAGCTCTATGCTGTCCTATTTAGGCACGTTTCTGAGGCCGGGCGCGTGCGCAGAAGGAGAATGAGTAAGCAAAGCACATGTGCGGAAGGACATATGCATGCATGGATGAGGCGCGTGTGCTCAGATTTGCGAACCGGTAGGGAAAGTAAGTGAATACCACTCTTGCAAGGATCCCTCATAGCAATAGCACTTAGACCTATATACCGCTTCATAGTGCTTCACAGCCCTCTCTAAGCGGTTTACAGAGTCAGCATATTTCCCGCAACAATCTGGGTCCTTATTTTAATTGACCTCGTCGATGGAAGGCTGAGTCAACCTTGAGCTGGTGAGAATCGAACTGCCGAACTGCTGGCAGCCGGCAGTCAGCAGAATTAGCCTGCAATGCTGCATTCTAACCACTGCTCCACCACGTCTCTCTCGTGTGTTTAGTCTGTGCTAAAAGGCTTTATGAAGTGTCCATTCATATCTGGGACCCATCCCTAATAGCTGTTCCCTCTCCATGTATCTGCTTAACATTGAACATGGATATTCTGCATTCATTTTTGCTGCAACTTCAGATAAAATTCCACACAGTTTACTGGAGCTTGGCTCAAAAGCACCGTCTGCACTGATGAATTGAATTTGGCTTGTGTCCTTGAGTCAATAGATTTCCTTGCAAATGTTAGCCCAGTTTGATAAAAGCAAATAACAATTTACGGAATGGGAGGCTAGGAGACTCTCAATCCAGTTTCAGAATTTGAAAGAGTTGAATTTAACTACTCCAGCGACAACACAGGGTAAAATCATATGTCCTTCCAACCTCCTAAAATGCCCGTGACCCCGTTGTGAACTGGTAGTAAAGGTAAGTAGAACAGAGATAGGTTCTAAATTTTTTTACTACCGGTTCTGTGGGGATGGCTTATTTTGTGGGCGTGGCTTGGTGGAGGGTAATGTGACTGCGTGGGCATGGCCAACTTTTTTTTTTTTACTTTTAAAAGCATTTTTTCTACAACCTTAAAAAGTTGCAGAAAAAAATGCTTTTAGAAGCCTCTGCCGATCAGGCAACTCAGCTGGGATCGCCAGAGGCTTTTAAAGACATTTTTTCCCCTTCAGCCTCTTTGGCCAAAGAGGATGCAGAAAAAAATGCTTTTAGGAGCCTCTGGCGATCAGGCAACTCAGCTGGGATCACCAGAGGCTTTTAAAGGCATTTTTTTTTCCTACAACCTCTTTGGCTGAAGAGGTTGTAGAAAAAAATGCTTTTAAAAGCCTCTGACGATCCCAGCTGAGCCGCACGATCATCAAAGTTTTTTTTTTTTTTTTTACTTTTAAAAGCATTTTTTCGGCCGAAGAGGTTGTAGAAAAAATGCTTTTAAAAGTTAAAAAAAAAAAAAGCCTCTGATGAGGTCGGCGGGGTAAGCAAGCGGTGACCGGGCCGGGGACCAGTTCAGAGGCATGGCCAGCCAATGTTATTACTGGTTCTCCGAACTACTACAAATTTTTACTACCGGTTCTTGTGAACCGGTGCGAACCGGGAGCAACCCACCACTGAAGTAGAACTCACCCCTGCCGTAAGTGTGAAACACGGTCATCAGTCACATTTTTAAGTGCCGTTGTAAAACTTTGTTTACTAAATGAAGTTGTTCTACTGGTATTTGCTGTTGTTTTTCTTCACTGTTGAACCCAGGCACAGGGATGTTAGAGAAGAGTCTGTGTTATCTGAGTCTCAAACTGAAGCACAAGTGATTCCTGTCGTTTGCAATTTTTTCTGCAAATCCTGCACCATTCGAAGGGTGTTAACCCCAAAGGGAATATACCGAGATCCTCAGTTATCCAGGACATGGTTGTTCCTTTTTTTTAAATTTTTTCCTACTTGCAAACATACTGTTGCTAACCCTTTTCCAAAGGCGAGCCAGAATATATGTGACATCCCAACAATTCCTTTTCTTTTCAACACAATGCTAATCAGTTAAATACATGGAGCTCTTATCAGGCAAAAAAAGAAAGACTATGATATTAATTTCTGAGGCTCGCAGTGCGGCAAAGGAGTTGTATAGGTTTTGGACTCGCTCCCAGTTCTACCTCTCTTCTTGGAATTCATTCTGGAATCAAATTATGAATGGCTGTGCATTTCTGCTGCGAAAAAGAGCCCCTTTGCCAGAAACAAGCAAATCCCACAGAATAATTCAGCTGGCTTTTGCTGTCAAACATCCTTACTACACCTGGCCTGCTGCCCTCGCTTTTGTTCCAATCCTGGTTAAGAGCAGTATTCTAATCTTGGTGTTTTGATCCATGGGCGGTCATTATCTGAGGAATTGAAATGGGCGGGTGGGAAGCCAATGGGCAGACTCTGGCTGTTCTCTCTCCTGTCAGGGTTATTTTAAAAAAGAAAAAAAGAAAGAAAGCTTGGCATCCATCGGTCTGTAAGCAGAAGTGCTCGGATGCTGAGCGTGAAGCTTGCACAGATGGAGTAGACATGGCTGAAGGTGCAAAAGAGGACCACTCCCACTTAAGTTCTGTTTGGTCTGCAACAATTAGCAGATGGTAATGTGAAATCTATGCCATGCAGAGTCCCGGCCTGAGGATCAGAACTCTTACTAATGTTTAGGATAGTTTAGCATCTGTCACAATTGGTGATTGTGTGGTCCATGTTTATTTATTATTTATTTATTTATTTTATTATTAAAATTTATATGCCGCCCTTCTCCCGAAGGACTCGGGGCGGCTCACATAAATAAAAAACAATAACAATAAAATCTAAAACCAATCTAAAATTAAAATCCCCAAATTTAAAACCTCGTAGAATGATCAGGGAGTCTGCTGGAACAGCCATGTCTTCAGGCCAGCGCGGAAAGTGCGGAGATCGGGAGCCGTCCGGAACTCGGTGGGTAACCCATTCCAAAGAGTCGGTGCGGCCACAGAGAACGCCCTCATCCTGGGAGTCGCCAGCCGACACTGTCTGGCTGACGGCACCCGGAGGAGGGCAGCTCTATGTGAACACACAGGGCGGTGGGAGGCCGATAGGAGGTGGTCCTGCAAGTACCCTGGGCCCATGCCATGTTTGGCCAGTTGAGAAAAATATCCGTAGCTGCATGCCTCTTTTAGCTATTAATAACGTTCAATAACAATAAGGAGCTTGCTGGGAGCAAGGAAATCTCAATTTTCCCATGTATCTTCAGCTGTTTGTTCTGGATTTTGGTCTTGGGCAGTGGGGATTCAAATAATTTAACCATCGGTTTTCTGCCTTAATGATTGGCTGGGTGGGCGTGGCCATGGTGGGCGTGGCCAGGGGATGTGAGAGGCAGCACTCGGCCTCCTGCACCCCCTGGGAGCAAAAATGGGCCCCGACGGGTGCCTCCTCCCTGCGGTCCATATTGGGCCTAGGAGGCCTTCCTGAAGCCTCCTGGGAGTGAAAACAGGCCACCGGGGGTGTGTGAGCCGCACCCCCCTGTGCCCCATTTTGGACCTAGGAGGCCTCCCTGCACTTACCTGGGAGCCAAACTGGGGCGCGTGGGGACTCCTGGAAGGGCAGGGTGGGAAGAGGCGGAGCCAGCCAGCAATTTAACTACTGGTTCATCTGAAATGGCCCGAAATGGCTGAATCCTACCACTGGTCATGGGTGATCTGATATGATTGCTAGGCGGTGTTAATGGAAGCTGAGGTGACCACATTTCCAACACAACTCTTGTAGTACCAAAGATGCTTTTTTTCAAGAGGCAACTGGACTTTCTGGTTTTTCTTTGAAGACATTTCACTTCTCATCCGAGCAGCTTCTACAGCTCTGATTGGGGTGGTGGGGAGCTGAAGAAGCTGTTCGGATGAGAAGAGAAACGTCTTCAAAGAAAAACCAGAAAGTCCAGTTGCCTCGTGAAAAAAAACATATTTGGACAACCATGATCTGGATGACTGAGAATCTCCAAAGACAACTCTTGTAGTAGTGCATAAGGTGTAAATTGCAAGGTGGTTATGGGAATAGTGATAAATGGAAATATATGGATTTGAAAAACCAAATTTCCTAGGTGGATTAGAGCTGGGAGTCCTCAGGGCTACTGGAAGTGAGAAAAAAAGAGAGTTGTGTTTAGAGTAGATGGAGGGACTTTTTAAGGTGTGCAACCTAAGTTCTCAGACATATAGTTTTGTAAGGGTCTCCAAAAATAGTAGCTAAAGATCTTTTTGGTTTGTTTTTTTTTAAAGAAAGTTTATTTTTTTAAGAACAAAGACATCACAGCATCATTCCTCAATCTTTTATCAACAGTTTAGGCCTTACTGACCAAATTTTCTGTATTAGCATCTTTATTGTAGAAAGACCAGATACTTGCTAATGTCTTGGCACCTTTCCAGTTGTGCTTCCTAGCAACTTCACATAAAGCCCAACCAGCCTGAAGTTAAAGGGAAGTTTCAGCCAACTAATGCTTTTTTTTTTTTTTTTTATCAATAAAGGAGAATTTTTACTACTGGTTCTGTGGGCATGGCTTAGTGGGCATGGTGTGGCGTGACTTGGTGGGCGTGGCTTGGTGGGCATGGCAGGGGAAGGATACTGTAAAATCTCCATTTCCACCCCACTCCAGGGGAAGGATACTGTAAAATCCCCATTCCCTCCCCACCCCACAAACCTGCTTTCCATATCCGTTCTCCTGTGCAGGGCAACAAAAAAAGACCCATCTGATCAGCTGAGACTCCGGTCAACTGGGACTCAGGAGGTAGCGAATAGATGGGGGTGGGGCCAATATGAAATGGTATTTACTGGTTCTCCAAACTACTCAAAATTTCCGCTACCGGTTCTCCAGAACGGGTCCGAACTGGCTGAATACTACCTCTGCTTCCAACTTTATTATTCTTTTATTCTGATAAATCAATCAGTCAGATTCCTTCCAAGAGAGCTGCTTAGAAGAAGATTAAACTATAGAAGAACAGAAGATAAGTTCATTCTGATTTCATTCTGGCATTTTGTTTAAGGACTGGGTCTAGCCGGAGAAAGACAGTGATTGGATTCTTTACAGAAGTTGAGTCTCAGTTGATTGCAATGGGAATTGGATGTTTAAGAAATGTGTGTAATAAAATAAGAAGAGATAAGGTCAAGAATGAATGGATGCTGAATGAACGTGGACGGAATAGAAAAGTGAGTGACCAGTATGGGAGAAAGACAGGAAGATAGTTTGATTACATAGAGGGAAGCAAGGAGGATCAAATGGCAAAGCAAATGCGTAAAGGAAGAGAGAAGGGATAAAGAAAATGTCAGAGAAACTGACATTTACGCATTCTTTGTTATTTTATGGGCACTGCAAGGGAAAAGACCGTGCTATAGCAGCTAATAGGAAAAAATAAATTTAAGAGCACTAGGAAAGTAGAAGAGCTATCACATAATACCTCTTCTTCCTTAAACAAAAAAGTAGGCCTCTGCTCTCTTCTTACCTTAATGGAAATCTGGAGTCCAAGGTGATTGTGGAAACTCGGGAAACTTCCAGAAGTAAATTTCACACCCCTTGACATTCAGCTTAGTGGGGGAAACTGTTTTGGAAATGTTGAACCCAATTTATGGGCTGTGGCTAAAATAGGGACAAAGTTGTGGGACTCAAGATGGTGTTAGCAGGACAGAATTTGGGTAGAAATCGGAGGATCGTAGAGCTGGAAGGGTCTTCTATCCAACCTCGTGATCAAAGCAGAAGACCTTATATCCTACTGGATGTATGGTTGTCCAATCTTTTTGTTGTGGTCCACCAGACTCAGACGATGAGGAGGTTGGGGAGGAACTTGGGCCATTTCTGGAGTCTAGGGAAGACTCTGATGGATGCTCTGCGTCAGACACAGAGATAGAGCCAGGACCGTCCAACATTTCCCAGCCACCGGAGAGGCAGCTGCCTTTGGAGGCTGATATGATTGAGGAGGAAGAACAGCTGGGGCCTGTTCCATATGCACATATGCACAGAGCAGTTAGAAGAGATGAACAACGGAGGACAAGGAGTCAACGGTGAATGGCCCCTCCCTGGCTGGGGAATAAATAGATGGAAAGGGGAGTGGTGGTCGTAGGAGACAACCGTTCGTATTTCTGAAGATTTTGCTCATTGTGTTTTGTGCATTAAAGACTGCTTACCAGAACTTAATTTGCAGCCTTTCGGCTGGGAGTTCACGGCCTTACAATTATTGCAACGAACTGATAAGGTCTGTTGCTGCAGTTAACTCCTTGCAGGACTCTTGCCTGGGCTTTTCGGTGGGTGAATGCCATTAATTCACAAGAGGTAGAAGGTTTTTTTCATGACCAGGAGTCGGTTTCTTGCTTCTGCTAAGGCTGGATCAGAACAGTTTCCTTGAAAACCTCCAGCGATGGAGGTAACCCCCACAATTCTGGAAGTCAAGTTATTCCATTGGTTATTTTTTTCCTCACTGACAGGAATAGCTGCCAGAAACACGGGATGAATTTGTAAAGCAATTAAAAGAAGAACACCATTAATACCTCCTAGCTGGTATGGGTTCTGTGGGAAACATGAAATGCTACAGGTTCACCATCATGGCCCTATTCCATTCCAGACAAATGGTTGTCCAATCTTTTCTTTTCTTTTTTTTTTTATTGAAAAAGTTTTTCAAATACAAATTTTTCCCCCTTTTTCCCCCCCTCCTCCCTAACCCCCCTCACCCGCCCTTCCCCTTTGACTTCTTCATAATAAACCCAAATTCATAACAGATTATATCATACTTTGCTATCCACTTACTCCATCTCCATATACTGACCCTTTCTTTCTAATAAAATTATCATACCCCCCTTATACTATGCTGTAATATGCATTTCAAAGTGACATTCTATTATAACAATATCTAGTAACTCCTGATTTAACATAATGATATTATTATATCTCCCAATTTAACAATTTCGGCTCGTGATCTACCCTTTTACTACCCCCCATACAATATAACATTTCAAAGCATACTTCCGCTCTAAAACTATTCAATAAATCCTAATTTGACACTTATTCAATTCAACTAATTTCTTTCCCCCCCTTCATTACATACATTCAGATCTAAACATAATATCCCTTTTCTTTAAACTAAACAATCCGTAACCTATCCTATCTCCACCCACTTTCCTACAAAATTACCATAATTATTCTTAATATCTTTATTCTTCTGCCCACTCCCTTGTCCAATCTTTTCTTGAAAACCTCCAGTAATGGAGTACTCACAACTTCTGGAAAGAGACTCCTTCTACAAAAAAAGAGTCCTTTGTATCAAATTTGATTCTCATAAATCAAATCAAATGCATAGGAACAATTTGGCACTGACTCGCTTCGATGGTCTTTTTACTTCCCAATCTAGCCTACAACTCTGTCGTGTCTGTCACTGCGTTATTTTATTTGCCAGCTGAACTCATCATTTCTGGACTGTCAGACTTTCCGTAGCTTGCCAACTTCTTATCAGTAAGCTACGTGTTTCCGTATCCACACACATTCCTTCACTTGCTTCACACATTCTTTCCTTTGTTCTCTTTCCAGCAAGGTCCGGCTGAGATAGCCGGCAAGAATTACTTTCAAAAATGTAGCAATTAACTTTTCTTAGTTAGTGAGGTGTTTTATTTTCTTTATAACAAATAAATGAGTTTTATTAGAAACCTTTCTTCGCGTTTCTTTTTCAGAATATTGCAAACAAGGAGGAGCCACGATTCATCTCCTCTAATTAAACAGGGTAATTAGTCCCAGAGCCAAACACGGGATTAATAAATGCCCTGACAGTGTCCTTATATTTTTTTTAACCCAATGATTAAGCGTTAACCATTAAGATTTTCTTGATCAATCAAGCCATGTCAGCGAGAGGTCGACCTACTTCAAATAAATGGACAGGGAGAATTTGTTTTTTGGCACAGAGATGGAAACAGCAATTTGTTTGACTCTTAATTCACAGTGCGTTCTTAGGACTATCTAATTAAGTAAGTTTTACTCTCAAGATACATGGGGGTGTAGGTTTGTATAGGAATGTAGCCTTCAAAGTGGATTTCTAGATCTTATTTCTTGGTTAATTATGGCTGGAACCATAATTAATGTTCTTGGAACCATTAGAGTAGAGTAGAGTAGAGTAGAGTAGAGTAGAGTAGAGTAGAGTAGAATAGAAGTAGACGACGAGACGAGACGAGACGAGACGAGACGAGACGAGACGAGACGAGACTAGACTGACTAGACTAGACTAGACTAGACTAGACTAGACTAGACTAGACTAGAATAGAATAGAATAGAATAGAATAGAATAGAATAGCAGAGTTGGAAGGGATCTTGGAGGTCTTCTAGTCCAACCCCCTGCTTAGGCAGGATACCCTACACCACTTCAGATGAATGGTTATCCAATCTTTTCTTGAAAACCTCCAGTAATGGAGCACCCACAACTTCTGGAGGCAAGCTCATTCGTTGATTCATTGTTCTCATTGTCAGGAAAATTCTCCTTACTTCTAAGTTGGCTCTCCCTTTATCTCATGTGGGTTGTTTTGTTTTTCTCATGCCGTTCCTCGATAGGAAATCAGAAGAGGAAATTATTTAGAGAGTTGCTGAAAGCGCAGAGGGCTTCCCACCTTTACCAATTAGAAATCTGCTTTTCCAATCCTTTTCACTTCAGTGGGAGTCATCGGACTCCACCCCTGAGAAAAGCAGAAACTAAGCAGTAGTGTGGAAGACGTTGTTTAATCACGTCCTCAACAGCATTAAAAGGTGGCCAGCAGCCACGGTAGAGTTGCATTGCTAATAAGGCAGGCAGTCATCTAACGAGCACTTTTGCACTAACGCTTTCAACCTGATGGAACCAGGAGGGTAATTTCATTCTTCTCCTTTTTCACGCCTGCACACCCTCAATAGAGAAACGTGCATTAAAGGCCTCCCTTCCTCCCAATTCCTTGGGACATAATGCCTTCAAAAATAACGCTGGGAACAGGGAAGGTGCAGGCATCTGTCCAACACATTATCTCCTTCTTTATGGTTTGGTCCATGTTTGACCACCTGCCCAATGAGAATTCCTTTCAATTCCTGGTTTTGCCAAGGGAAGAGGAGCTCTTTAAAGCAACCTGGAGCTGTTCCATCTGGCTCATCCCCTCACTTGCTTTCACTGCATGGAAAGCACAGGACTCCATTCTAGAGCAGGACTTGTTGCCTACGTTAAGCTTGCTTGTCATTTGTCCTCTTCTTCCAGCTACAGGCCATGGCTCAGGACGAGACTTGATTATTATGCTGAAAGGGAATTGATTCAGCAGAGAGGTAGAGGACAAAACAAAGCAAACATCAGTCCCAATGGCTCAAAAAAATGAGAAGACCCATTTTGGATGTGTAACTTTGCTCAAGGAGTAAAACGCCTGAACTAGGATCTCTAATTTACCGTATTTTTCAGACTATAAATTTTTTGGGAGGAAAATAAGAAAACAGCTGATTGGTGGGTGGATCAGCCTCCCGGGATACCCCCAATCAGCTGTTTCCAGAGGTGAATTTTAGCAACAGGTTCATTGGTTGTGAGCTCTGTGCCTTGCTTTTTTTTTTCTGCCTCTGAAAGCCTCCAAAACAGACCTTCAGAAAAAAAGGCTTTTTTTCTGAAGCTTCTTTCAGAGGCTTTTTTTCTGAAGCTTCTTTCAGAGGCTTTTTTTTCTGAAGGACTATCTGTACTCTGTTCAATCTCCTTTCTTTGGTATTGGTATGTAGATTAACCTCTTCCGATCTGTTGGTTATTGTGTCATTCTCCAGATTTGTTAACATAGTTTGGTTAGAACCTTTACTGATTTTTCTTTTGTTGCTTGCCATATTATTTTAGATAAAAGCCTTTCAGAGGCTTTTTTTTTCTGAAGCTTTGTTTCTGGGGCTTTTTTCCTGAAGCTTCTTTCAGAGGCTTCTTTCAGCCTCTGAAATGTCCATTTGTGAGGCTGGGCGGGGTGGGGCGGGGCGTGGCTACATTTGGAGTATAAGACGCACCCAGATTTTCACTCTCTTTTTTTGGGGAAAAAAGGTGCATCTTATACTCTGAAAAATATGGTAACCTTGGTAGACCAAAAATTAATTCACGGTAACCCCCAGCGGTGCAATCTTTTACTAAACTCAGGGGCAAGTCTGAATAGGAGCAAGTGCTGTGTTGTAGCCTGTCGGCGGCCAGTGGAGCTGACAGCAGAGTCGGACAGTGAGGAGGTTGGGGAGGAACTTGGGCCAGTCCTGGGGGCTGGGGAAAGCTCGGACGAGGGCTCTGCATCGGAGGCAGAGAGGGAGGTAGACAGCAGTGAGGCAGAGGAACAGCTGGAGCCCATTCCCAGTGCACACACGCACAGAGCTGCCAGAAGACAAGAACAACTCAGAAAACAGAGTCGACTCGGGAGTAAAGGCACACCATGGAGGTGATTGGCACCTCCCATAGAAAATAAAAGAGGAGCGAATAGGGAGTGGGCTTTTGCAGGAAACAATTCATTTGTTCCGTGACTCTGAGAGACTCTGTGCCAAGTTTGGCCTTGTACTGCGGTTGGAAACAGGTTACGTGGCAGCTTGCAAAACGAGATAAGGTGTGTTGAGAAATATTCCTTTGAAAAACGGTTGGGAGAAACCTTGCTGACTGTGAGTGAACGTAATTCACAGTCGCGTAAATAAAAGAGGTTTTGCCAGGACCAGTTCCTGCCTCCTGCTTGTTAAAGGAGCCTAGGTCAGAACATGCTGGTCCCAGTCTGGAGAAAGGAGAAACAGGTGAAATCTGAGAGCCTCCAGACTAGTTGTTATTTTGATGGGTCTATGACAATTCGCCATGGCCAACTCACCACAGCCATTCAACTCGCTGCAGGACAATTTGATGCAGGACGAGAGTTACACTAATACCAAAGAAATGGTGGAATAGAATCATTTAAAAAAAAAAAAAAGGATGCCAAAGGAGGGACAGAATGAAATGCGAATGACAAAAAAAGGAGCCTGGTTTAACTCAACAGACAGAAGCTCTGTAATTTAACACCAGCTGTCTGCAATTAAAGTAAGATCGAATCCCGCCAGGCTCAAGGTTGACTCAGCCTTCCATCCTTTCTAAGGTAGGTAAATTGAGGACCCAGTTTGTGGAGGCAATAAGCTGACTTTGTATAAATATACAAAAGTATGAAGGCTATTGCTTAACGCACTGTAAGCCATCCTGAGTCTCCGGAGAAGGGCGGCATATAAATCAAATTTAAAAAAAAAATAATAATTTATTTTAAAAGAATTAAACTGAATTGTTAAACTGTCCCGTGGTGAGTTGACCATGGCGAATTGGCAGTGGAAAGTTGGACATGACATTTTGACATAGCTGCAGTGACAAGAGCCTGCTAGCCAGGGAGAAACAAAAATGGATGCAAGGAAAGAGCTTCTGCTGATGTATTGAGAAGAGGGGATTTGAGACCACCAAGTGGTCAGTGATGAACTCCTGCTAAGCAAAGCCTCTCTAAGCCCTGAGGCTGTTACATCACAATCCTGCCTTCTCTATGTTTAATGTTTTCTTTCTCTCTTTCTTTCTTTTTTGACTATAGAAACCTAGGGTCTCCCCAATCCAGTTTATGTGGCTTCTTTTCTTTTCTTTTCTTTTCTTTTCTTTTCTTTTCTTTTCTTTTCTTTTCTTTCTTTCTTTCTTTCTTTCTTTCTTTCTTTCTTTTTTTCTTCCTTCCTTCCTTCCTTCCTTCCTTCCTTCTTTCTTTCTTTCTTTTTCTCCTTCCTCCCTCCCTCCCTCTCTTCTTTCTTCTTTTTTTTTTCTTTATTAAATTTGTATACCGCCCTACTCCCGAAGGACTCAGGGTGGTGAACAGCCAAATAAAATACATATAATACAAATGTTAACAAAACGTTAAAATACAATTAAATAATTGGCTCAGAGAACAAAATTTAAAATCCCCAATCTTTCTTTCTTCCTTCCTTCCTTCCTTCCTTCCTTCCTTCCTTCCTTCCTTCCTTCCTTCCTTCCTTCCTTCCTTCCCTCCCTCCCTCCCTCCCTCCCTCCCTCCCTCCCTTTCCTGGTGGAATAAAAAAGGACAGAACGAGTGAAGTGAGAAAATAGAACAGGTCAGAATCAAATCTAATCTTTCTGTACAGCAAACCCAAAGGAGGTGAGACTGTCCATATTGGTTTCAAAGTTTACCAGACGCCGCTTTCAAAAAATAAAGTATAATTTAGAATCCTCCCCAAAGAGAATTTTCCTTGAAACTCTTTTAACTCTCAGGAAAATTTCTCAGTTGTTTCGTATGGAAAGGGCCTCTTTCCTCTTCCTTCAAATTTTGGTTTAAATAGAAATTCAGCACCCACCCCCAACGGTCGCCTCAACGAGACATAGAAATTTAATGAACAAAACAAATATTCATTTTCCTTTCCTATTTCTCTCTCTTTCTTGCTGTCTTTCTTGTTCTCTTTCTCACTCTCTCACCATCCATCCATCCATCCATCTATCCAGGAAGAGTTGGCTGATAGATATGGATATGTGTGTGTGTCAATCCATGTTGTATGCAGTGGCCTTAGCTTTTTAAAATCTGCCCGTAAGATGCAATTATTGGTTAATTCTGCTCCTTTGTCTCTTGTCAAATAGTCTAATTCAGTCAAATTATAATAACTTTTAAATGTCTTATATCCAATAAGCTACCAGCTCTCTTGGTCTGGTCTAGCAAAGCCAGGTTTTAAAGTCCATCATTCACTTCAGCTGCTCAAATTCTCTTCAACTTCCTATCGCTATAAATTTGACCCCCAGAATGATTGATCCATAGAACATAGAATCCTCCAGAGAATATTTCAAATCATTAAAGGTAATACAGGTAGTCCTTGACGTACGACTATAATTGAGCCCAAAATTTCTGCCCCATTTACCAGCATTCTTGCTACAGTTGTTAAGTGAATCACTGCAGTTGTTAAGCTAGTAACATGGTTGTTAAGTGAATTGGGCCTCCCCATCGACTTTGCTAGTCAGAAGGTCACAAAAGAGAATCACATGACCTTGGGACCCTGCAACTGTCATAAATACCGTGTTTTTCCAAAAATTAGACCTAGTCTTATATTTTTTTGGGGGGGGGCTCCAAAATAAGCACTAGGGCTTATTTTGGGGGGATGCCTTTTTCCCCACCATGTATGAGAGGCCCACTTCTTCTGGTTGCTCCTTCAATGGGGCGGGAGGCTGCATGGCATGCCAGTGCCACTGCCATGAGGCAGGGGGGTAAAGCTGCCCCGTTCACCCCACACCGGCTTACCTCAGGGCCCTGAAGCCAGGCCATCCGCACCCGGACACCTTCCTCACCCCGTGGTGGCAGCTCCGTCAGCCCCGTCCAGCAGGACCCCCTGTCGCTGCCAGCGCATTTCTTCTGCTCACTCGCGGCCTCAACAGAGCAGGCAAGCGGAGAGACGGTGGGACGAGTGGGCGGGTAGAAGTGGGAGGCTCGTCTTTGCATCTGTGGCCCATGTGGCACGTCGGGATCACCTGCCTTCCCACCCACACTTCTGCCTCCGTCTGCTGCCGGTGCCGCCGTGCGAAGACGAACTTCCCAAGGCCTGCCTGCCTGCTCTGGCCCACCAACTCTTGGCTTTCCCATGTTCTGCATGGTACGTCTGGATCACGTTCCTCCCCCCACCTCTGCCTCCACCTGCTGCTTGGACAGGTAATCAACTCACCTGCATAGGCTGTAGCTGCTGCCAGACACTGTCGGCCCCTGTGCCCTCACTGCCTCTGATGCTGGCCACGCGCCCCCGCTGATGACAACCTTAACTAGGGCTTGTTTTGGGGATAGGGCTTATATTAGGAACATGCTAAAAAAATCAGGCTATGGCTTATTTTCAGGGTAGGTCTTATTTTAGGAGAACTTCGGGGTACGAGTCAGTTGCTGAACATCTGAATCGTGATCACATGACCCTGGGGGGAGGCTGCAACAGTTGTAAATGTGAAAATAAGTCCCCCCTTTTTTTTCAATGCCGTTGAGACTTTGAACGGTCACCCAATGAACTGTTGTAAGTCGAAGACTACTTGTACGTTGGCAACATCAGGAGGAAAAAGCCTGGTGTACAAAAATAGAACGGCTTTCCCTAGCAGCAAGACTTTTCTCAAATCTATCTATTACTTCCAGTCACTCTTCCAGAGAATTAATTCTATCTCTAATTAAACTCCCGCTGAAGTCATTGGGGTGTACTACCCAAACAGCAGGCATAGGATTACATCTATCTATCTATCTATCTATCTATCTATCTATCTATCTATCTAT
>NW_026844029.1:3066422-3117397 GCF_029531705.1 Pantherophis guttatus | reverse complement strand
CCAAAAACAAATGAGTAGACCAGTGCCTCCAAAAACAAATGGGTAGATCGGAACGTTCCAAGAACAAATGGGTAGACCGGTACAGCTCTGCAAGCAGTTAAAAACCTGGTAGACCAGTACCTCCGCTAAATCCTAAAGAATTGTCACATGACCATCAAGCCACGCCCACAAAATAAGCCACGCCCACAGAACCGGTAGTAAAAAAAATTAGAACCCACCCCTGCTTCCAACCCTGTTATTCTGTGTTCTAAATGTTCAGGGTTCAGACTGGGAGTGTGGTGAATCACAGATGAGGTTCTGTGGAGTTTCATGTTTCCCATAGAACCCATCCTAAGTAGGAGACATCAATGGCATTCTTCATTTAACCGCTTTACAAATTCATCCGGGTCTTTTGTGGAAGCTCTTACAACTTGTGGATGTTCCTGGTAGTTATTCCTGACCTTAACATCCATGCGGGGACCATTGTGTTGGAATTCTGTGTCTTCTGGCTTTGATTGTGCTTTTAAAATGAAGCTTTTATCCTACGGTGTAAACCTCCTGTAAAGGAATTTAATATTGGATGCTAGAATATTGATAAATATATATCTCAATTTTTTCCAACATTGGGGATTGGGGGTGGGGAAGCTTTCAATTATGTTTGCACAATTATGTATGTACGTATGCATACATACATATACATATATGTGTATGTATATACACACACCAACACTATTTATTTCTAATCTAACTGAAGTCCAGAAAGATCATAATAGTATTGTCTGTTAATGGCAGGAGAAACATAATCTGCAAATAAATGATTTAAGTTTGTGCTGAATTATACATAAAAAAGAAGGTTTCAGGGTTTTGTTTCCCCCCCCCACTTTTGTCTATTTCAATTTCCTTTTCACAATGTGATTCAACAATATGTATTAATGCAAAACCATCTGTACTTAATTAATCATCTCCGCCCCAACACGGTTATAATTGTCCTAGACAATTCTAAAAATATCATGCAAAATTAATTCTTCAAATTATATGTCTCTCTCTCTGTGTGTGTGTGTGTGTGTGTGTGTGTTTGTACACACCCGGAGAGACACACAGGGGCAAAGAAAGAGATGCACAAACACGTACACACATATGCAAACAGATTAATTTCATTACAGATTTTCACCTACGATGAGCGTCACAAATCTGGAAACATGTATCGTTATTGCTCGACATGAAAACATATTTAGGTTTGTGATTTTTAGAAGAACATTGTGCTCCTTACAATTTCAATGACAAAAGTGACAAATGTATATTAATTGTGTTTTTACCACAATGTGTTTAAACATATGCATTATTTGCATATTTTCTTTCCTTCCGCCTTTTCTCCCTCCCTCCCTCTCTGTTTCTGTCTCATTCCTTCTTTCTTCTTTCTTTCTTTCCTTCCTTCCTATTCTGTATTGGACTTTCATAAAAAGATATTCCCTCTGTTATTGTTGTTGATAGATGCGAAGTCATATCTGACCCATCGCGACTCCATGGACAATGTTCCTTCAGGCCTTCCTGTCCTCTACCATTCCCTGGAGTCCATTTAAGCTCATGCCTACTGCTTCAGTGACTCCATCCAGCCACCTCATTCTCTGCTGTCCCCTTCTTCTTTTGCCCTCAATCTTTCCCAGCATGAGGCTCTTCTCCAGTGAGTCCTTCCTTCTCATTAGGTGGCCAAAATATTTGAGTTTCATCTTCAGGATCTGGCCTTCTAAAGAGCAGTCAGGGTTGATCTCCTCTAGGACTGACCGGTTGGATTGCCTTGCAGTCCAAGGGACTCACAGGAGTCTTCTCTAGCACCACAGTTCAAAGGCTTCAATTCTTTAGCGCTCAGCCTTCCTTATGGTCCAACTTTCACAGCCAGACATTGCAACTGGGAAAACCATAGCCTTGACTATATGCATTTTTGTTGGCAGGGTGATGTCTCTGCTTTTTAGAATGCTGTCTAAATTTCTCATAGCTTTCCTCCCCAGGAGCAAGCATCTTAATTTCTTGGCTGCAGTCCCCATCTGCGGTGATTTTGGAGCCCAGGAAAATAAAATCCGTCACTACCTCCATTTCTTCCCCATCTATTTGCCAAGAATATTTCCTCTAGCAAAGAACAATATGAATCTAAGAAGCAGAAGACATACAAGTTATCAGTGACTGATATTGGGAAAAAACAATAAACAAGCAGAGAAGACCTCATCTAAGAAATGGAGATTCTGTGCTTAGGATGTTATCTAATTCCTGCAACATTTATAGAGAACTCTTTCATAATTCATAAGTTGCACAGTACACCCAATAAAAGAAAGGAAAGGATGAATCCTTGGGTTTGAGAATTTGAAAAACCTTGATATCGGAGAAACCTTTATATTTGCGCCACGGTGGCACAGTGGTTAGAGTGCAGTACTGTAGGCTACTTCTGCTGACTGCCCGCTGACTGCAATATGGCAGTTCAAATCTCACCAGGCTCAAGGTTGACTCAGCCTTCCATCCTTCCGAGGTGGGTAAAATGAGGACCCAAATTGTTGGCGGCAAATATGTTGACTCTGTAAACCGCTTAGGGAGGGCTGTAGAGCACTGTAAAGCAGTATATAAATCTAAGTGCTATTGCTATTTGTGAAACAGCTGTACTGATTATTTTTAATCAGAAGTGGTGGCACAGCTTTTAGAATGCAGCATTGCAGTCTAATTCTGCCAACTGCCAGCAGTTCGATCTTGACCGGCTTAAAGTCGATTCAGCCTTTCGTCTTTCCGAAGTCAGTAAAATAACAATTTAGGGGCAATATGCTGACTCTGTAAACTGCTTAGAGAGGGCTGTAAGGTACTGTGAAGCGGTACACAGGTCTGTTGCTATCGAAGATGATAGTGGAATTACAGAAAGCAATGTTTTGGGTTTTTACAACACTCTTTTAATAGTTGGTTTGTGAGTTCCACATGTTTAGGGGAAAAGAAAGTCCAGATACCTCAGGAAGAAATCTGCCTTTCCCCAAAAGCGGAGAAGGGATGGTTGCTGCTATAAAAATAAATGAATATCAAGAGAAAACCTATGAAATGCAAGTGGGGTGATGGTGGAAACCTTACGAAAAGGTGTTGGTATGTATTGAAAGTTTCTGGATATAAGTATTTCATTCTTCTCCCACCACTCCTCCCTCCCTCTAACCTGGAAAGAAGCCAGTTGTTTTATTTGGTTCTCTTCCATTTTAATTTAGCATACAATGTTCCAACTATTTATTCTGGCACAAGTCCGCACCTGTCTATCTTTTAAAATATACTTTTGGATGTTCGTTTGGAGAGACTATCAATAATCAAGTACCCGCTTGTCATACTGTATTATATATTTTTCCCCTCCAGAAGATATTGCAAATTTCAAAAAAGGAGCAGAACTGATAAGGAAGGTATGACAAGATGGGTATTTATCTGTGAAATATAAACCAAGAAAAAAACAATTTGTGATTGGAGTAGAGTAGAGTAGAGTAGAGTAGAATAGAATAGAATAGAATAGAATAGAATAGAATAGAATAGAATAGAATAGAATAGAATAGAATAGAATAACAGAGTTGGAAGGGACCTTGGAGGTCTTCTAGTCCAACCCCCTGCTTAGGCAGGAAACCCTACACCACTTCAGACAAATGGTTATCCAATCTCTTCTTAAAAACTTCCAGTGTTGGAGCTTTCACAACTTCTAGTGGCCAGTTGTTCCACTGATTAATTGTTCTAACTGTCAGGGAATTTCTCCTTAGTTCTAAGTTGCTTCTCTCCTTGATTAGTTTCTACCCATTGCTTCTTGTCCTGTCCTCAGGTGCTTTGGAGAATAGCTTGACTCCCTCTTCTTTGTGGCAACCCCTGAGATATTGGAAGACTGCTATCATGTCTCCCCTAGTCCTTCTTCTCATTAAACTAGACATACCCAGTTCCTGCAACCGTTCTTCATATGTTTTAGCCTCCATTCCCCTAATCATCTTTGTAGCTCTTCTCTGCACTCTTCCTAGAGTCTCCACATCTTTTTTAC
Organism: Pantherophis guttatus; assembly: GCF_029531705.1. The sequence continues at coordinate 3,113,391 of NW_026844029.1, read as the reverse complement.
ATCGTGGCGACCAAAACTGGATGCAGAATTCCAAGTGTGGCCTTACCAAGGCATTATAAAGTGGTATTAACACTTCACTTGATCTTGATTCTATCCCTCTGTTTATGCAGCCGAGAACTGTGTTGGCTTTTTTGGCAGCTGCTGGCTCATAATTAAATGGTTGTCCACTAGGACTCCAAGATCCCTCTCACGCTCTTACTATTGAGCAAGGTACCACCAAAAAGTGACTGATAACTGTTTGACATACTTATGATCATTGCAGCATCCCCTATAAAAATATTATACTGTAGGTCTCCTGTGAGAGCAGAGGGTTGGATTAGATGACCCTCCAAGGTCCCTTCCAACTTTGTCACTGTTACCTTTGGAGAAGTAAAGTCAAGGGGGAAGCCAGATCCGCTTAACAACGGTGTCACTAACTTAACAATTGCAGTGATTTTATTGAAACACTGCGCCATTGTAAAACGAGGCAAAATTCACTTAAGAACAATCTCACTTAGGGACAAAAATTTGGGGGTCAATTGTCATAAGTCGAGGACTACCTGTATGTGTGTGTGTGGTTGTGGGGGGTGTGGGTGTGTATCTCTGTGTGTGTGTGTTAACCTTGTACAAACCATGTGATTTGTTGCAAATCGGGCCTTTCATTTTTTGCATCATTCTTTTTGTCATCTTTCCGAATGAAAAATCCGCAGATGTCTTGATAGATTAAGACCCCGGGGAGGGTGCCAAGTGGTGGGTAGGTGTCCTTGACATGGAGCTCTTCGTCTCCGAATCCTGTCATTTCATTCCAAATTGGCACAGCAGAAGCCCAAGCCCAGAGTTAATGTGACAACCACTGAATGGCATCAACGTGATGGTGACCAGCCATTTTTGGATATTCTCCAAGGTGTTCAAAAGTTATAGAACATTGGCGATATTAATCTTATTTCAAGATTGTTAAAAATATATAATTTTAGATTCTTTAAAACTGTCTTCACTCATTTTCCAAGAACCTACCTACCTACTAACCTTCCTGCCTCCTTCCCTCTCTCCCTTCTTCCTTCCTTCCTTCCTTCCTTCCTTCCTTCCTTCCTATCTCTCCCTCTTTCTTTTTTCTTTTCTTCCTTTCTTCCTTCCTTCCTCTCTTCTTCCTTCCTTCCTTCCATCCTTTCATTCTCCTTCCTTCCTCTTTCTTTCTTTCTTTTATTCTTTTATTCTTCCTTCTTTCCTCTCTCTCTCCCTCTTTCTTTTTTCCTTCCTTCCTTCCCTCCCTCCTTCCTTCCTTCCTCTTCCTTCCTTCCTTCCTCCCTCTCTTCTTCCTGCCTTCCTTCCTTCCCTCCTTTCATTCTTCCTTCCTTCCTCTTTCTTTCTTTTATTCTTTCTTGCTTCCTTCTTTTCTCTCTCCCTCTTTCTTTTTCCTTCCTTCCCTCCCTCCTTCCCTCCTTCCTTCCTTCCTATCTCTCCCTCTTTCTTTTTTCTTTTCTTCCTTTCTTCCTCCCTCCCTCCCTTCTTCCTTCCTTTCTTTCTTTCTTTCATTCTTTCTTTCTTTCTTCTTTCCTCTCTCTCTCTCCCTCTTTCTTTTTCCTTCCTTCCTTCCCTCCTTCCTTCTCTCCTTCCTTCCTCTTTCTTTCTTCCTTTCTTTCTTCTTTCCTATCTCTCCCCTTTCTTTTTCTTTTCTTCCTTTCCTCCCTCCCTCCCCTCTCTTCTTCCTTTTTCTTTCTTTCTTTCTTTTCTTTCTTTCTTTCTTTCTCTTTCTTTCTTTTCTTTCTCTTCTCTTCCTTCCTTCTTTCCTTCCTTCCTTCCTTCCTTCCTTCCTTCCTTCCTTCCTTTCTTTCTTTCTTTCTTTCTTTCTTTCTTTCTTTCTTTCTTTCTTTCTTTCTTTCTCCCTCTCCCTCCCTCCCCCCTCTCTCTTCTACATGTCCTAACAGAGAGAGGTGCTCTTGCTTATAACTGTTGCCAGGCTGCATAACAACCTTAATATTGCTTTCCAGTTTCCAGCGTAAATAACTTATCCACTTGTTTCATCTTAATTATCAGTGTTCGTGATTGAGGAACCAAGAGGTGACATGCATGAAATGTGAATACTGACCGTTTAATATTAAAGATATGCCGTTTTGAAAGTTTTGATTAGATACGGCCGGGCCAAATAAAATTGCTGATTATCACCCTCAGAAGTGATTTCTGCTTTCAGTTGCAGGTAGACTTCCACTGCCCAGAGGATCATTAGTTGCCCTCTTCCCTCTTTGGAAGAGCTTTATAGCTCCTGCTGCCTTGAGAAAGTTCAAAACATTCTCATCCTTGGCACCCTTTTTTTTTTTTTTTTTTGAACTATTACCATCTGGCAGACGGTACAGGATAATAAAAACAAAGACAAATAGGTTGAAAAACAGCTTCTATCCCAAGGTAGTAACCATATTGAATTCTACACTATAGGTGAACGTAAAGGTTCCCCTCGCACATATATACTAGTCGTTCCCAACTCTAGGGGGCGGTGCTCATCTCCGTTTCAAAGCCGAAGAGCCAACGCTGTCCAAAGACGTCTCCGTGGTCATGTGGCCGGCATGACTAAATGCCAAAGGCGCACAGAGCGCTGTTACCTTCCCACCAAAGGGGGTCCCTATTTTTCTCCTTGCATTTTTTACGTGCTTTCGAACTGCTAGGTTGGCAGAAGGTGGGACAAGTAACGGGAGCTCACCCCGTTATGTGGCACTAGGGATTCGAACCGCTGATCTGCCGACCTTTCGATCAACAAGGTCAGCGTCTTAGCCACTGAGCCACCGTGTCCCAACAACAAACAAACAGATACAAGCAGGCTATTACAGGATGTACAGTGCATGTGTAATGGAGATACTTTAACAAGGCAAAATAAATTAATAAACACACTAATGCTGTCTGTTCATAAAGCAGTTCCAGTACTAAGCTATGTTTATTATTGTTGTTATTTATTTACTTATTTATTAGCTTTCCTCTTTTTTTTTCTTTTTTTTCTTTTTGCAATGAATTTTTTATGCCTGGCGATTTCTATTTGCATCTATTAACGCTCTAGATCAGGGCTGTCAAACTCAACTGAGCCATCTGGCTCAAATACTGCACTGTGTTAAATGTTATTTTCAGATTTTGGCCGCACGTAAGGTAAAATTGTTTTGATATGGGGATGAGTTGTTAAGTGAATCATGACAGTTCTTAAATTAGCAACACGGATGTTAAGTGAATCTGTTCCCCGTTGACTTTGCTCATCAAGAAGGTTGCAGGACCTCGGGACACTACAACAGTCGTAAATATGAACCGGAATTTTATTTTTCAATAGGTCACAATTTTATTCACATGACCTCAGGACTGCTACAACAGTTGTAAGTGTGAAAAACTGTCCTAAGTCACTTTTTCCAATGAAATCTTTGAATGGTCACTAAGTGAACTGTTATAAATTGTGGACTACCTGTGCACCTTGACTTTAATTTTAATGTCCTCCTGATTTGAAGTGTTTTTATTAGAGAGAATGACAGGTACAGATTGCATTTTTTTTTCAAAGGGAGTCCATGTTTACTCATGTAGGTACACGGTGGCTCAGTGGCTAAGACACTGAGCTTGTCGATCGAAAGGTCGGCAGTTCAGTGGTTCGAATCCCTAATGCCGTGTAACAGGGTGAGCTCCCATTACTTGTCCCAGCTTCTGCCAACCTAGCAGTTCGAAAGCACGTAAAAAAACGCAAGTAGAAAAATAGGGACCACCTTTGGTGGGAAGGTAAGAGCGTTCCGTGCACCTTTGGCATTTAGTCATGCCGGCCACATGACCACGGAGACGTCTTCGGACAGCGCTGGCTCTTCGGCTTTGAAACGGAGATGAGCACCGCCCCCTAGAGTCGGGAACGACTAGCACATATATACGAGGGGAACCTTTATCTTTATATTTACTCATTCCTAAGGAGCGTGGAAATGATAAGATGCCAGCCCACTGCAGCAGGGGTTTGCTTGCTTATATGGTGGAGTTATGCCGGTAATAAGATTTTTATGTTCCCCTTATGTCTCCTGGCATTTTCCAGATGGCTAGAATAGAAGGGATCCCCTGCTTATAAGCATTTGTTTGAAATCAGAGAGGATTTTGGAGAGGAAAAAGTCTGTGTGGGTTCTACTTCTTTTCCTTCTCAAGTTCTACGATTAATTGAATTGTAGAGTCCAGTGGTGAGATTCAGCCGGTTCGCTCCACTTTGGGAGAACCGGTTGTTAACTTTCTGAGCAGTTGGTTGTTGGAAGAAATCATTAAGGCAGAGAACCGGTTGTTATATTATTTGAATCCCACCACTGACTACGTTGTCCCATTTAGCCATGTTTTCTAAGCTGTGTGCATGCGTGCAAGCAAAGCACATGCACGGAAGGCTGGACACATGTGCAGAAGGCATGCACACTCACATTTTTAGTGCACGGCGAACCGGTGCTAAAATTATATGAAACCCATCTTTGGTAAAATCATAGGGATGGAAGAGACCTTGGAGGTTGTTCTAATCCAATGGCCCTCAACCTTTTGGGCATCAGGGACCAGTTCCATTGAGCCAGGTTTTTCCATGGACCAAGGGGGGGGGGGCATGGCTTTTCGTGCTGCCTGCATCCCATGGATTGGTCTTTGCTTGTTTGTGCGGCCAAGTTGCTGGCATGCTGTGGCCTGGTGCCAGTCCACGGACCAGGGGTTGGGGACCCCTGTTCTAGTTCAATCCCCCTGCCCAAGGCAGGTGTCCTTGTACCATTCTGAAGAAATAACTGTCTAATCTCTTCCTAAAAGCCTCCAGTGATGGAGCACCCAGAACTTCTGGAGACAAGTCATTCCACTGATTAATTGTTCTTTCAGGAAATTTCTCCTGAGTTCTAGGTTGGTTCTTTCCTTGATAAGTTTCCATCCATTCCATGCCTGCCTTTAGGTGCTTTAGAGAGTACTTTTACTTTTACTTTTATTTGATTTATATACCGCCCTACTCCCGAAGGACTCAGGGCGGTGAACAGCCAACAATAAAATACATACATACAAAATTTAAAAAAGCAGAAATAAAATCAAATTAAATAGTTTGGCCCAGACAGATTAAAAAACCTCAATCAATTTAAAACAAATTAAACTTTGAATATTAAAAATATTAAAAAATATTAAAAATTGTTTAAAAAGAGGGAGAAAGTTAGGCCAGGCCCGCCTGGTGGAATAAAATGGTTTTAAGAGTGCGGTGGAAGGTGCGCAGATCCGGGATCCTCCGGGGGGAGCTCGTTCCAGATAGTAGGTGCCCCCACAGAGAAGGGTCTCCCCCTGGTGGCCGCCAGTCGACATTGTTTGGCCGATGGCACCCAGAGGAGTCCCTCTCTATGAGAGCGTACTGGCCGGTGGTTGACCCCCCCCCCCCTCTTCTTTGCGGCAACCCCTTAGATGTTGGAAGACTGCTATCAGGTCACCCCTAATCCTTCTCTTTGTTAGGCTATACATACCCAGTTTCCTTAAGCATTCATTGTACAGTTTAGACTCCACAACCTTTGTTTTTATCATTCTTCTCTGCATATCTGATTGATTGATTGATTGATTATGTGTCATCAGAACTTCACATTCACATAGATAGATTTTCTTCCAGACAATCTGTCCCTAACCAGGTTTTCCAACGATGCACCATCACTGCTGTAGTGGAATCCATCTATCTTGCTGCTGAATATTTCCCAGCTATAAAACCATCTCCAGGGATCTAGGCCTTTGCATAATAGCAATAGCACTTAGACTTATACAGCGAACTGCTGGCAGTTGGCAGAATTAGACTGCAATACTGCATTCTAACCGCTGCGCCACCACTTCTCATTCAAAATAATCAGTACAACTGTTTCACAAATAGCAATAGCACTTAGACTTATATACTGCTTTACAGTGCTCTACAGCCCTCCCTAAGTGGTTTACAGAGTCAGCATATTTGCCGCCAACAATTTGGGTCCTCATTTTACCCACCTCGGAAGGATGGAAGGCTGAGTCAACCTTGAGCCTGGTGAGATTCGAACTACGAAATTGCAGTCAGCCGGCAGTCAGCAGAAGTAGCCTGCAGTACTGCGTTCTAACCACTGCGCCACCACGGCTCTTAACATGCCCATTTGTGACTGGTTGTTTGTGCCTTTTATGAAAACGTCGATCCAATTTGCTTCTTTTCTTGGTTGTCCACGGTATTCTTATGGACTCTTCTCTGACACCAAATTTCAAAATACACCTCAATATACCTCCTACTGGGCTGGTTGAACGCCCAACTTTCCTTCCACCTGAAGGCAGGACAAGGAACGTTGGATGGGACATCAGCATTTCGGTGCGTATTTTCTCCTTGCCGATGTGGAAGCTGCACAGTGCAAAAATTGCATTGCTGTGGCCCAATGAATAACCAGCTGGAGAGCAGTAAACAGATCGGTTCAGCAGGAATGAAGAATGAGGGGGTGGCTTCATCTTCTGTACGAACCTTGGTGAGTGTTAATCTACAAAAAAGATGTTGAGAGTCTAAAAAGAGTGCAGAGAAGAGTAGTAAAGATGATAAAGAGGCTAAATTTGTATGTTGAATGCAGCGGTGGGATCCACGTATTCTTACCACTGGTTTGTCCCACGCGCGCCTTCCACGCGCGCCTTCTGCTCATGTGCTTTGCTTGTGCGTGAGCCTTCCGTCCATGTTCCCAACCTCAAAATCGTGGCTAAATAGGACAGCATTACGCCAGGGCGGGGCGGGGCGAGCCCACCCACAGTCGTCACTACCAGTTCAGGCAAACTGGTCTGAACCGGCTGAATACCATCTCTGGTTGAACAGTTTCAGGAACTGGATAGTTCTAGTGTACCAATGTCAAAGATTGGGATGACATGATCGTCTTCTAACATTTGAGGAGTTGTCACATAGAAGAGGGGGTCAACCTATTCTCCAAAGCACCTAAAGGTGGGACAAGAAGTAACGGATGGAAGATTCTTCAAGAGAAATCTAACCTGGAATTAAGGAGAAACTTCCTAACAGTGAGGACAATTAACCAGTGGAACAGCTTGCCACCAGAAGTTGTGGGTGCTTCATCACTGGAGGTTTCTAAGAAGAGACTGGACAGCCATTGGTCTGAAATGGTATAGGGTCTCCTGATTGAGTAGGGGGTTGGACTAGAAGACCTCCAAAGTCCCTTCCAGCTCTATGCTGAATCGAATTAAAATTAAATTGAGTCGAATGCTTCATTGTGCTATTGTCTACTGATGTTTTTCGTTTGAAACAGCAGGCAATCTGGATGGAAGAAAATGCCTAGGAGACTCTTTAAAACCACCACCAAAAGAAAAAAAAAAGGGATAGAATAGAAAATAGAATTGTGTAGCTAGAACAGGATCTTTAAATTACTGAAACCCAACCCTGAAATCCAGCAAGAATGCTTAGCTGAACATCTCCTTTGGCTGATGGTACTTTCTTGAGGGCAAAACTCTGAAGCATGCATAATGCGCCTCTTAAAAGAAAAAGGGGAAGGAAAAAAAAAAAGAGGACAAGACTAAGTTCTAAGGCAATTTACATTCTTATGCAGTCTTAAGTGGCAGTAATTTTTGTTTCCAGTGTGACGCGTCCTATGAAAGAATTTCCTTTTCGTTTGTGTTTTCTGTTCTGGGAGATAATGGAAATTGCCAGGTCGCTCTTGTGCAGCAGCTTTGCTTTCCTTGAGGATGCTGTTTGCTAGGCTACACACATTATTTCTGCAATGTACACACACACACACACACACACACACACAATATTAGATGCCATCTTTTCACATGGCCAGTTTAAAGTTATATATTTATTAGTCAGATTGATGGAGTCACCAGCGGTGGGTTTCACAAATTCTTACAGCTGGTTTGCCGCGTGCCACTTCCGTCCATGCGCCCAGCCTTCCGTACGCTTGCTGCATGTGTGTCCACCTTCCGCACATGCGTCTGTCTTTCTGTACATGCGCTTTGCTCTCGCGCAAACATTTTGCACATGTGCCCGGTTAAATAGGACGGCAAAGGACGTGGCTAAATAGGACGCCCACTCTTTGGAATCAACTCCCCCTGGGGCTTCGGTTGGCTCCTGACCTTCGCGCCTTCCGCCGCGAATTAAAAACATGGCTGTTCACATCGCCCAGCCTGGACTGAAGGGTTTTTTGATTATTTTAATTTATTTATTTTATTTTATTCAATTTGTATACCACCCTTCTGCTAGTGGACTCAGGACGGTGCACAGCCAGAACTAAAACACATACTAATGCAAAATTTAAAATTATTAAAAGAATTACATACTTTGGCCCAAGTTTAAAACAATTCGAATTAAAACCCATTGACAAATTAAAAGCTAAAAAACTAAAAAAGACTAAAAAAAGGGGGGGGTTTCACGCCAGCCCTGCTTGATGGAAAAGAAAAGTTTTCAGGGCACGGCGAAAGACCCGGAGATCTGATATCCTTCGTATCTCCGGGGGCAAATTGTTCCAGAGGGCGGGGGCTGCCACAGAGAAAGCCCTCCCCCTGGGGGTCGCCAGCCGACATTGCCTGGCTGATGGCACCCTGAGGAGTCCCTCTCTGTGGGAGCGTACTGGTCGGTGGGAGGCTATCGGCGGCAGAAGGCGGTCCTGCAAATAAATTAATGGATTTTAATATATGTTTAAATTATATATTTATACATTTATGTATTTTATGTATGAATATTTATGTATTTTATGTTTTATTGGGTTTGTTTTTATTTGTTGTGAGCCGCCCTGAATCCTACGGAGATAGGGCGGCATACAAATTATATTAAAATAAAAAAAAAAATGTCCAGGTGGGTTGGTGAGCCAACCCGCAGTCGCCGCTACCGGTTGAATACAACCTCTGGTAGCCACCTATTTCACCCTTGATGGCCTACAACTGTTCTGCCCCAGCTCCGGATTCCTGAGGATATAGACACACACCAACGGTCCTTATCAAATTTATTAAGTAGCAAGAATAAACCAAAGTCTGGCAACCAGCCCGGAAAGCAAGATATGATAAGACTTTTCCAAAAATGCTCTGATGATACTTACAAGTTGTTTCCAGCAAGAAACTTACTAATGGCATGTGACTTAAATAGGCTAAGGGAGTGGCCAATTATCCTCAAGCGTTACTCTCAAGTAAGAGAGTAACGCCTCCTCCTGAGTAGCCACTCCTGCCTTTTGGCAGCCCTGCGTGCTCGAGCATTGAGGAGAGGCTCCTCCACTTCACTCTCTCCACTTGAAGGAGCCTCTGGAGGTTCTGAAGGCCCTGGCTGAGTCTCTGCCTCTGGCACCACATCCTCTTCAGCCTCCTTGCTGTCCGACACGAGCGCCGGCTGCGCAGGCTGCTGACACAACACCACACCAGCCTCCTCGTCGTCGGGATCAGCCACGATCCGTGCAGGCCGCTGGCAGGCCACAACAACAACAAAGGTCTTTATTCTGTTATTCTGCCTGAGATTTTCAAAGAGATTGTCTTTGGTGCTTTCTGAGCTTGGTTATTTTCCTTGCAGACATTTCATTACCAAACTAGGTAATGTCATCAGTGCCAGTAAGGGAGTAGGGTTTGCTCTCATTTTATATACCAGCGGCTTGCCCTGTCACTGTGGGTGAGAGTGGACTTGGTGGTTCCTTGATTGTGCTATCCTATACTGTTAGGTTGTTTGAGTTGGTAGCTTCTGGATTGGGGTATAACAAAGAACAAATAAGACACTGGCAGGATAGGAAACCAGAGTTACATTGTGTGGTAAGACCACAGCCTATAACAGTGTTGGCGAACCTTTTCGGTACCGAGTGCATGCGCGCACTGGGAAGATGACCTTCCAGTTTCCAGCACGTGCATGCACACCAGCTACCTGGTCTTCCAGTTTCTGGTGTGCATACATATGTGAGGATCAACTGGCTGGCGCACATGTGCGAACCAGAAACCATAAGACCATCTTCCCAGCACGCGCATGTGCACCGGGCGGCTGCTCTTCCGGTTTCCAGTGCTGCTGCGCATGTGAAGACCAGCTGGAAAAACAACGGGCGATGGCTCATGTGCCCAGAGAGATGGCTCTGCGTGCCACTTCCAGCACATGTGCCATAGATTCTCCATCACGGGCCTCTAATGTTGGTGAAAGATAGGGAAAAAATAATAATCGATCTCTGCTGTACCTGTCCAGTACTCCATGCATTTGACTGTCTAGCTCAGAGGTCAGCAACCTGGAGCCGCATGTGGCTTTTTCATCCCTGTGCTGCGGCTCCCTGTCACCAGTTAGCACCACAATTTTGAGAGGAGCTTCCGGTTAAGGGGCGGGAAGCAGGGCGTGCCAGGAGGAGACTCTAGGGCTGTGATGGCGAACCTATGGCACGCGTGCCACAGGTGGCACTTAGAGCCATATCTGTGGGTACATGACTGTTGCCCTAGCTCAGCTCCAGCATGCGTGCGTGCGCCAGCCAGCTGATTTTTGGGCCTTCTGGGCCCACCGGAAGTTGGGAAACTGGCCATTTCCGGCCTCTGGAGGGCCTCCGGTGGGTGGGGAAGGCTGTTTTCGTCCTCCCCAGGCTCCAAGAAAGCCTTTTGAATTATGGGTGTGGGCACACATGTACGCGACCCCTCCACACTCTCCCCTGCTTTTGGCACGTGACGGCAAAAAGGTTAGCCATCACTGCTCTGGGGCAAGGGTGGGTTTTCCAGTCAGCTCCACAATTGACAAGGCTTTCGGTTAGGACTGGTCGAGGAAAAAGGACGCCGCGCTAGGAGGAGACTCTATGGTGGGGGAAACCGGACTTCCGTTCAGCTCCAGAATTGAACTGGGGGAGGGCTTCTAATTAGGACCTTTGTGGCTCTTTGAGTGTTTAAGGTTGCCGACCCCTGATTTAGCTTGTGGCAGAGTGGGTTTTTTTAAAAAATTTTTTTGCTTGGAATGCAGTCTGTCCTACCATATTCATGTTCTTTTTCTCTTCACTGTGATATTTCTGTCCTTTGGTATTTTTCATAGTTTGACATGTGACAGAAATGGTTCTATTAACTTCAGTTATGTGCTGAGCTTGTGGTTTTGGGGTTTTTTGGGGTTTTTTTTTAACAAGGATGTTGTCGCTGGTTCTTTTCTCCTGCCTTCATACTGGAATGTGCCCTTTATAGACTCGGCCCGAGCTGTCATTTAGAATAATTTCTTCTCTCTGAATCCTGTCTCTTGTTTTGTGCAAAATTAGCACAATCCGACGGCCACAGGCTAACCTGGAAAACAGTCCCAGACTTGTTTTGCGCAAATTGCCTCTCTGACAGGTCACCCGATCAACAAAATAACTACCGTGCGAGTTTGTAATCATTGTAATCATCTCCAAAAAAAAAATAGCCGAATTATATAGGAATGCTTTAATACGACTGCATTAATTGGTAAACTGGTAATCTCCCCCAAAGCTAATGCATTCCTATCTTGTGTGAAAGAGGGATAGTGCAAGATCATAAGAAGGGATAGTACGGCACCAGTGAGGCCAAACCTGGAATACTGCATCCAATCCTGGGCACCCACGATACGAAAAAGATGCTGAGCCTAGTGGTGAAATTCAGATTTTTTTTACTACCGGTTCTGTGGGAGTGGCTTGGTGGGAGTGGTGTGGCTTGGTGGGCGTGGCTTGGTGGGCATGGCAGGGGAAGGATACTGCAAAATCCCCATTCCCTCCCTATTCCAGGGGGAAGGATACTGCAAAATCCCCATTCCCACCCCACTCCAGAGGAAGGATACTGCAAAATCCGCATTTTCTCCCCACTCCTGGGGGAAGGATATTACAAAATCCCCATTCCCTCCCTACTGCTGGGGGAAGGATATTGCAAAATCCCCATTCCCTCCCCACTCCAGAGGAAGGATACTGCAAAATCCCCATTCCCACACCACTCCAGAGGAAGGATACTGCAAAATCCCCATTCCCTCCCTACTCCAGGGGGAAGGATACTGCAAAATCCCCATTCCCACCCTACTCCAGAGGAAGGATACTGCAAAATCCCCATTCCCACCCCACTCCAGAGGAAGGATACTGCAAAATCCCCATTCCCACACCACTCCTGGGGGAAGGATACTGCAAAATCCCCATTCCCTCCCCACTCCTGGGGGAAAGGATACTGCAAAATCCCCATTCACCACTCACCACTCTGGGGCCAGCCAGAGGTGGCATTTGCCGCTTCTCCGAACTACTCAAAATTTCCGCTACCGGTTCTCCAGAACCTGTCAGAACCTGCTGGATTTCACCCCTGGCTGAAACCTTTAAAAGAGTGCAAAGAAGAGCCACAAAAATGTGAAAGAGGTCTGGAGACAGAAGAACCATACAATGAACAGTTGAAGGCACTAAATATGCCTAGTCCAGCAAAGAGAAAGACTAGGGGTGACATGACCCCACTCCTGCGCGAGCTTCACTGGCTCCCGGTGGTCTTCCAGGTGCGCTTCAAGGTTTTGGTTACCACCTTTAGAGCGCTCCATGGCATCGGACCGGGGTATTTACGAGACCGCCTTCTGCTACCAATAGCCTCTCACCGACCAGTACGCTCCCATAGAGAAGGGCTTCTCAGGGTGCCGTCGGCCAAACAGTGTCGACTGGCAGTCCCCAGGGGGAGAGCCTTCTCTGCGGGGGCACCTACCATCTGGAACGAGCTCCCCCCAGAGATACGGAGGATCCCGGACCTGCGCACGTTTCGTCGTGCTCTCAAAACTTTTTTATTTCAGCAGGCTGGCCTGGCCTAACTCTCCCCTTTTAAATTTTTAATTCGTGATTTTATAAATTGGGTGTTGTAATCTGTGTTTCAGCCAAAATATTTAATAATTTTAAGGGATTTTTTAATATTTGTATTATCTGTATTTTATCTTGGCTGTTCACCGCCCTGAGTCCTTCAGGAGTAGGGCGGTATAGAAATTTGATTAATAAAAATAAAATAAATAATAATGATAGAACTCTTCCAATACTTGAGGTGCTGTCACAGAGAAGAGGGAGTTGACCTATTCTCCAAATCGCCCGAGGGCAGGACAAGAAGCAACAGATGGAAATTAATCCAGGAGAGAACCAACCTAGAATTAAAAAGACATTTCTCGACGGTGGGAACAATTAAGCAGTGGATCAGCTTGCCTCCGGAAGTTGTATGTGTGCTCCATTACTGGAGGTTTTTTAAGAAGAGACTGGACAACCATTTGTCCAGAATTGTATAGGATCTCCTGCTTGAGCATGGATTAGATTAGATTGCTTGAGCATGGTTTAGAGCCAGCAGTGTGCAGCATCAGCCAAAAAAGCCAATGCAATCCAAAATTGTATTAACGGAGGGATAAAATCAAGATCAAGTGAGGTACTGTTGGAAGAAACATCCTTCTAGGTTCTGCTCCAAGTGGGGAAACAGACGCTGGAAACATGGAGACTGCTTGGAAAGATGGTTTAATGGTGGACAGGATCACATGGCTTGAGTTCCTGAACAGAAAAGGGGGAGATACAGTAAATCCTCGGGTTTTTATGCTCTCTCTGGCTCTGCATTTCTTGGGGCCCCGAAAGAGTATCCTGATTGGTTGTCAGACTCCCAGGGGGTGGAGGCCTTGCTGGCTGATGGTCACATGTGCTTCCCAGGTTACATGTGGTGAGTTTCTGCTGCTATTGTGTAGAGGGCTAATCCTATCTTTGTTGGATCTTTGGCAATTCCTACTATGGCTCTGCCTGAAGGAGGTAGATCTTTGTTATGTAGAATAGACTGGCCCAGGCCTTAATGGCCCATTGACAAAGGGTGGGGGCAGGAAGGTGGGAGCTGCTTTGTCTGTAAAATATGCTTCTCCATTTCTCATCCAGGGAAATATAATATTCTGCCTTTTTTATATTTCCTAAAATATTTCACTCTTCCAGGAAAGGGGTGGGTGCTAACTTCCTACAGTACTAATACCACTCTATAAAGCCTTAGTAGGACCACACCTAGAATCCAGCATTCAGTTTTGGTTACCACCCTATAAAAAAAGATGTTGAGACTCTAGAAAAAGTGCAGAGAAGAGCAACCAAGATGATTAGGGGACTGGAGGCTAAAACATACAACGAACGGTTGCAGGAACTGGGCATGGCTAGTCTAGTGAAGAGAAGGACCAGGGGAGACATGATAGCTGTCTTCCAATATTTGAGGGGCTGCCACAGAGATGAAGAGGTCAAGCTATTTTCCAAACCACCTGAAGGCCAAACAAGGAATAATGGATGGAAACTGATCAAGGAGACATTCAACCTAGAAATACAGTGAGAACAATCAACCAGTGGAACAGAAGTTGCCTTCGGAAGTTGTGGGAGCTTCATCACTGGAAGCTTTCAAGAAGAGATTGGACTGCCATTTGTCAGAAATGGTGTATCCTGCTTGGGGGGGAGGTGGTTGGACTAGATGACCCTTTCAACTCTGTTACTCTGTTACCTCTTCCAATTCTATGTTCTATTTTTTTTTCCTGGGTGAACTTTGAAGTCAACCCACAGTTAATGTCAGCGACTCATTTGTAGTTCTGTAAGGGACCCCGTGCGCTACATGCAGGGGTGAAATGCTCCCGGTTCGGACTGGATCGCCCAATCCGGTAGTGATGGAAGCAGGTGGTGCGGAGAACCGGTAGCAAAAATCCCTGCCCCCCTCCCCCATGCCCAGCTGAGCCGCACAATCATCAGAGGCTTTTTTTACAACCTCTTCCGCGGAAAAAAATGCTTTTCAAATTTTTTTTAAAAAAAGCCTCTGATGATCGCGCGGCTCAGCTGGGATTGTCAAAGGCTTTTAAAAGAAAAAAAAACCCTTTTTTTCTTTTAAAAGCCTCTGACGATCCAAGCTGAGTTGCCTGATCGTCAGAGGCATTTAAAAGAAAAAAAAAAAGCCTCTGCCGATCGGGCAACTCAGCTGGGATCGTCAGAGCCTTTTGAAACCATTTTTTTACAACCTCTTCGCCGAAGAGGTTGTAGAAAAAAATGCTTTTAAAAGTTTTTAAAAAGAAAAGTTGGCCACGCCCACCCAGTCACATTACCCTCCCCCCACCATGCCACGCCCACAGAACCAGTATTAACAAATTTTAGATTTCACCACTGCCTACATGCATCTAAATAAAATAAATAAGAAGGGCGTATTTGCCTGAAATCTTTGCTTCGTTGCTGGAATGCGTTTCTGTATAAGCCATCGGTGCCTGGTGCTTCCTATTTACCATTTAAGAAAGCACATGGAATTGCATAACCTTGTAACAAGCACTTGGAAGTGTGTGTGTGTGTGTGTGTGAAAGAGAGAGAGAGAGAGAAAGGAACGTTTATTCTGCTTTTTGAGCTGCCTGTTGAGAAGCAATTGAAAAAAAAAAAGACAAAATTGGAGTTAGCAATTCTGGCTAGGATGGAGCAGGCTGCGCAGAATATTCCCCCGAGGATATCTTCTTCTTTTTAAAAAAAAAAAATGTTTCCATTTATTTGTTGAAAGGAAAGCAAGTATTGCAAAACCATTCCAGAGCTTTTTTTCCCTCTGAAGAATGTTAGGCCAGCATTTCAATGAGAATGTGAAGTTCTGTAGAGATTGTCCGCCGACTACGGAAATTCTCATATAGGGAATGCTAAGGCTGGCTAAGAAAGTCTTGTGAACGGGTCAAGTTGGGGGAAAAGGAAGGGGGGGAGCTTTTGTGGTGGAGAAAGCATGAAAAAAAAAAACCACCATGATTTGTGATCATGGCAATCATAGACATTGAATTACGTCCTTTTCCTGGGTCCTCGTTGTTTTGTTTCTTTCTTGAAATGCCTTTTGGCACAAAAGGTTGAAAGCAGGGACGGGCTTCAAAAATTTTAGCAAGGGGTTCTCTGTCTGGTTGCTGGGTGGGCGTGGCCATGGTGGGCGAGGCGTAGTTGGCCTCCGGCAGCACGGCGGAGCGGGGGGTGTTTTTGCCCTCCCTGGGCCCCGGAGGGTTTCCTCGAGCCTCCGGGAGGGCGAAAACAGCCTCCCCAGGTTCCAGAAGCCCTCTGGAGGCCAGAAATGGCCCCGTTTCTGGCCTTTTAGAACTTCCGGTAGGCCCGTTTTTCACACTCCCTGAGCCTCCGCGCGTGCCCTGCACCAGTGGTGGGTTCCTCCCGGTTTGGTCCGGTTCGGCCGAGCTGGTAGTGGTGACTATATGACGTCACCGAACCGGTTCTCCCCCCCCACCCCCTCACCCCCCATGTTATTCTTACCTTTTATTTGGCCCCACCCCCAATCTATTGCTGCCTCCTGAGTCTCAGCTGATGACTGGAGGGAAAAAAACTGTTTAAACTCTTGCCGCGGGGCTTCAAAGGGCTGCCCTACAGCTGATCAGTGTTAAAAGCAAACAAATGAGTTGGGTCGTAAGTATGAGGACTGGTCGTAAGTGCGAGGACCTTCCAGAAATGACTCTGACCAGCTAGCCACACCCACCTAGTGACATGATCTCCAAGCCACACCCACAAAATAAGCCACGCCCACAGAACCTGTAGTAAAAAAATTAGAACCCACCCCTGCCCTGCACTTATCTGCATCCAAAATGGGCCACGTGAAGACTCCTGGGAGGGCGGGGTGGGAGGGGCGGGGCCAGCCAGGAGTGGGATTTGGGGGTTCTCCAAACTGCACAGAATCTTGGCTAGAGGTTCTCCCGAACCCCTACAGCCTACCCCTGGTTGAAAGTCAGAATGTTGGAATCTCTAAGAATTTCTGCAGGTGAAGTTGCAGCCACTAAAATAATAATAATAATAATAATAATAATAATAATAATAATAATAATAATATCATCATCCTTGGACATGGCATCTATCTTTTCAAATGATCCTTGAATTCAGTCTTATTTTTTTTAAAAAAATAAAAAATAAAAAATAAAATTAGAACAATGGAAAACAACTGAATACCCAATTCCGCTCTCTGTCTCTCGTGTCTCATTGAGAATTGCATTTCAAAACTTCTGCGTAGGCGTAGTAATGATGCTGTTAAATTATTCTCTCCCCCCACCCCACCCCGGAGTAACATTGTTCTTTATCATGCATTTTACTTTATTTGATTTTTTTTCTTACAAAAAAAATCTGAACAGAAACCATGTTCCACATGAACAGTTCTTCCCATTATATATAATTCAACATACCCAGAATGTGCTTGCTGGAAATCTATAGCTTGTGATGGAAAAAGCTTTCTGGTTTTAGTACAAAAGCACAGCAGAAAAATACGCCCAAGAAAGCAAGACAGACTTACATGTCATTGTGAATGTAAGTTTGTTTTGTTGAGCAAATTTCTATGTCTCGTTGAGGCGACCGTTGGGGGTGGGTGCTGAATTTCTATTTAAACCAAAATTTGAAGGAAGAGGAAAGAGGCCCTTTCCATATGAAACAACTGAGAAATTTTCCTGAGAGTTAAAAGAGTTTCAAGGAAAATTCTCTTCGGGGAGGATTCTAAATTCTACTTTATTTTTTGAAAGCGGCGTCTGGTAAACTTTGAAACCAATATGGACAGTCTCACCTCCTTTCGGTTTGCTGTACAGAAAGATTAGATTTGATTCTGACCTGTTCTATTTTCTCACTTCACTCGTTCTGTCCTTTTTATTCCACCAGGAGAGGGAGGGAGGGAGGGAGGGAGGGAGGGAAGGAAGGAAGGAAGGAAAAGGGTGTATGGAAGGAATGATGGAAGGGATAGAAGGAGGGAGGGAGGGAGGGAGAGAGGAAGGAAGGAAGGAAGGAAGGGGAAGGAAGAAAGAAGGAGGAAGGAAGGAAGGAAGGAAGGAAAACATGCAAATAATGCATATGTTTAAACTTGATGTGATAAAAACACAATTAATACACATTTGTCACTCCAGTCAATGAAAGAATGAGAAAAAGAGAGAAAGAGAAAGAAAGAGAGAAAAATGAGGGAGGGAGGGAGGGAGGGAGGGAGGAAGGAAGGAAGGAAGGAAGGAAAGAAGGATGGAAGGAAGGAAGGAAGGAGGAAGGAAGGAAGGAAGAAGGGATAGAGGGAGGGAGGGAAGGAAGGGAAGGAAGGAAGGAAGGAAAACATGCAAATAATGCATATGTTTAAACTTGATGTGATAAAAACACAATTAATACACATTTGTCACTCCAGTCAATGAAAGAATGAGAAAAGAGAGAAAGAGAGAAAGAGAGAAAAATGAGGGAGGAAGGGAGGGAGGGAGGGAGGGGAGGGAAAGGAAGGAAGGAAGGAAGGAAGGGAGGGATGGAAGGAAGGATGGAAGGGAAGGGAAGGAAGAAGGGATAGAGGAAGGAAGGAAGGAGGGAGGGAAGGAAGGAAGGAAAACATGCAAATAATGCGTATGTTTAAACTTGATGTGATAAAAAACACAATTAATACACATTTGTCACTCCAGTCAATGAAAGAATGAGAAAAAAAGAGAAAGAGAAAGAGAGAAAAATGAGGGAGGAAGGGAGGGAGGGAGGGAGGGAAAGGAAAGGAAAGAAGGAAGGAAGGAAGGGGTGTATGGAAGGAATGATGGCGGGATAGAAGGAGGGAGGGAGGAAGGGAGGGAAGGAAGGAAGAAGGAAGGAAGGAAGGAAGGAAGGAAAACATGCAAATAATGCATATGTTTAAACTTGATGTGATAAAAACACAATTAATACACATTTGTCACTCCAGTCAATGAAAGAATGAGAAAAAGAGAGAAAGAGAAAGAGAGAATAATGAGGGAGGGAGGGAGGGAGGGAGGGAGGGAGGGAGGGAGGGAGGGAAGGAAGGAAGGAAGGAAGGAAGGAAGGAAGGAAGGAAAATGTACCAATAGTACATATATTTAAACTTGACGTGGTAAAAACTCCAGTCAATGAAGTTCTAAGCAGCACAATGTTCAGCTCTGTTCTGCAGAGCTCATTTCCAAAAATTATGAACCTAAATATATTTTCATGTAGCATAATAATGGTGCATGCACATTTTAAGGGAGAATCTGTGATATTATTTGCATATGTCTGTGGTTTTGTGTGCCCCTGTGTTATGTGTCTGTGTATTTATATATTGCATACACCCACATAGTGTGGCAAAGTACCACTTATGCTGTCTCAAATCATCACCCCAAGACACATGCAGGAGAAGTCCTATCGTTTCTGAAAGATGTAGTCACTGAGTTAATGGACATTACAACAGTGGGTGGAAACTAATCCAGGAGAGAAGCAACCTGGAATTAAGGAGAAATTTCACAACAGTGAGAACAATTAGCCAGTGAAACACAGTTTGCTTTCAGAAATTTTGAGTAGTTTGGAGAACCGGCAAATGCCACCTCTGGCTGGCCCCAGAGTGGGGAGGGAATGGAGATTTTGCAATATCTTCACCCCAGGAGTGGGGAGGGAATGGAGATTTTGCAGTATCCTTCCCCTGCCATGGCCACCAAGCCATGCCGACCAAGCCACACCCACAGAACTGGTAGTAATCAAATCAAATAAACTAAACTAACTAGTAAAAGAATTTGAATTTCACCACTGTCTTGGAGGCTTCTAGTCCAACCCCCTGCTTATGCAGGAAACCTTATGCAATTTCAGGCAAATGGTTATCCAATCTCTTCTTAAAAACTTCCAGTGTTGGAGCATTTGCAACTTCTGGAGGCAAGTCGTTCCACTGGTTAATTGTTCTAACTGTCAGGAAATGTCTCCTTAGTTCTAGGTTGCTTCTCTCCTTGATTAGTTTCCACCCATTGCTTCTTGTTCTACCCTCAGGAGCTTTGGAGAATAGCTTCACTCCCTCTTCTTTGTGGCAACCCCTGAGATATTGGAAGACTGCTATCATGTCACCCCTAGTCCTTCTTTTCATCAAATTAGACATACACAATGTGGGGCATAGCCCTAATTAATCTGACAGATTGCTTGCTCCTTTCTTTGATGGGAATTCGTGTCTCCGGTTTAAAGAATATTTATTTGGTAATCTGGATCAACATTGGTGAAAGCATCAGGTTTCCCTGCTGAGCTGTGAAGATTCATACCCCGAGAATCAATTTCCCAGTAACACAGATATAGAGAAACCCTGAACATCTGATGGGATTTGTAAATTTTCGTTATAAATTTAGAGGGATGGCTCTATTATTGCTTGCTTATATCAGGTCTATATTTTAAGATGGGCTTGCTAAAGCAGCAGTGTGAAAAAAATCTGGTTAATTAATCTGTCCCATTTTATTGTTGCCTTTGATTAAGCGTTGTAGAAGATTTGCGTTCTTGTTTTTCTTCAATAAAAGAGGGTCCTTTGGTACTAATTATAATTTTCTTCTTTTGGATGCATCTGCCTGGACCTAACAGGAAACCCTTAGTTTACAGACAGAGAGACAGACAGAGATAGGTATAGATATAGGTATAGGTATAGGTATCGAGATATTGAGATATTGAGATATTGAGATATTGAGATATTGAGATATTGAGATATTGAGATATTGAGATATTGAGATATTGAGATATCGGTATATAGGTATATAGGTATATGGGTATATAGGCAGTGGTGGGATTCAAGTGATTTAACAACTGGTTCTCTGCCCTAATGATTTCTTCCAACAACCAGTTTGCCAAACTGCTCAGAAAGTTAACAACCGGTTCTCCCGAAGTGGTGCGAACTGGCTGAATCCCATCACTGTATATAGGTATATAGATATAGAAAAAGGGACATGGTGGCTCAGTGGCTAAGACGTTGAACTTGTCGATTGAAAGGTCAGCAGTTCAGTGGTTCGAATCCCTAGTGCCAACTAATGGGGTCAACTCCCGTTACTTGTCCCAGCTTCTGCCAACCTAGCAGTTCGAAAGCAGGTAAAAAATGCAAGTAGAAAAATAGGGACCACCTTTGGTGAGAAGGTAATTGTGTTTCATGTGCCTTTGGCATTGAGTCATGCCGGCCACATGACCATGGAGACATCTTCGGACAGCGCTGGCTCTTCGGCTTTGAAACGGAGATGAGCACCGGCCCCTAGAGTTGGGAATGACTAGCACATATGTGCGAGGGGAACCTTTACCTTTATGATATAGAGATAGAGATAGAGATAGAGATAGAGATAGAGATAGAGATAGAGATAGAGATAGAGATAGAGATAGAGATAGGTAGAGGTAGAGATAGATAGATAGATAGATAGATAGATAGATAGATAGATAGATAGATAGATAGATAGATGGATAGATGGATGGATGGATGGGATGGATGGATGGATGGATGGATGGATGGATGGATGGATAGATAGATAGATAGATAGATAGATAGATGGATGGATGGATGGATGGATGGATGGATGGATGGATGGATGGATGGATGGATAGATAGATGGATAGATGGATGGATGGATGGGATGGATGGATGGATGGATAGATAGATAGATAGATAGATAGATAGATAGATAGATAGATAGATAGATAGATAGATATCAAAAACCAACTTCTGATCCATTTCATTGCACAAAGAAAGTGTAAAAGTAAACATGAAAAACTCATATCTGACTTCTTTGCTAAAGTAGATGTAATTGATCAGAATATTGTGTGTGTGTGTTTCATTTCTAAAGTTAGTGAATAGGAACAATTTGGATGAGATGAAGGTGATCAGAAATCTTGCAGATGATGACTGCATCAAGAATATTGTGCATTTATTTGATTTGAGATGCTGCTATTAGCAGGGGCTTCCTACGGCGCAGCTTTAATATTCTTAAAGCTTTTTTGTTGTTGTTGTTGTCGCCGTCATTGAGAGTAGCATATGAGCTTTTTGTCTATTATTATATACCAAGATTTAATATCTAGGAGCAGAAAGATGGAAAACAGGAGCTTTCCATTATTACATTAGCTACCACCACTAAATCAAGATGTACAAAACGGATTTGCATATTTCTGAAAAGGATGTAGGCTTTTCTGAAGGGATGAATGGATTAAGGGCAGCACGCCATTAAAACCAGTACAATGCCTACAAATAATAGCAACTCAAAAGTAATGGAGAAGTACATACATCCCGTGGGCATACCACTCATCTATCATTGTGTTTCGGGGGGAAAAGGCCACGTTTTTAAATAATGTCATTTGCTGATAGAAGCTCAAACTGAAGAGATTACTGAGGTGATATTCACTAGGCCAGTGATGGCTAACCTTTTTTTGACATCGAGTGCGAAAAGTGGGGGGAGCCTGAGGGGGTCACGCACATGCATGCCAACACTCATAATTCAACGTGCCCTGCCCCCCCATGCATGTATGCGTGACCCCCCTGTGCTCCCCCCGCTTTTGGCATGTGATGGCACGGTGGGCCTGGTAGGCCCGTTTTTCACCCTTCCCAGGCTCCAGAGGCTTTCTTGGAGCCTGGGGAGGGCAAAAACGGCCTTCCTCACCCCCCTGGAGGCCCTCCAGAGGCCAGAAACGGCCCGTTTGCCAACTTCCGGTGGGCCTGGAAGGCCCGAAAATCAGCTGGTCGGCACACGCATGTGCACTGGAGCTGAACTAGGAGAACACTCGCTTGCCCACCAATATGGCTCCGTGTGACACAGGTGGCACACATGCCATAGGTTTGCCATCACGGCACCAGACATTTTAATCTAGGACCCACATACATACATACATACATACATACATACATACATACATACATACATTTATTCTTCCTGTAGGGCAGAAAATGACTGTGAAATGAAGGAATATGAGAACAAAATCCTGAATTTGACAACAAATGAAATAATTTAAATTACAAGTTGAGCATTGGATATAAGATTGGGTGCTTATCTGTACACAGCAAAACACACAAATAGACATTCACAGCACACATAGCAATAGCACTTAGACTTATACACCGCTTCACAGTGCTTTTACAGCCCTCTCTAAGCGGTTTACAGAGTCAGCCTATGGCTCCCAATAATCTGGGTCCTCATTTTACCGACCTCGGAAGGATGGAAGGCTGAGTCAACCTCGAGCCTGGTGAGATTCGATCTGCTGAACTGCAGCCAGCGGACAGCTGAAGTAGCCTGCAATACTGCACTCTAACTACTGTGCCACCACGGCTCTCGCATACATTGCAGACACTGGTTCTAATTATCCTTTTATTTGCTTGCCCAGTAAGATCAAAACAAGAGACTTCAACAATGATGATTTCACCAGGTTTATAAACAAGAGGTTCAATGCACCCCAATTAACCCTAATGGTTTGGGGAAAATTATACGAAATACTCAGGCGGCAATAATTGGTAATTAAATTGCAGCGATGGCCTCTTAACCTCCCAAAGAAAAGAGAAATAAAAAAAGTAAATTTCTCCAAATACTTTGATAACCGTATCTCTGGCTGAATGGAAATGTACCGCAAAGTGAAAATTTCATTTAAATAATAGCAATAATAATCTTAAATTTTTAGGATGATTGGATATACACTTTTAAAAATAATGGTGTTTTCTTGGCATACACATGCACACAATTTAGAAAAGGATTGGTCGGAAACGTGATTAATCCACCATAGCTGTTTTACAGAATATATATATATTGCATTTTAGTTTTTAATGACTATGACCCTCACAATTTATGGATTGACATTATAGTATAGTTAAAGATAAAGGTTCCCCTCGCACATATGTGCTAGTCATTCCCGACTCTAGGGGGCAGTGCTTATCTCCGTTTCAAAGCTGAAGAGCCAGCGCTGTCCGAAGACGTCTCCGTGGTCATGTGGCTGGCATGACTCAATGCCAAAGGCGCACGGAACGCTGTTACCTTCCCACCAAATGTGGTCCCTATTTTTCTACTTGCATTTTTTACGTGCTTTCAAACTGCTAGGTTGGCAGAAGCTGGGACAAGTCACGGGAGCTCACCCTGTTATGAGGCACTAGGGATTCGAACCAGTGAACTGCCGACCTTTCGATCGACAAGCTCAGCATCTTAGCCACCGCGTTCCTTATAGTATAGTTAGGCCATGTCTAACTGACAGACTGGATGCCAAACTGTGATTTTAACACAAGAACTGGTAGTAAAACTGGCGGGAGGCCCTGCCCATCACCCATCATGTCGTCATGAGCATGCGACATGATGGGCATGCGATCCTGTTGCGAACCGGTAGTAAAGGTAAGTAGAACCCACCCCTGCCCTTATCTGGCGTCAATGTAGTACTAAACTGTACTTGATTAGGATCTATTTCACCAAACTGACTGCTTTGATCAAAGAACAAAATATAAATACTTTTATTTCTACTTGGAAACCACTTCTGGACTTTCTGCTTGAGGTGGAAAAAAATGAAACATTGATTTTGGGTTTTACTGATTAGATAGGTATAAGTGCTATTGCTAAGTGCTATTGCTACTAAGTTTAAGAATGAAGAACGGAAGGCTGCATCCCGCCTGGACTACTGCAATGCTCTCTACATGGGGCTCCCCTTGAGGAGCACCCGGAGGCTCCAACTGGTGCAGAGTGCAGCTGCGCGGGTAGTTATGGGAGCGACGTGGCGCTCCCATGAGACCCCCTCCTGCGCGAGCTGCACTGGCTCCCGGTGGTCTTCCGGGTGCGCTTCAAGGTTTTGGTTACCACCTTTAGAGCGCTCCATGGCTTAGGGCCAGGGTATTTATGAGACCGCCTTCTGCTACCAATAGCCTCTCACGACCAGTACGCTCCCATAGAGAGGGGCTTTTCAGGGTGCCATCGGTCAAACAGTGTCGACTGGTGGCCCCCAGGGGAAGAGCCTTCTCTGTGGGGGCACCCGTCATCTGGAACGAGCTCCCCCCCAGAGATACGGAGGATCCCGGACCTGCGCACGTTTCGTCGTGCTCTCAAAACTTTTTTGTTTCAGCAGGCTGGCCTGGCTTAACTCTCCTTTTTTAAATTTTTAATTCGTTTGATTTTATAAATTGGGTGTTTTAATCTGTGTTTTGGCCAAAATATTTAATAATTTTAAGGGACTTTTAATATTTGTATTATCTGTATTTTATCTTGGCTGTTCACCGCCCTGAGTCCTCCGGGAGTAGGGCGGTATAGAAATTTGATAGATAGATAGATAGATAGATAGATAGATAGATAGATAGATAGATAGATAGATAGATAAGAGGGGGAAAAAATCTAAGAAATTCTAAGAATCTAAGAATGTAAGGAAAAAAAAGTTTGTGTTTGTGAACTTAAATTTAGTGCTGCCTTTTCTTTTTTCCTATGCTTGGACTTCATGTATACAATGATATGAAGTTTGGGCCAAGAGAAGGAAAATGGGAACATTAAAAAATCTCATTTAAAAGAAAATAGAGAGATTTTACCTATCCCTAGCTATCATCACATTTTGCGATGTTAATTCCAGAAAGTAATTATCATTTATGCAAGAAAATGATTTAGTCTCTCTTTCTAATTCCAATCTGCTTTATTGGATATGTTATGGGAAGCAAAGGATAAATTTACTTCTTGCTATCTTTGCTGATGGCATTGCCAATTTTATAACATTGTCTTTTTCCCCCCCAAATTAAATACTTTCAAGCTGTAAGTTTTTATAGGAAAGATGTTATGGTTTTCTGTTCGTCATAATTACCAATTTTTCCTCATTTTTAGTTAAGATGTTTAATTCTTTTCTTTCCTCCCAAATCTGTTATTCCTTTCCCCACTTCAATTACATGAGAAGTAAATAATATGCCCCATACTGACTTAATTTCATGAGTTCTGGAAAATAAAAAAAAAAACATCATTATTGGTTTGCGAGCAAACTGATTTGGGTTTCAAATATTGAATTATTTCTTGGGAAATTGGGGGGAAAAAAATATAAGTATCACCACAGCAGTGATTGTTTTTCTAGTTGGATGTAACCCAAGCTTTTAAAATGCTGCCAGCATGGATTGTGTTGTGAAATTAAGCTTAATTTTTTTGTATGTGCTTGTTTATTAAATGGCCAGTAGAATAATAGTGGAAAAAACAGGGGAAAAAATACTATAGCCTCCTTAATAATTTTTGCATTTTTGTCATCTAATTATCAAATCATATATCTTGGTTTCCTGCTTTTCATATACTTATCCTCAGGGGTGGGCTTCAAAAATTTTCGCAAGGGGTTGTCTGCCTGGTTGCTGGGTGGGCGTGGCCTAGTCAGTCTCCTGCACCATGGCGGGGGGGGTGGCATTTTTGCCCTCCCCAGGCTCTGGAGGCTTTCCTCGAGCCTCCAGGAGGGTGAAAGCGACCTCCCCAGGCTCCGGACACCCTCTTTTCGGCCTTCCTGAACTTCTGGTAGGCCCATTTTTGCCCTCCCTGAGCCTCCGCGAATGCCCTGCACTTATCTGCATCCAAAATGGGCCATGTGGGGACTCCTGGGAGAGTGGATGGGGTCAGCCAGGAGTGGGATTTGGGGGTTCTCCGAACTGCACAGAATCTTAGCTAGAGGTTCTCCCGAACCCCTGCGAACCCCACCAGCCCACGCCTCCTTATTCTTGTTAAGAATACAGCTTTGTGTGTGTGTATATATATATATATATATTCTTACTTCTTCATAGGATTTATGTGTATTTTTCCTCTCGCCAGGTTTTTCCTACGTAACCAAGGTTTTTCTGCAGCCCTAGCTATTCTATTTTCTATTTTCTATTTTCTATTTTCTATTTTCTATTTTCTATTCTATTCTATTCTATTCTATTCTATTCTATTCTATTCTATTCTATTCTATTCTATTCTATTCTATTCTATTCCATTCCATTCCATTCTTCTATTCTATTCTATTCTATTCTATTCTATTCTATTCTATTCTATTCTATTCTATTCCATTCCATTCCATTCCATTCCATTCCATTCCATTATTCTATTCTATTCTATCTATTCTATTCTATTCTATTCTATTCTATTCTATTCTATTCTATTCATTCCAGCTTACTACACTCCCTTCATTTTCTTTCTAAAACCTGCATACGTTGAATTTTTAAAAGGACATACTTTCAGAATTAATAGAATTAAAGCTGTAACTTGTTTTAAAACAATCCACTACAAACTATAAAGTTTACACCTGCCCAATATCTATAAATGTCTTTGCAAGGTGACATTAGGTGACATTAGGTTTGTTTTCTTAGGTGGAAAAACCTAAGAAAACAAGTGGGATCCGTGAATATGCTGAAGATCATATATTTATTGAATTTCTGCCATGTGCACGACCAACTAAGGAATTATTAAATGGATGGTGAGTTGGAAGGAGCAAAATGCCAATAATTTCAGCAACTACACATTTCTAAAGCCTCAGGCAGAAAATGCTTCTGTATATTTAGCCATAGAATTGAGTGCAAAAGGCATTTAAAAAAAAAAAAAGAAGAAGAAGTGATGGAATTATAATTAACTACAAGCTGAGACAAAGCTTATATATATCGTCGATTACGAACCTGTGCTTTAAAATTCTACAACTGCTCAAGAAGCATTAAAATTTAAAAGGTGGATGCACATCTTCAGTCAACTCTAGGTAGTTAGTTTAATGACCTTTCAAAGCTACAAAATCACCAGAGGTGATATTCAGCCGGTTTGAACCAGTAGTGCAATCCCGTCCTATATCTCTGTGTTTTTGATGCCGCACACATGCACGGATGGTGCGCGTGAGTGAACTGCCATATTGTTTGAAGTTGCACGCATGCACGGATGGCTCGTGCATGAGTGAAGCGAGCATGCACGTATACACTCTCACATTTCCGGTGCTGGGTGAACCAGTTGCTACTGTTGTGGCCCCGCCCTCTGAGCCTGTCCCATCGGAGGAAGAAAGCTCTGAGCATGAGGAAGAGGAGTCAGCCAGGCCTCCCTCTCCAGGCCCCTCCCCTCTGGCACTGTCTCAGGTGCCGGCCGAGGGAGAGGAGATTAGCCGGGAAACAGGTGTCTCAGATGAGAGTGAAGGAGAAACATCATTCCTAGGGATTAGAACTGAGTCACTGGACCACACCCAGAGACTATATAATAGAGGGTGGTGGCCAGTGATCCTTGTGACGAACAAAAATAAACCTTGGATAGTCACTAAAGCCTCGTTCGGAACTGCTGAGAGGGATATTTATTGTTGTTGGACTTTTGGACGCTGAGTATATTATCTTTCTGTTTCTGTGGAAATAAAGCACTTGGCAGACATTGTGTATATCGCTGCCAAGTTGGAGATAAAGACCTGGGTGTGTTCCAAGTGCTTCCTTAACCCTCGGCTGGCTGTGTTTGTGTGTGTGTGTGGACGGGGACAGATCAGCTACAGTATGTAAAGCCCACTTCTGAACATCACTGAAAAAACTGACTTATGACCCTTTTTCACACTTACAACACAACATCCCCCTGGTCCTGGTGATGCAAATTCAGAGGCTTGGCAACTGACTGATGTTTACGACGGTTGCTTATGTCCCAGCAACCTTCTGGCAAGCAAACTTAATGGAGAAGCCAGATTCACTTAACAAGGGGGTTACTGCAGTAACCCACTTGTTATCAGGGGATGTCTTATTTTGAGGAAAACAGGGTACTACCGGTTCGGGTGAACTGGTCGAAACCGGCTGACTACCACCTCTGGGGCCTATTCTAGTTAGAAGAGGAAACAATATCAACCAAACAGTAAGAGGCTCATGTGTGAGAGATGCCTCACGAAAGCAGAAGAAAAGGAAGAAATGATTTATCTTGAGAATATAAGAAAACATCTTTTCCCTACTGGAGACATGGTTTGAAGGATAATTTCTTTTTCTCACTCTTTCTTTCCTGCCAGAGTGACCCTTGAGAATAGCAGGATATTTTGTTTGTTTGTTTACTATTAGTTGCATCACTGAAATCGTTGAGTTATGGTTGTAGCCTACGGGGGGAAAATAGCCCGTTGACAACCTTATGGTCCTTCAATCATAAATCTATGGGTAGTAACCTTCAAGAAAGTCACTCTGGCTGTACATCGAAGTTCAGTCACAGTACAGAACTATTCAAATCTTATGTTTTCTGGGGAGGATTCTTTGGGATGAGAAGAGACTCATAAGCAACTTCTTAAAGTACTAGACATGCCAGAAGGACATAACCTAAGCTGATCCCTGTGATATTTTCTCCTTTAAATATCTTTTTTTTTTTAATTTGATTTATATGCCGCCCTTCTCCGGAGACTCAGGGCGGCTTACAATGCGTTAAGCAATAGCCTTCATCCTTTTGTATATTTATACAAAGTCAGCTTATTGCCCCCACAAACTGGGTCCTCATTTCACCTACCTTAGAAAGGATGGAAGGCTGAGTCAACCTTGAGCCTTGGAGAGATTCGAACCAGCAGAAATTGCAGGCAGCTGTGTTAATAACAGGGTGCACTAAACCACTGTACCATCAAGGCTCTTTTGCCTTTTTTTTTTATTTTTTTTATTTTTTTTAATATATTTTTTACATAAACAATACATAATACATCAATCCTTCTGTGTGTCATCTCGGTGTTTTTTTCAGTAACTTCTTCCTTTTGATTACTCCTCCTATCTTCATTTCTTCCCTTATAATTTCCATTTCTCTATTACAATATTTTCCCTCCAAGTACAATACATTTAATATAATGTTCTCCTATTTCATTATCAAAATCTTTATCTATTTCTCTTTTCTAACCCATCATAAAGTTCCCCCCCTATCTTAAAATATTCCGTATCTTCTCTCTCTTTAATCATCAAGGTTAATCTATTCATTGCTGCACAGTCTAAAAATGTTTTAATTACTTCCCCTTCCAACGGGATTTTCTCTACTTTCCATCTTTGCACAAATACTATCCTCGCTGCAGTTATTATATGAATAATCAAATATACATTTTCTTTACTAATTTTCTCTGGTAGGATACCCAGTAGGAACAGCTCCAGTTTTAAATCAATATGTTGTTGGGTCATTTCCTCTAAACAAATCTAAATTCTTTTTCCAATAGACTCTAGCTTCTGAAATATCTTTTGTTTTGTAGAACCGCAGAAGTAACCTACAGGGGTTAAGGCATTAGGCTAGAAACTGGGAGATCGTGAGTTCTAGTCCTGCCTTGGCCATGAAAACCAGATGGGTGCCTTTGGGCCACTGTCTGCCCAACTCAACTCACAGGACTGTTGTTATGGGGAAAATAGGAGGAAGAAGGATATAATAGCACTAGTGATAGCACTTAGACTTATATACCGCTTCATAATGCTTTACAGCCAAGGCTAGCATTCGCATACCGTGTTTCCCTGAAAATAAAACCCTGCCTTATATTTTTTTGAACCCCGAAATAAGTGCTTGGCCTTATTTTTGGGGAGGTCTTATTATTTTGGGGTGTGTGGAACAAGATGGGGCTCCTCTTGCTGTCTTACCTGATTTCCAGCTCTGCATTTAAATATTTTTGGGGAGGTCTTATTTTTTGGGGGGAGGTTTATTTTAGTGCATGCGCTCAAAAGCCCGATTGGGCATATTATCAGGGGATGTCTTATTTTCGGGAAAACAGGGTACCTTCCCTACCGGTTCACAAATGTGAGCATACACCCTTCCGCACATGCGCACAGCCTCAAAAACGTGTCTAAAAAGCACATCATAGAGCCGGAGTGAGTGGGCGGAGCCACCCACATATTCCGCTACCGGTTCGGGAGATCCAGACAGAACTGGCTGAATACCACCTCTGTTTACAGCCCTCTGTAAGATAGAGTCAACCTATTGCCCCCAACAATCTGGGTCCTCATTTTACTGATCATGGAAGGATGGAAGGGTGAGCTAACCTTGAGCCGGTCAGGGTCGAACTGCTGGCAGTTGGCAGAATCAGCCTGCAATACTGCATTCTAACCACCAGGGCTCCGAAATATGGTCACAGCTTTCAGTTGTTGCTTAAAAGAAAAAATAAAGATGGGATATCAATAAAGAAATAAACAAATATTTTATCCTCTATAGAAAATTGATGGACAGAAACCTCCATCTCTATGACTCTGACACTAGAGTAGAGTAATTTAAGTCCTTACCAATCTGTACACAGAACACTTTGTTTAGGTATTGACTGGAAAAATTGCACAATAGAGAAGGCAATATCTCCTTGGATTGCTATACAATTGCCATTATCTTTCTAATGTGGAGACTCTAGAAAGAGTGCAGAGAAGAGCAACAAAGATGATTAGGGGACTGGAGGCTCAAACATATAAAGAAGAACGGTTGAAGGAACTGGGTATGTCTAATTTAATGAAAAGAAGGACTAGGGGAGACATGATAGCAGTGTTCCAATATCTCAGGGGCTGCCCCAAAGAAGAGGGAGTGAAGTTATTCTCCAAAGCACCCGAGGGCAGGACAAGAAGCAACGGATGGAAACTCATCAAGGAGAGAAGCAACTTAGAACTAAGGAGAAATTTCCTGACAGTGAGAACAATTAATCAGTGGAACAACTTGCCTCCAGAAGTTGTGAATTCTCCAATACTGGAAGTTTTTAAGAAGATGTTGGATAACCATTTGTCTGAAGTGGTGCAGGGTTTCCTGTCTAAGCAGGGGGTTGGACTAGAAGACCTCCAAGGTCCCTTCCAACTCTGTTATTCTATTATTCTGTTAATAGTAATTCCATTTACTTGGACTACAGACAGATTACTGACACAGCTAGCAGCTCTCTGTTCTGCCCTTGCTCTATCTCATTCAATGAAATATTATTTTTCTTTGGAAATATGCAAATTGAAAGGGCCTTTTCCAACAGTTTAATGTGAGCCCTTGTAATTTCGGTAAATGATTGCTGTTGAAGATGCTGACTCAACACTAGAGGACAATTTATTAAACATAAATGTTACATGCAGTTCAAATGGCCCTCTAAAAATTTTTTCACACACAGAGAGACAAGGAGTTGAATTATAAGTTAAATCTCATACAGAATAAACTTGAAGAAGAGAGAAGAAAAAGGATTATGGTAAAAAAGAGAAACGAAAGAGAAAAGTAAGAATATAACGAAGAGAAAATAAATATATAAAGTTGTTTCTAACCTTCATATAATTGTGTGTGTGTGTGTGTGTGAGAGAGAGAGAGAGAGGGAGAGAGAGAGAGAGAGAGAGAGAGAGAGAGAGAGAGAGAGGGAGGGAGGGAGGGAGGGAGACTTCACCCACTCTGAAGAAAAGAAACTTTTATTTCTTCATCCCATATTCCATCTCTTTTATAACATCATTACAGTCCTGGTACCAGCAGAAAGTCCATAAAGGGTAGCTAGAAGTAAAAACATATCTTGATCAGCCTTGGTCAAATAAGCCAACTTTATATTTCTTGGCTTTATGTCTAACATTAATAATATTTAGTTTGTTTAAATATTGTTGGAGGATTTAATTTCTTTTCATTTATTCTTCATCTAATCACAGCAAGTTCTTAAATGCATTAATAACACACACACAGAGAGAGAGAGAGAGAGAGAGAGAGAGAGAGAGGGAGAAAGAGAGAGAGAGAGAGGGAGGGAGAGATAAATAGTATCTTTGTCAGTCTCATGGCTTGTCATTTGCATTTCCCTTTTAAATTTTAAAACTGACGAATTTGTTTTTCTGAAATATCCTTTTCTAAATCTTTCTCTTGGTGTGTCAGTTCTAAATCCACTTTTGATATATATATTGTCAGATAAATTTTGTTCTGTATCTGACATTTCTCCAATAACGTATTTTGGACATAGTTTATCCGTGGAAGCTGATATTCTTACAGACATTGTTGATATTGTGGATTATATTTTCTGATTCCATCCTTCAAAAGTATTTTTATTGTTATAACATTTTGTTTCACTTTATAGGCCTGTAAATCTTTCCTCTACTAAAGTCTTTAATTCTCTGTAGTGTCCAACTTTTAAATTCATAAAATTGATTCTCTTTGTTGTCTCTTATAACAGTTAGTTTCAAAATCTTATTATAAATATTTCAATGCTATCATTTCCCCTGGGCTCTTAATCCATTTCTAACTTTATAAAAACAAAATCTTATTTAACTCTTGTTTATTTCAAATTCTTTAAATTCTTAAATTGATTATTCATTTTTTCTTTCATTCAGGATTAAAGACTCATCCAGCATTTTCAAACTTGTCATTCCAGAGATTTCTAATAGGCAGTTAATTTCACTTAAAGGTAGTTAATGAGTAATTTTCAAAAGTGATTAGAAAGTGAAGTTTACAAATTTAATGTCCTTTGAAAGTCATGACATGCTGGCCAAAATGTTTCCAAATTTATCTGCAGAATGCTGGAAATGTAAACACAATCAAGGTACATTCCTCCATATGTGGTGGTCATGTCCAGAAACCAGGAACTATTGGATTAGAATAAAAAAAAAATGGAAGAAATTATGAGCCAACTAATTGAGCTAAAACCAGAATTATTTCTATTAGGGATAACAAGGTGGAAACTACAGTAAGAAAATTCAATACATGATAGTGCATACAACAATGGCAGCCAGAATTGCCTATGCACAAAACTGGAAACAGGACAGCACGCCCTCCGAGAGAATGGTGATCAGACTGTACTGAGATGGACAGGCTAACATTGGAATTAAAAGAAAGAGGGGAAACGGAATATTATTTAGTCTGGGACATGTGGTACAAATGGCTTGAGAATAGAAGTAAAGATTAAAAGTAAAAGGTAATTTAAGAGGAACACTAAAAATTAAAGACAATGTATATAGTTAAAGGAAGAACAAGGAATGTAATGTATGTAATGTATGTATGAGTTTTATCGATGCTGGAACACTGTAAAAATTGTAAATGTGATATAAAATGATGAAATATGTTCGATAAAAACATTTTTTTTTAAAAAAGAAAGTCATGACATCCTTGTGAGCAAGATAGCTAATCCCATAATTTCCTGGAACTCAAATTGCAGCAAATCTCTTTCCATCAATCTCCTTACGAGGAGCAGCCATACAAAGCCCATGTGGGCAATCTCCCATCCTTTCCTTATCCAGAAGATTGTAAGAAAATGGTCTACTCACTCTTTCCTTGATATTTGCAACAATCCATGGCTCAGGGGTGAAATCCAGCAGGTTTTAACAGGTTCTGGAGAACTGGTAGTGAAAATTTTGATTAGTTTGGAGACCCAGCAAATACCAACCTCTGGTTGGCCCCAGAGTGGGGTGGGAATGGAGATTTTTCAATATTCTTCTCCCAGGAGTGGGGAGAGAATGGGGATTTTGCAGTATCCTTCCCCTGCCATGCCCACCAAGCCACACCCACCAAGCCACACCATGCCCACCAAACCATGCCCACAGAACTGGTAGTAAAAACATTTGGATTTCACCACTGCCATGGCTCCCCGAAGTCTTCTAAGATTCATATAGGTTTTTGAATTATTAGAAGTGACCAGCATAAACAAGAATTATTGGAAGGATTTCTCACATTAACATAAATTTTCAGGGGGGGAAATGTAGTAAGGGACCTACTAATATTGTAGTAATGCTATATACATTCTTAGATGAGAACCTTTGTTTCCATAACAACTTGGAAAAATAAGAAGCTAGTAGTTCAATCAGATTATCCATTTTCAATAAACATCCTTTAGCTATGTTGGAGTCCAGCTACAATGTGAAATCAGTATGAATTTCAAATATGGTATTGGTAAAGCTCTTTGCCTTATAAATATGGGCAGAGGTGGGCTTCAAATAATTTAGCAACCGGTTCACCCAGCACCAAAAATGTGAGCATGCTCATGTCCATGCATGTGCGCAGCTTAGAAAGTGTGGCTAAATAGGACAGCATAGCGCCAGGGCTGATCTACTACCACTTCGTCCGAATTGGCTGAATCCCACCTCTGAATCTGAGATAAGGATTGTCTATGGAGATTCTCAGTCATCTGGGTCATGGTTGTCCCAAAAGTGCATTTTCAAGAGACAACTGGAAATTCTTTTTTTTTCCCTTCGAAGACGTTTCACTTCTCATCCAAGAAGCTTCTTCAGCTCTGACTGGATGGTGGGGAATGGAAGGATTGATATTCCTTGCAGGCAGCTGGTCATTTGCATTCTTTTTAGAGAGTCGTTGAAGCCACCTGGAGGTTTACCTGTGTCCTCAGGGTCATCTGAGTAGCGCAAATGGGTGTGGAGCCTTCTTGGAACTACTGAAAGGATGGTGTGGTAGACTAGAGATAGATGATGTCGGATCCCTCCCCCTCTGTTGAGAGGGGGCTGCTCAGTTTTGACATAGATGGCCTCTTTGACCTTTTAATCCAAAATGTGGACTTTCCTATCTTCAAAAGAGTGGCCTTTGTTTTTTAAATGGAGGTGCTCTGCTGAATCTTATCCTGATGGGTTTGTTCTCCTAAGTTGTGCCACGTGTTTATGAAGTACCGGTAGTTGTTTTGTTTCCCCAATGTCCAGATCTGCACATGTACGGCATATACCACGTTGTTCAGTTTCTGCCTGGGTGTTTTATCCTTGGGGTGGACAAGCTCCTGCCTTAGTGTATTCTTGGGTTTGAAGTGTGCACGTATGTTGTGTTGGCTGAAGATCGGGGGTGAAATCCATTTTTTTTCCCTATTGGTTCTGTGGGCGTGGCTTGGTGGGCGTGGCAGGGGAAGGATATTGCAAAATCTCCATTCCCACCCCACCTGGGGGAAGGATATTGCAAAATCTCCATTCCCACCCCACTCTGGGGCCAGCCAGAGATGGTATTTGCCGGTTCTCCAAACTATGCAAAATTTCTGCTACCGGTTCGGCAGAACCTGTTAGAACCTGCTGGATTTCACCCCTGCTGAAGATCCTCCTGAGTTTTTCAGATGTTCCTGCAACACATGGGATGACAGCATTGCTTCGTTTATTATTTCCTTCTGCAATCAGGATTATTGATATTTGGTGCATGAGGGACTCCAAAATATAAGAAATTAAATTAATAGAAATTAAACCAAAGGGATGCTTGCTAAATTTTAATTTGGCACATTTTGGAATTGCGAGGGAACAACACTGAATTGCATTAATTAAAAACTCCTTAGCACAGTTAGAGCTAATGGCAATTCCACGAAACCATGTGGCTGGTCTTTGTTTTTCCTGAATAAATCACAGATTGCTTGTTTCATATATAAGCTTTTATTTAGTTGCATTTCTGTTATGCCGAATTTAGATAGCTCAGGTGTTTCTGCCAACTCAAAATTAATTTGAAAAGATAATCGCCTAAGATATAAATACATAAAGAACGAGTGCATAGATGCCCAAACACAAACACTCCCTCTCTTTTCTTACATGAAAAAAAAAAAGGAATCTTACTAGGTTTTCACTCTAAAGCTTTTGCATTTGAACAAATGGTAAATGTGTGTCTGGGGCAGGGGTGAAATGCTCCCGGTTCGGACCGGATCGCCCGAACCAGTAGCGATGGCGGCGGGTGGTTCAGAGAACCGGTAGCAAAAATCCCTGCCGCCCCCCCCCACCATGCCCAGCTGAGCCGCACGATCATCAGAGGCTTTTTTTTTACTTTTAAAAGCATTTTTTCTATAACCTCTTCCAACGAAGAAATGCTTTTAAAAGTAAAAAAAAAAAGCCTCTGATGATCACACGGCTCAGCTGGGATCATCAGAGGCTTTTCAAAGCATTTTTTTCTGCAACCTCTTGGCCGAAGAGGTGGTAAAAAAAAAATGCTTTGAAAAGTCTCTGGTGATCCCAGCTGAGTTGCCTGATCGGCAGAGGCTTTTCAAAGCGTTAGAAAAAATGCTTTGAAAAGATTAAAAAAAAAACAAGTTGGCCACGCCTACCCAGTCCACATTAACACACACACCCACCAAGCCACGCCCACTGAACCGGTAGTAACAAATTTTACATTTCACCCCTGATCTGGGGCTATAATATTCATTTTACATAGGAAATTCTACAAAGAAACTTTAAGATACAGAAATGCTGATAGAAGACAGACAGATACAAACTTGATTTTGATCATCGACCAATTCATGTACAATTAGAGGTCAGTGTCACATAATTTTACCACGGTTCGCCGCACACCAAAAACGTGAGCGTGTGTGCGCACACTCACTTTGCGCACACCTTCCGCACATGCACCTGGCCTTCTGTGCATGTTCTTTGGTTGGGCGCACAGCTTCCATGCATGCACATGGCTTAGAAAACGTGGCTAAATAGGATGGCATAGCCCACCCGCAGGTCGCCACTACCAGTTTGACCGAATTGGTCCAAACCGGTGCAAACCGGCTGAATACCACCACCTTGTACAATCAATAAAACGAACATCCTCTAACAACAAGCAAACATTTGCGGGCGAAGCTGTTCTG
Organism: Pantherophis guttatus; assembly: GCF_029531705.1. The sequence continues at coordinate 3,076,468 of NW_026844029.1, read as the reverse complement.
CCCCAGTTACGGACCCCAAAGAACGCAGCACACACAAAGTCTGTACAAACTTTAGTTTACTAAATTAAACAGGTTTTTTTTTCAAACAAAGGCTGTTAATTAACTTTCTTAACAGCCTACAAGAATCCAAAGAATAAATAATCTTAATCTTACTAGGGTTGGCAGAAAGCCCAGAAGCAATTTGCAGAGAACTAAGATCAAGGCACAAAGGAATATGAATGTAGTTGTTTCCTGCAAATTACTTCAGTCGGCATTCCTCCTTAAATAGGCTAAGGGAGTGGCCAATTAGCCCCAAGCCTTACTCTCGAGGAGACCTCCTCCTGAGGAGCCACTCCTGCCTTTTGGCAGCTCTGCGGGCCCATGCATCAAGAAGAGGCTCCTCCTCCTCTTCTTCTTCACTTATAGGAGCTTCTGGAGGTTCTGAAGGCCCTGGCTGAATCCCCGCCTCTGGCCCCACATCTTCTCCAGCCTCCTCATTGTCTGACTCGAGTGCCAGCTGCACAGGCTGCTGGCGCAGCACCACACCAGCCTCCTCACTGTCTGAATCAGCCACCAGCTGCACAGACCGCTTATGGGCCACAACAGAAGCTGACACCTAATGTAGCAACATTTTGCTAGTTTTAGAGAAATAAATTTATCACCATTATTTGACAGTGCCAATTAAAGCTGTCAGAGAGACCTGGGAATTTAAATAAAAGGGAGCTAATCAGCTGCTAGCAAAATGTCCTTGTAGGACTGGCAATATAGATGTTGGTACAAGTGCTGTAGGTAGAATGGGTGGCAGGCAGTAAATGTTCATCCCAAAAAAATCAAAATTACCTGATAATAGTGTGGTTTTGCCCACTTTGTCACATGGCAGTCACAGCTGGGCATGTGAGAAAAATATTAAAAAATTGAATTTGGTGGGAGTAGTATGCTTAAGAAACGTGGGTGATAAAACAAGGAGATCTTCTCGGGCCAAGAATGAAAAATGCAATTTGTCATAAAAAGAACGCAACCAATTTCTATTTCATTTATGTAAAAGGAAAGCATTCTGGAGAGAAAGAGAGAGAAAAGGGCAAAAGTAGAAGAGAGAGAATTGTCAGTCCAGGTAGAGGGCTTTGAATTACGAGGTCTTAAAATACAGTCGCTTCTTTTATAGAGAGTAGGTGCTTGTGGATTATAATAAAATTGTCTACCCTCTTCCTGAAACTTGGATAAGAAGATCTCCAAGGCCCCTTCCAATTCTGTTATTCTGTTATTCAATGTAAGAGATAGATAGATGATAGATAGATAGATAGATAGATGGATGGATAGATAGATAGATAGATAGATAGATAGATAGACAGACAGACAGACAGACAGACAGACAGACAGACAGACAGACAGATGATAGAGAGGGGGGGGAGAGAGACAGGCAGGCAGGCAGGCAGACAGACATAAAAAAAATGAAATATTATGAAAAAAACCCAAAGAAAGAAAGAAAGAAAGAAAGAAAGAAAGAAAGAAAGAAAGAAAGAAAGAAAGAAAGGAAAGAAAGAAAGAAAGAAAGAAAGAAAGAAAGAAAGAAAGAAACAAACAAACAAACAAACAAACAAACAAACACAGAGAGAAGGACTGAGGGAGGGAGAGAAAGAGAAAGAAAGAAAGAAAGAAAGAAAGAAAGAAAGAAAGAAAGAAAGAATAGATGGAGAGAGACAAAGATACAGAGGGAGAGAGAGAGTGAGACAGAGAGAGAGACAAAGAGAGAAGGACTGAGGGAGGGAGAGAAAAGGGAATGAAAGAAAGAAAGAAAGAAAGAAAGAAAGAAAGAAAGAAAGAAAGAAAGAAAGAAGAGAGAGAGACAGGGAGAGACAGAGAGTGAGACACAGAGAGAGACAAAAAGAGAAGGACTGAGGGAGTGAGAGAAAGAGAAAGAAAGAGAAAGAAAGAGAGAGAGAGAGAGACAGAGAGAGAGACAAAGAGAGAAGGACTGAGGGAGTGAGTGAGAAAGAAAGAAAGAAAGAAAGAAGAAAGAAAGAAAGAGAAAGAAAGAAAGAAAGAAAGAAAGAAAGAAAGAAAGAAAGAAAGAAAGAAAGAAGAGATGGAGAGAGAGAGGGAGAGACAGAGGGAGAGACAGAGAGAGACAGAGAGAGAGGCAGAGAAAGAGAGACAGAGAGAGACAGAGAGAGAAGGACTGAGGGAGGGAGAGAAAGGGAAAGAAAGGGAAAGAAAGAGAAAGAGAAAGAGAAAGAAAGAGAGAGAAAGAAAGAAAGAAAGAAAGAAGAGAGAGAGACAGAGAGAGAGACAGAGAGAGAGACAGAGAGAGAAAGATTGAGGGAGGGAAAGAAAGAGAAAGAGAAAGAGAAAGAGAAAGAGAAAGAAAGAGCGATTGGAATTATTAAGAAGAGCTAAAGGCTGGCTTGTTTTGCTGAGGAATTTGTTTTAAACCTGAAAGATTCAACGCAACCCATAGCAATCAACCTGCCCTAGCACAAATTTATCAGCAACTCCATTTATAGCCCCCTTTGACCCTCTTAAAAGCCTCTCTTAATATTGATTTTAGATGCTTTAATGTACCAGCAGTTTATGAATTTCTATCACGGCATGTTAAAAAAAAAAACCCAACAACAACAAAAGAAAAAGTAGCAACAGTTAATACATTGGGGGGGGGATAAGTGAGCGGTCCTTCTAATTACACAGAAAGGAAAGGTACTATCCTTAAGATATTAATAAGCCTCAATAAGTAAACAATTGCCCATCAAGAAAACTGCAGGGATTGAGGTCAAGAGAGACATCCCTGAAACAGAAGTAAGGCAGCTTATACAATAAAACCTTTTTTTATTTTAACCCTTTACTACGTCATGCTTCTAAGATTACATTTACCTTTTGATTTAATTCGTTGACATGATCTCTTGCTAGAGTGTTATTAATGGGTGGGTGGGTGAATGGATGGACGGGTAGATTTTTCGGGCAACTTCTGAGCTTTTGGTTTTATTGTTTTAGTCTCCCAAGATCTAATAGGGATCGAAGTGATCCACAAAACAGAATTCACAGCTGTTAAAATAAGACAAGTTTTTGGGACTACTCGTATGTTTTACTGACTCAGGAAGCCTAGGTCAAAACACATACATACGTACATGTGAACATGCATTCATCAACATTTGACGTTAATGCCTTATTCCACTGCACCGAAGACAGTCAGAAATCAATGCCTCTTTTCCCCCTTTTCTTTCCCTCCCTATTCTTTTTCCTTTTCCCTTCCCTATTTTCCCTACTATTTACTTTCATATTTTCTTTGCATGCTACATTATAAACTAATAAAAAACTGTGGATTCACTTAACCTCTGTGGCAAGAAAGCCGTAAAATGGGTTAAAGTAAAAATTCGATTAACCAATGTCTCACTTAGCAACGGAAATTTTGGGCTCAACGGGGGTTGTAAATCGAGGACTACCTGTGCAGACTTCAGATATCAAGAGGAGCAAAGCTGACTTCTCATCTCCCATGTGGAACGGAATTTGGCTTTACAGATTTCAACCCAGCGGTTGAAATTGGAGAGGAAGTCTTTCTCATCAGAAAATCAGAGCTTTCCCCGTGATTCATATCTCTGTCACATCCTCTTCAACCACAGCTTGCTATGGACTCTACAGTTCATACAGTTCACACATCAGATTCAGTTTGCTCTGAATTCCAAGAGTGTAAATATGCTGATGTTGCATTAGTCATGTCCTATATTTTCTCCCGATGGCTCCCATCAAACTGCCAGACTGCACATCTTAGGAGCTTGTTTCATGTGTAGATAGTTGCTTTGCACTTTTATAGGTGCAACGCTATTCATGAAAACAGAATTCAGGGATGGAATTAAACTCTGATATGCCTAAATATACCCAACTGGAGGAGAATTAAGTAGCTGCTGTTGGCTGATCTCAAAAGCTACGTTATATGTTTGTTGAAGGATCTCCAGGGAATTCAGAGCTGTAAAAGATTATTGTATAATATCGTGTTTCTCAAAAAATCAGACTGGGTTTAATATTAATGTTTGCTCCACAGACACATTATAATGCCTTGGTAAATCCAATTTTGGCCGCCATGATGTAAAAAAGATGTTGAGACTCTAGAAAGAGTGCAGAGAAGAGCAATAAAGATGATTAGGGGACCAGAGGCTATATAAATTTATATATTTAATTTGATTTATATGCCACCCTTCTCCGGAGACTCAGGGCTGCTTACAATGCGCTAAGCAATAGCCTTCATCCTTTTGTATATTTATACAAAGTCAGCTTATTGCCCCCAAACTGGGTCCTCAATTTACCTACCTTAGAAAGGATGGAAGGCTGAGTCAACCTTGAGCCTGGCGAGATTCGAACCTGCAGTAATTGCAGGCAGCTGGTCTTAATAACAGGGTGCTTTAGACCACTGTACTACCAAGGCTCTTGCCATGGATGTTAAGTGAATCACCATAGGTGTTAAAGTAGTAACACGGTTGTTACTTCCCCACCGATTTTGCCTGTCAGAGCGGATCGCCTGATCCCAGGACACTGCAACTGTCATAAATATGAATCAATATTTCCAAATAGTGCCTGAATTTTGATCACGTGACCATAGGGTCATGCTGCAACGGTCGTAAGTGTGAAAAACCAATCATAGGTCTCTTTTTTCGGCGCTCTTGAATGTAACTGAATGGTCGCTAAATGAACTGTTTTAAATCGAGGACTCCCTGCTTGGGTCAGAACCTACAACCCATCCCCCGCCCTCCCCCCCCCCCAAATTTCCAACCCATGAAATTCAGTTTGATTTGATGACATCATTAGACAGGGTGCAATTGTAAACTTCTAGTCTGTTATTTATTAATTTAAGTGTTAGAACAGCAATAGCACTTAGATTTATATACCGCTTTACAGTGCTTTTACAGCCCTCTCTAAGTGGTTTACAGAGTCGGCATATTTGCCCCCCAAAATCTGGGTCCTCGTTTTACCGACCTCGGAAGGATGGAAGGCTGAGTCAACCTTGAGCCTGGTGAGATTTGAATTGCCAAATTGCAGGCAGCTGGCAGTCAGCAGAAGTAGCCTGCAGTACTGCACTCTAACCACTGCGCCACCGTGGCTCAGAATCGAGAGCCCATGGCGGTAAACTTAAAAACATATCCCCAAATTGTGTTACAAATAGGGTTTTAGACCACAAAGGGATGGCTCGCCTGTGCTTTAAGCTAAGGCCTTTCCTAGATGTAGTTGTTTCTTCTCCATCCGAGCCCTCCAAATAGCTAAATAAAGAGTAAAATGTGAAATTAAAATGACTTGTCATTTTAAATTACCTTCTTTTCTCCTAACGCCAGTCAAAAGAAAAAAAGAAACACCTGAGAGAGTAAACAAATCATGGTTTGATTTTTCTTTTCCAGAAGAAAAATCTCAGCACGGTGAGCAGCATCCTTCCCCTTACCCGCGTCTAATCAACTTCTTAAATATGCCGGCGTGATTGTAGAAGCAATTGTGATTCAGAATACGTGAAGTGGGAACTTCACAATCCTGTCACAAGAATATCAACTGATTACTGCCGTCACTCGTTCCTGGCGGAAGCTAAAATTTAAACAGTCGCAGTTTTCTTTCGGCCACGGTGTAATTAAAGTAATTCTTATTTCGTAATTTAGATAAGCGTGCCAACTGAGCCGCTTGTGGTCTTGCAAAATTGGTCCCTTCGTCAAGAAGTTTTGAAGTCACCCAATGCAGAGTGAAGATAGATGAAATGTTCCAGTTAAGTCAAGATGAACTCTGCAGGATTACTGTATATGGGCATATTTTTTTAAAGGAATAATATTACCTTGATGTCTGCAGGAACACACTGACTACTCTTAAGTCCATTGCTCTGGCTATGAGTAATCCCTTTGGAATTACTCTGTGTGATGACTGGCCCAGATGTGCCACAAGATTAGGGGTGGGTTCTACTTCCCTTTACTACTGATTTGCAATGGGACCGCGAGCACGTAGAAGCTTCGCTCGCTCGCTCTTCTGCACATGTGCAGATCACCCATGATGATGTCATGGCGGGTGGGTGGAGCTTCCCGCTGGTTTTACTACCAGTTCTATAGAACCAGACTGAACTGGGAGCAACCCACCACTGCACAAGATCCTCTTCAGATGACAGCTTGGAGGAGGATGAACCAGTCCCAAGTATGTCAGGAAGGGAGTTGGTTGATGGGTTTGAGCAGCCATCTGAGAGGGATTTGGCTGAAGCACAGCTGCAGCAGGACAACCCTGAGGCTTCAGGTGGGGAAAGCATGCAGTTGCAACTGGCTAGTGATGAGGAGGAGGAACTGCCTTCTGTAACTGATCCAAGAACACGTAGGGCAGAGAAAAGGCAGGAGCAGAGAAGGTCAGCCAGATTATTCATGAGGAGGCAGCTTCGTTCTTCTTGATGGGCTGCACCAGAAGCTGGCTATTTAGCACAGCAGACAGATGGAGGCAGTGCTGGGAATGACGTAATCATTTCCTGGCGTTGTGTGTCCTGGTTGTTGTGATTCCTGCCTTGCTTTGGATTGATACTCTGCCTTGCAGACACTCTTGTAGATTGAATAGAATAGAATAGAATAGAATAGAATAGAATAGAATAGAATAGAAATAGAATAGAACAGAACAGAACAGACCAGACCAGACCAGACCAGACCAGACCAGACCAGACCAGACCAGACCAGACCAGACCAGAATAGAATAGAATAGAATAGAATAGAATAGAATAGAATAGAATAGAATAGAATAGAACAGAACAGAACAGAACAAACAGAACAGAACAGAACAGAACAGAACAGAACAGAACAGAACAGAATAGAATTTTTTATTGGCCAAGTGTGATTGGACACACAAGGAATTAGTCTTGGTGCATAGGCTCTCAGTATACATAAAAGAAAAGATACGTTCATCAAGAATCATAAGGTACAATACTTAATGATAGTCATAGGGTACAAATAAGCAATCTGGAAACAATATCAATATAAATCGTAAGGATACAAGCAACAAAGTTACAGTCATACAGTCATAAATGGGAGGAGATGGGTGATAGGAACGATGAGAAGATTAATAGTAGTACAGACTTAGTGAATAGTTTGACAGTGTTGAGGGAATTATTTGTTTAGCAGAGTGATGGCGTTCGGGAAAAAACTGTCCTTGTGTCTAGTTGTTCTGGTGTGCAGTGCTCTATAGTGTCGTTTTGAGGGTAGGAGTTGAAACAGTTTATGTCCAGGATGCGAAGGGTCTGTAAATATTTTCCCAGCCCTGTTTTTGACTCGTCCTCAATGGAAGGCAGGTTGGCAGCCATTGTTTTTTCTGCAGTTCTAACTATTCTCTGAAGTCTGTGTCTGTCTTGTTGGGTTGCAGAACCAAACCAGACAGTTATGGAGGTGCAGATAACAGACTCAATAATTCCTCTGTAGAACTGGATCAGCAGCTCCTTGGGCAGTTTGAGCTTCCTGAGTTGGCGCAGAAAGAACATTCTTTGTTATGCTTTTTTGATGATGTTTTTGATGTTAGATGCCCATTTTAGATCTTGCGATATGGTAGAACCTAGAAATTTGAAGGTCTCTTCTGTTGATACTATGTTGTCTAGTATTGTGAGAGGTGGAAGTATGGGAGGGTTTCTCCTAAAATCCACCATCATTTCTACGGTTTTGAGTGTGTTCAGTTCCAGATTGTTCCGGTCGCACCACGAGGCTAGTTATTCAACCTCCCGTCTGTATGCAGATTTAATTTTGCGTGGTGGATTTGTCTTCTTTGGGAAACTTTCAAGTGCCTGTGGACTCATTGGCCATTGCTCTTTGGACTAGCATAGGTCTGCTTTTGGCTGGACTTAACTGGGACAGTTCTGGGTTTTTGGTGAAGGGAATTGCTGGGGAACATTAATAAAAACTCACAAAACCAATGTTATAAGTCAGCGGTGGGTTTCACAAATTCTTACCACCGGTTTGCCATGCCAGTGCATGCTCACTTCACGCGTACGTGCACCTTCCGTGCATGCGCCCGGCCTCAAAAAGTGGCTAAAAAGAATGGCATTAATCCAGGGTGGGTGGGGAGTCCACCAGAAGTCGCTGCTACCGGTTCGCCTGAACTAGTACGAACCGGCTGAATACCACCTCTGTTACAAGTGTGTCTGTGAATGGGACAGCACACTCTGGCCTGTAAATTTGTGTTTTCCTGACTCGCTGCTCAGACAATCCTACAGGATGGGATCTAGCAGTGTGATTGGATGTACTGAGTACCTATTATTTTTCCTCTGCAGTCCTAGTCCCGCCCTCTGGTTCCTCCTGTCAGTCTTTTTCACTCAGTGGATTGGACCAGACCTGAGTGCCTTTCTTGCTGATTTTAATTAGTTTTACTAGTTTTCAATTCCAATTTTTTCATTTATTTAGTTCACTTATCAGTAGTTTGTTTGGTGTTTCTGGAAGGCTGCAGCTTTCGTGAGAGTAACAGAATCTTCCAAGTCTGTATTTTTCCTCCCTTACACCCTGATGAATCAAGGAGGAGTCAGGATTTAAAGAATGCTTGATTACCACTTTTCTGAATATTTCCCTCGAGGGCATTTCCATGACTCTCTACAATTAGGGAGTGGCAGTTCCTGCTGTGAAAATGCAATGACTCTTATCCAAGTTACTCCTAACACTGGACCAAACCATTGATTGCTACTTACTCCCTAGGTTTATTTTATTTTTTTTAAGGAAATTGATATAGCCATCTGCTATTTCAGATTTATCACTCAGAACCTCATCTGGAAACTAGACTAGACTAGACTAGACTAGACTAGACTGGAAGGGAGGAGAGGGGAGGAGAGGGGAGGAGAGGAGAGGAGAGGAGTGGAGTGGAGTGGAGTGGAGTGGAGAGGAGTGGAGTGGAGTGGAGTGGAGTGGAGTGGAGTGGAGTGGAGTGGAGAGTAGAGTAGAGTAGAGTAGAGTAGAGTAGAGTAGAGTAGAGTAGAGTAGAGTAGAGTAGAATAGGAGACTAGAGACTAGAGACTAGAGACTAGAGACTAGAGACTAGAGACTAGAGACTAGAGACTAGAGACTAGAACTGGAAGGAACCTTGAAGGCCATGGCTGCCCAGTCTCTTCTTAAAAACTCCAGTGATGAAGCAGCACCTACAACTTCTGGAGGCCAGCTGTTCTACGGGTTAATTGTTCTTATTGTTAGGAAGTTTCTCCTTATGTTTTAGCCTCCAGTCCCCTCATCATCTTTGTTGCTCTTCTCTGCACTCTTTCTAGAGTCTCAACATTTGTTTTACATCGTGGCGACCAAATTCGGCACCGTTTTTTTGTCAGGAGCTCTCTTTGAGCAGGGCTGCAACTGTTCCTTGTTTTATGTATGTCACTTTGGTTTTCATTGGCTTGAAGAGGGGGGAAAAAACACCCCAACAAAAACCAGGGTGGATTTGATTTAAATCGAGTGGATTTAAATCACAATTTAAATCATGATTTAAATCACTAGTAAAAAGGCTTGATTTAAATCAATTCGATTTAAATCATAATTTTTTAAGAGCAACTGTCATCTCTGCTACTCCTTTGACCCACTGTTGACTCACCGATAGTCCCAGCGTTGCAGAATATACAGCCTCATGTTACACAACTAAGCTCCATTTCATGCTGAATAAACTAAATTATTTACGTATCTTAAATAGAAAACTATCTTACGATAGATTTTTACCCCAAAAGTTTTTTTATTAAAATAAATTCGATAAAAATCAAAAAAATCTGATTTAAATCAAAAAAATCTGGGGTTTTTTTTTGATTTTTTTAAAAAAAATCATTGATTTTTATCCACCCTGACAAAAACAGACTGCCGATTAATAATACAACACATTTATTGTAAGTCCTTTTCGAATCCAAGCAGTGTTATTCCCCGAAAGTTATCGAAGCCTAACAAATGAATCATAAAAGCACTTAGGATCGCAGCCCAATTTATCAGGATCCAAATAATGGATTTGTGGATTCATGCCCTTGGAGGGAAGAGTCGCCTTTTGTATTTAATTTTATTTTTTTTTCCGGATGCATCTAGAGGAACAATCAATTGCAAAAATTAGGAAATAAATTAAAAGCAGTATTTCCCTCCCTCTGA
>NW_026844029.1:3003922-3063922 GCF_029531705.1 Pantherophis guttatus | reverse complement strand
TTTCCGATGCCCTGAAATAGTTTTGTCAGCACTGAATGGCAGCTAAGACTAATTATGGAAAAGGCTGGTATTTTTATTGCTCTTCAGTCATTAGGGAGATCTTAATGGATAGGGCTTCAAAGAGTTGCGGTTGCAAAAAAATAATTGGGCTATCATAGGTATCCAAGCAGCGCATATCTGGAGTCCCAAAGAATTTATTTAATTATATTAGCAGCTTTTCTGAAATTACTCGACGTCTAATGTATTTGGCTGACCTCCAAAACCAAACAAAACCAACCCCTTAAATAGAATTGGACTTCGTACTTGGTCAGAGGCAACCAGACAATTCCAGGCTGAAGGCCAAATTGGGAATTTTTTGTTTTCTTTTTAAATATCTTAGAAACGGGCAATGACATTTGGTATTGTTCCCAATAAAAAAAAAAAAACATGAATGCGTCTGTTTTAGTCGGGAGAGTCTCCAATGATTGGAAAACTTTATAATTGGTTGATGATAGAATAATAGAGTTGGAAGGGACCTTGGAGCTCTTCTAGTCCAACCCCCTGTTTAGGCAGGAAACGCTATACCAGTGGTGGCAAATCTTTTACTCACTGAGTGCCAAACAGGTACATGCTTTGCGTGCTTTGCGTGCACGTGCTATCTGTGCTGATGCGCAGCTCCTCCCCGTCTGCTTCACGCGCAGCCACACCATCTGTGTATGTGCACGGCTTTCGTGCATGCCCCCATGTGCTGCGCGCGCAATTGCACCATCTGCGCATGCATGCAGGTTTCGCGTGGCTCCCCCATGCACACTGCTCATGCAATTGCACCACCTGTGCATGCAGGCGGTTTTCACGCCCGCAATGCAAACATGCACATATGCACAGGAGAGCTCTGAAGAGCTCAAGGTGTTGGTTATTACCTTTAAAGCCCTTCATGGCTCAGAGCCAGGCTATCTTCGAGACCGCCTTCTACCGCATAGATCCCAGCGACCGGTAAGATCCCATAGAGTTGGTCTTCTCCGGGTCCCGTCAGCTAAACAATGCCGGGCCCGCGGGGGAGGGCCTTCTCTGTGGCTGCCCCAGCTCTCTGGAACCAGTTACCTCCTGAGGTCCGGACCATCCCCACCCTATTGGCCTTCCGAAAAGCGGTGAAGACCTGGCTTTTCCGGCAGGCCTGGGCCGTTGATCTCGCTGTTGCGATCTTGCGAGATCTGGCCATGGATGGTGTGAATGGGCTTTTAATGTTTTTAAAATGCTTTTATAATGTTTTTTTTTTAAAAAAAAAAATATGTTCACTGTTTGTATTATTTCTGTTGTAAGCCACCCAGAGTCCCTTGGGAGTTGGGTGGCGTAGAAATATGATTAATTAAATTAAATTAAATTAAATTAAATTAAGACAAACTGGCTCCCCTGAATTGCATGCAGGCGCACCGGAGGCCCAAACACCAGCTGGGATGCACACACTTGCACAGTTGCAGGTGAGTTGGGTGACAATTTGTGTGCCTGGAAGGATGGCTCTGTGTGCCACCTCGGGTACACATGCCATAGGTTCATCATCATGGCCCTATACCGTAATGGACAAGGTATATAGATAAAAAAGAAGACGAACTAAAAAAGAAGAGCCGAGGTGGCGCAGTGGTTAGAGTGCAGTACTGCAGCTACTTCAGCTGACTGCTAGTTCAGCAGATAGAATCTCACCAGGCTCAAGGTTGACTCAGCCTTCCATCCTTCCGAGGTGGGTAAAATGAGGACCCAGATTGTTGGGGGCAATATGCTATTTAGTATACTGTTGATTGTTGCAAGCCGCCCAGAGTCCCCAGAGAGTGGGTGGCATAGAAATATGATTAATAAATAAATAAAACTTGTTTGGAATAGGACAGCTCCTGTAGCAAAGAGATTGGGGGGGGGGGGAATTAAAAACAAATAAATTAAACTAAAAACAAAACAAAAGGAGAAATGTTTCCCCTTTTGTACTTGAGCATGCATGAAGGGACAGGAAAGGAGAAAGGGAAAGTGGAAAGACCAAGAAAAAGAAGGGAAGATGGGAAGAGAACAAGGAAGGAAAATAAGGAAAGAGGGGAAGGAAGAAGAAAGGAGAATGAAGAGGGAAGGAAAAAGAAGAAAAGGAAGGAAAGGAAGGAAAGGAAAGGAGGGAGGAGGGAGGAAGGAAGGAAGGAAGGAAGGAAGGAAGGAAGGAGGGAGATTATAATGAGAGTGAGGGAGGGTCTCAGAGAAGTCCTGCCTTAGCACTTGGCCACCGCAGGTCCCCCCAACACGATTGTTGTTGAGCTGGCCACAGTGGTGAAATCCAATTTTTTTTTACTACTGGTTCTGTGGGTGTGGCTTGGTGGGCGTGGTGTGGCTTGGTGGGCATGGCTTGGTGGGCGTGGTAGAGGAAGGATACTGCAAAATCTCCACTCCCACCCCACTCTGGGGCCAGCCAGAGGTGGTATTCGCTGATTCTCTGAAATACTCAAAATTTCTGCTACCGGTTCTCCGAACTCTCAAAATTTCTGCTACCAGTTCTCCAGAACCTGTCAGAACCTGATTTCACCCCTGGCTGGCCATGTCCCCTGGCCAGTGGTGGGATTCACTTGCCTTCTGTACCGATTCACAAATGTAACCACACACGCCTCGTCTGCGCTTGTGCACGGCCTTCTGCGCATGAGTAGTAAGCGCACATTACATCTGGGCGGGTGGGTGGAGCCTCCCACAATTGTCGCTACCGGTTTGCCCGATCCAGAGAGAACTGGCCGAATCCCACCACTGCCCCGGCCCTCCAAGGTCAAACACGCTCCCATGTAACGCCTCTCCTGCGCGAGCTGCACTGGCTCCCGGTGGTCTTCCAAGTGAGCTTCAAGGTTTTGGTTATCACCTTTAGAGCGCTCCATACCTTAGGACCTGGTTATCTACGGGACCGCCTGCTACCACCAATAGCCTCCCACCGACCAGTACGCTCCCATAGAGAGGGGCTCCTCCGGGTGCCGTCGGCCAAACAATGTTGACTGGCAGCCCCCAGGGGGAGAGCCTTCTCTGTGGGGGCACCTACTATCTGGAACGACTTCCCCCCGGAGATACAAAGGATCCCGGATCTGCATACCTTCCGTCGCGCGCTCAAGACTTTCTTATTTCATCAAGCTGGCCTGACCTAAATTTTTCCCCTTTTTAGATGGAAATTTTAAATTTGGTTTTAAATTATTGGGGTTTTAAATTTGTTCAGCCAAAATTATTTAATTCGTTTTATTCTATTTTAAATTTTGTCTTTATACGTTTTATTCTATGGCTGTTAACCGCCCTGAGTCCTTCGGGAGTAGGGCGGTATACAAATTCAATTAAATAAATAAATAAATAAATAAATAAATAAATAAACAAACATAACCTTGATGCAGCCCTCAATGAAATTGAGTTTGACACCCCTGCCCTTAAGAGATTGAAGTGTAGGTCTCGCTTGTTGATATTGTGTTGATCAACCTGGTTATTTATATCAATGATCCTTGATGAAAATGAACCATCTGAATCTTTGCTCGTGAAGCTTGAACACAGGTGATTTATTAAGTAGCCGGTTTCCACCCCCCTCCCCAGCCCCAATTGGATTGGACAGAACGAGGAAAGCCCAAAATCTTTTGTTGTTCGTTTGAAGTTATAAAAGCAGTGGGGTTGATTAATTTTGCACTGGGCTCTAATTGGCTGGACAGCTGTTGCCATCATTAAAAATGCGTAGCCTGTCAGCATTGTGAAAGTTAGGGACCGAGTTTTGGTAATCACCATCTGTGACTACGGACAAGTAATTTCACTTAAGGGCCCAGTGAAAACCCCATCCGTATGCATGTTGTTTTGCAAACAAAGTTGGCTGCGCAAAGTGGTTATTTCGAACTGATAGAGTTCAGTGGGCTTCACGAAGAAATGAACTCTGCTACCAGGAGGACTGCCTGTTACCATGCAACACAGATACTGCGATGGCTATTGGTTCATGTGCAGGCCAATCACATGCTTAGGTAGTTTGAATGGCAAAGAAAGCTAATAGTTGCAACCAGTGGTCCAAAAAAAAGATCCATTTTTTTACTACTGTTTCTATGGGCGTGGCTTGATGGGCATGGCAGGGGAAGTATACTCCAAAATCTCCATTCCTACTCCACTCCAGGGGAAGTATGTTGCAAAATCTCCATCCCAACCCCACTCCAGGGGAAGGATACTGCAAAATCCTCATTCCCTCCCCACTCCAGGGGAAGGATATTGCAAAATCCCCAATCCCTCCCAACTCCTAGGGGAAGGATACTGCAAAATCTCCATTCCCTCCCCACTCCTGGGGGAAGGATACTGCAAAATCCCCATTCCCTCCCCACTCCTGGAGGAAGGATACTGCAAAATCCCCATTTCCTCCCCACTCCTGGGGGAAGGATATTGCAAAATCTCCATTCCCATCCCACTCTGGGGCCAAAATTTCTGCTACCAGTTCTCCAGAACCTGTCAGAACCTGCTGAATAGCACCCCTGGTTGCAAGGCAGGCCAGGCCTGGTTTGTAATCGGTGAGATCAGATTCAAGGATGTCTTATGAATGAAGGCAAATATACATATCCAAGGATAATGTGGCGGGATCCAATTTGGCTTGGTCACCTGGACTCGAGCTTTTGGATTCATGCTGTAGGCCAGGGGTGTCAAACTCACATCATCAAGGTTGACTCAGCCTTCCATCCTTCCGAGATGGGTAAAATGAGGACCCAGATTGCTGGGGGGCAATATGTTGACTCTGTAAACCACTTAGAGAGGGCTGTAAAGCACTATGAAGCGGTATATACCCTGTTTTTCCCCAAAATAAGACATCCCCTGATAATAAGCCCAATCGGGCTTTTGAGTGCATGGCAATAAGGCCAAGTGCTTATTTCAGGGTTCAAAAAAATATAAGACAGGGTCTTATTTTCGGGGAAACACTGTATCTATCTATCTATCTATCTATCTATCTATCTATCTATCTATCTATAGTCTAAGTGCTATTGCTATCATGGCAGCATCATTGACCTATTGGGACTTTTCCCCCTTCTCTAAACTGGGTCTGGGCGTGGCCATTGCATGACACATCCAGCCCACGAGCCGGGAGTTTGAAATCCCTGCTGTAGGCCATCCTCAGAGAACTTCTCTCTAGAGAAATTCCCTGAAGATGGGTTCCAGCATGAGTCTGAAAGCTTAGAAGATTAAACCTCTGGTCCTGGTGACCAATCCAAGATTGGATCCTGCAAGGATGTCTTGTCTAACAAAGAGAAGGACTAGTAGTGAATTGTTTGCAGTCTCCCAATATTTAAGGGGCTGTCATAAAGAAGAGGTGGTCCACCCATTCTCCAAAGCATCTGAAGGTAGAACAATGTGTAATCGATGGAAACTAATCAAGGAGAGATCCAACCTAGGACTAAGGAGAAATTTCCTGACAGTGAGAACAATTGATCAGTGGAACAGCTTACCTTCAGAAGTTGTGGGAGCTCCATCACTGGAGGGTTTTAAGAAGAAATTGGGCAACCATTTGCCTGAAATGGTATGGGGTTTCCTGCTGAAGCAGGGGTGTTCTGTCCCCGTCTCACACACGCACACAAACAGACAGCCGGGGGTTAAATAAACTGGCAGACAACCAATTCTTCCGATAAGACGCTTGGCAGCAACCCAGTAGCTGCTTGCCAAGAACTTTTACTCAATAAACAAAATACACACAGTCAAGAATTGTCCATTTTGTAAAATAAATCCAAGGCCGATAATGTTGTTTCCAAAGATGCAATGTGACTCAATAGTAGTTAGTTTTGTCCATCACAGAGTCTGAATGGCCACCTCACCCCCTTTTATACCCTGTGGGGTGTGGTCCAGTGACTCAGCCTAATCTCTGGCACGCCTTTTCTTCTGTTGCGCGCGTTTATCTCTGCGACGCTGCCGAGGATCCAGCCAAGACTCATTACCCTCATCACTGTCCACCTGTGGCTGCGTGGACGTGCTTGGCCCCGGCCCTATCTCTTGCCCTTCGGCGGACACCAAAGGCATTGCCAGAGAGGAGGGTCCTGGAGAGGGAGGCCTTGCCAACTCCTCTCCTTCACTCTCGGAGTCCTCTCCTGCCGATGACACAGGCTCAGGTAATGGAGCCACAACAAGGGGGTTCAAGTAGAAGACCTTCAAGATCCCTTCCAACTCTTGTTATTCTGTTAACGCCAGAATCTGGATTCCCGTAGTTGTCACTTCTCGAAAGAAGCCACACCTTCCCTACCAGAAACTTTCATTCCCAGGTAGGCCTAATCAGCACAGACAAGGAGATTCAAAGAGTTGTTTGAAACTAATTGGAACATTAGACTTCAAGCAAGAGGCCCGAGGAACCAAAGGCAATTATGTTTGTCGTTAATGAAATCCAGTCCTTAAGAAAGCCTGGGAGAGAAAGACCAAGAGTTGAAATGTACACAGAGTGTATGAAGTTGCAGATATAATCCTACCGTGTTTCCCCGAAAATAAGACTGGGTCCTATTTTCTTTTGGGTCCCAAAATAGACACTAGGGCTTATTTTCAGGGGGTGTCTTATTCCCCCCCCTCCCATATACAGGAGGGCCATTTCTTCTGCTTGCTCACGGTGGGGCAGGAGGATGGCTGTGCAGGCTCTTAAGTAGGGCTTATTTTGGGGGTAGGGCTTATATTAGGCACATACATAAACCCTGCTAGGGCTTATTTTCAGGATAGATCTTATTTTCAGGGAAACAGGGTACATTTTTCCTGCAAGGTTTTGTATTCCAACATTTTCCATGGGTTCCAATATTCTTGGATCTTTGCCTTGGCCTGTAATTTTCCTTTGGATCTTTGATCAAGAGAGGACAATATAACTTGTACTCGCATCATCTCAAACGTTTCTGTTGATGGATTTGAGAGGATTCTTCCTGATTCTAAAACAACTGCAAATGAAATTCCATATACCCTGGGTGATATAGTCCTCGACTTACAACAGTTCATTTAGTGGCCATTCAAAGTGTTGGAAGAAATATCCATCTGGTTCAGTTCCAAGCAGGCACTGGAGGCAAAATGAAGGCTGGAGGCCGATTGGAAAGAGGGTTTAATGGTGAAGCAGAACCATCAAGCACATGGTTCTGGGCAGCCGACCACATGGAGTTGAGAGTGAGGGGTATTTATACCTTCTCTTGGGCTTTGCACTTGAACTTCCTGTTCCTGTGTAAGAACATGTATTTTATTGACTGTTGTCAGACTCCCATGGGGCCATGTACAAATCCTAGCAGTTTGTCTGAGCTATGCTTGGTTGAAGTTTGGCTGATCCAATGAATTGGCTTGTTGGGCAATTCCTATTGTTTTTTTTGTTTTTTTAATTTGATTTATATGCCGCCCTTCTCCGAAGACTCAGGGCGGCTTACAATGTGCTCAGCAATAGCCTTCATCCTTTTGTATATTTATACAAAGTCAGCTTATTGCCCCCACAACTGGGTCCTCAAATCACCTACCTTAGAAAGGATGGAAGGCTGAGTCAACCTTGAGCCTTGGCGAGATTCGAACCCTGCAGTAATTGCAGGCAGCTGATCTTAATAACCAGCTTAATAACAGGGTGCCTTAAACCACTGTACTACCAAGGCTCATTGTGGCTGAATGGCTTTGCCCTGAAGGATAATCCCATCATACTGGAGCTGAAGATCTTTTGTTTTGTAGATAGGTTGGCTCAGTCTTTAATGGGCACAAAATATTTGCTGGGGCTATTAAGAAAGTGGGGGTTGCTTTAAAAAAAAAACATGTTTCTCCATTTCTCATCCAGGGAAATATAATATTCTGCCTTTTTAATATTTCTCAAAATATTTCATTCTTCTAAGAGAGGGGTGGGTGCAAGTTACAACAGCCTTAAAAAAATGACTTATGACTATTTTTCACTCTTATGATCATTGCTACATCACCATGGCAATGTGATCAAAATTCAGGCACTTGGCAGCTATCTCATATTTATGACGGTTGCAATGTCCCGGGGTCATGTGAGCCCCTTTTCTAACCTCCTGACAAACAACATTAATTGGGAAGCTAGATTCATTTAACAACTGTGTTAGTAATTTAAGAACTACAGTGATTCACTTAGCAACTTTGGCAAGAAAGGTCATAAAATGGGGCAAAACTCACTTAAGAAATGCCTCACTTTGCGAACAGAAATTTTGGGCTCAGTTATGCTTGTAAGTCAAGGACTACCTGTAATGCCGTTGCATCAGAAGTGGGCTGGGTTCCAACAAAGTTTTGGAACTGCACTAAGCTATATTATTTCTTTCACTCTTCCATGTTACATGAACAAAGTACCGTATTTTTCGGAGTATAAGACGCACCTACCTTTTTTGGTGAGGAAAAGAAGAAAAAGAAATCTCCCTCTGCCTCTGAGCAATTTTGCCTTTTTGCAGCAAACAGCAAACAGCCTGCTTTACTTTCATTTTCATTTTCAGCATAGCTTGATTAGCACAAGGAAGAAAAATCTGCTCCAGCAATTTACCTCTTTGCGGCAAGCAGCAGAGCCCTGCGCAAAACAGCTGGGAGCAAATCAGCTAAGAGTCAGGAGGGCGATCCAATCAACTTGTGCTAATTAGACTGTGCTGAAGCTGAAAGGAGCTGCTTTTTCTTGCTGTTTGCTGCAAGGAGGTAACTGCTGCAAGGCAGAGGCCAAAGGGTGGGGGCCAATGACTGGGTGGGGCTACATTCGGTGTATAAGACGCACCTAAATTTTCACCCCCTTTTGGGGGGGGAAGGTGCATCTTATACTCCGAAAAATACGGTAAGTGGTGTATAACTTTGACACCAGCCGCTGAAACCTATTTCCTTCAGTCATTTTACTCAGTTTAGTTGAAAACTGTAACTTGGAACATAGAATTATGTGAGGGGTATTTGGATGGAATCACCTGCAGGGTTATTGGACAGATTGCAATTCAGGTGGAAGAAATCAGGGTGTGAAGGTGTGGAGAAAGACAATGTTTATAACAGGGGTGAAATGCTACCGGTTCAGACCGGTTCGGCTGAACTGGTAGCGATGGCGGCGGATGGTTCGGAGAACCAGTAGCGACGGCAGCACGAGTTTCCTCCCACCCACCCGGTCGTTGTAACTTCCTGGTTTAAACCAGGAAGTAACCTGTTTTTTACCCTCTGCGCATGCGCAGAAGGGTTTGTGCATGTGCAGAGGGTCCGTGCACAGACGTGATGCATGCAGCATATGCACTTCCGAACCGGTAGGGAAGGTAAGTAGATTTCACCCCTGGTTTATAGTAAGCAATAGTGTTTTATTTCTAAGGTACATTGACATGCGGTAGGTTGGTTAGGAGGGACTGTAGGATTACAAGCTGTGGATCTGTTTTTCTTTCTTCCCTTCATTTGCTCGTTACTTTATACAACCCCAATTGATTCCCTGTCCAAGAAAATAAGTCTTCTAAACTTTATTGGGTAGAAATGAGTAGAGGCCAGAACTGTCTGAAGAATTCTTAGAAAGTAGCAGCCTCTCTTGACTCAGAAGCTAAGCCGAGTCAGTGCTGTTAGAATTTGCACCATAGACTTTGCAAGTTAGTCTGAAAACGGAAGTACATCAATTCTGTCAAAAACAATGGAAATCCATTTCCATAACGGTGGGAAGAATATAGCATGATTGTCTTTATGGCATAAGGAGGATTCAAATTAGACTGCGGGATATTTTTCTCTTTACTCTTTCTAAAAGGACGGAATGATGGCTCAGCAATTAAAGATGCTACTGGAAAGCTGATAGCCTGGGTTTGAGACCCAGCGCCTTGTGATGGGGTGAGTTCCCATTACTTGTCCTACCTCCTGCCCATTTAGCAGCTTGAAATCATGCAAATGCAATTAGATAAATAGGTACCACTTTGGTGGAAGATAACAACATTCTATGCATCCTGGCATATACCATATTTTTCGGAGTATAAGACACACTCCCCTCCCCCCCAAAAAAACAGGCTGAAAATTTGGATGAGTCTTATACTCTGAATGTAGCCTCACCCACCCGCCGGCCCCCACTCTTCGGCCTCCATGCGACCTTTTCCTGCCTGTAGAGATTGCCACCAACAATGGCTTGTGTTTTTGGGCTCTGCACATCACATTTTCAGCCTCCAAATGCTCCACTTTAGAGCCCTTCAAGGCTGCGGGGATCGCCAAAGCACATCACTGCCGATCGCTGCCTGAAAACGTGGCATGTTTGGAGGCTTAAAACATGATACACGGTGCTCAAAATGGCTACCCAGAACCGCTGTTGCCTTCTCTTACCCCTTCCGAGCTTCACTGGAGCTCCCTCCAATGATCAGCTGTGCTTTCAAAGCTTTTTTTCAGCCCTAACAAGGCACTAGCGATCTTCTGCACTTTGCCTGCTTTTCTCATTGCTGTTCCCTCCAGTGATCAGCTGTGCTTTAGAAACTGTTTTTAAGCCCCAACCAGTGTGTTCTCAAAACCAGTGAACTAAGGTGCTGAAGCTGACCAGGCTAAGGATGCTAGCCAGATGAATACCTTGTAGGTAGAATTTTTTTTTTCCTATTTTCCTTCCCAAAAATTAAGGTGCGTCTTATATTCTGGTGCATCTTATACTCTGAAAAAATACGGTAATCATGTTGGTCACATGACCAAAAAAGCATATTTGGACAATGCTGGCTCCCTCGGCTAAGAAAGAGATGAGCACTGCCTCTATGACAGAACAGGGGAAACCTTTACCTTTACCTATTTCTGAAAGAATCATAGGCGGAGGGTCTTCACATAAGTCATGGTCCTATGTTGTTTGCACGTGAAATCATTA
Organism: Pantherophis guttatus; assembly: GCF_029531705.1. The sequence goes on along the minus strand of NW_026844029.1, from coordinate 3,053,175 downwards.
GAATCGGCTTTTCCACTTCTGCACCCATATGGAATTGTTCAGTAAAGTTATACTCTTGGTAAAAAGAGATGCCCCAGGATTCTCCTTTGCTGTTTCAACCAGTGGGATGGTTGACAGATATAATGAAATAATGGCATGGTTTCAATGCTGTCTAAACTACAGTATTAGGCAGGGGTGAAATCCAGCAGGTTCTGACAGGTTCTGGAGAACTGGTAGCGGAAATTTTGAGCAGTTCGGAGAACCGGCAAATACCACCTCTGGCTGGCCCCAGAGTGGGGTGGGAATGGAGATTTTGCAATATCCTTCCCCTGGAGTGGGGTGGGAATGGAGATTTTGCAGTATCCTTCCCCTGGAGTGGGGTGGGAATGGAGATTTTGCAGTATCCTTCCCCTGGAGTACGGTGGGAATGGAGATTTTACAGTATCCTTCCCCTGCCATGCCCACCAAGCTACGCCCACCAAGCCACACCACGCCCACCAAGCCATGCCCACAGAACCAGTAGTAAAAAAAAAATGGACTTCACCACTGGTATTAGGTCAACAGAGTACCTGAAGAAAAGGGCTGGTTTTAATAAGCAGCAGAATATAGCAAGACTGGACAAGCAATCAAACCATCTTTACAAAGGATTACAAGAACATTTCACAGGACAAAGGAGATAAAATAAGAATTAGTGCTGACAAATTCCAATGCTCGGAATCATGAAAATTTAGGACGGGTGATAAAGCAAAAAGCATATATGCAATAGTCAGAGATTATCTTAGAAGCTGTGCTAAAAATGCCTTTTCTAACGAATGTCAGTGCCGGTCTCTGTTCTTTGCTAGCGCTTTAGACCACTGAAGTAGCTATGAAATGTTTTTTTTTATAATTAAAAGTACAGTTTTACAATTAAGACAAAGCAAGGCTGATGTATTTGGTTTCGTTTAATATTGGTTTCTAACAGTGGTGAAATCCCAATTTTTTTTACTACCGATTCTGTGGGCGGGGCTTGGTGGGCGTGGCAGGGGAAGGATACTGCAAAATCCCCATTCCCTCCCCACTCCTGGGGGAAGGATACTGCAAAATCTCCATTTCCACCCCAATTCCAGGGGAAGGATACTGCAAAATCTCCATTCCCACCCCATTCCAGGGAAAGGATACTGCAAAATCTCCATTCTCACCCCACTCCTGGGGAAGGATACTGCAAAATCTCTCCATTTCCACCCCATCCAGGGGAAGGATACTGCAAAATCTCCATTCCCACCCCATTCCAGGGGAAGGATACTGCAATATCTCCATTCTCACCCCACTCCTGGGGGAAGGATACTGCAAAATCTCTATCCCCACCTCACTCTGGGGCCAGCCAGAGGTGGTATTTGCCGGTTCTCCGAACTACTCAAAATTTCTGCTACCGGTTCTCCAAACTGCTCAAAATTTCCGCTACTGGTTCTCCAGAACCTGTCAGAACCTGCTGGATTTCACCCCTGGTTTCTAAAACAAATTCATGATATATGCCATTCTCAAAAACCACAATCAGTATTGTTGCAGGAAAATCTCTCTAGCAGAAATTCTACAACATGATTTGTATGCATGCAGGGAGCCCGAATATCCAAAAAATTGTTCTGTTTAATTATTGGAGTATTTGTGGGTGTGGGGTGGGCATGTGCCTTTGAGTTGGTTTTTGACTCCTGGCAATTGCTTGGACTGCAGTTTTCTTGGTGAGGCTTTTGGGATGTGGTTTGCCATTGCCTTCTTCTTAGGACTGAAAGAGAGAGACTTGCCCAAGGTCACCCAATTGGCTTTATGCCTAAGAATTCACAATTTCCTGTTTTCTAGCCTGATGCTTTAATTATAAGAGCAGATTTGCTCTTTCTGTTCAACTCATCTCCCCCATAATTCCAATAAAGCACTACTAGCATATAGATAATGTTGTTGTTAGTTGCGAAGTCATCTCCAACTCATCGTGACCCCATGGACAATGTTCCTCCAGGCCTTCCTGTCCTCTACCATCCTCTGGAGTCCATTTAAGCTCATACCTACTGCTTCAGTGATTCCATCCAGCCACCTCATTCTCTGTTGTCCCCTTCTTCTTTTGCCCTCCATCGTTCCCAGCATTAGGCTCTTCTCCTGTGAGTCCTTCCTTCTCATTAGGTGGCCAAAGTATATAGATAATACTACAATTTAATTCCCTGCAGAATATCAGAACAACAGAATAACATAGTTAGATGGGATCATAGAGGTCTTCTAGTCCTACCAGGAAATACGATAGCATTTCAGATATATGGTAATCCAGTCTCTTCTTGATGGACATTAATGGAATGCAGAGCAGTGGTGGGCTTCAAAATTTTTTACTACCTGTTCTGTGGGTGTGGCTGGGTGTGCATGGAATAGCATGGCTTGGTGGCAGGGAAAGGACACTGTAAAATCTCCATTCCCCCACTCCAGGGGAAGGATACTTTAATATCCCCATTTCCTCCCGATCAGCTGGAACTTGGGAGGCAGAGAATAGATTGGGGTGGGGCCAGTCAGAATTTTTACTACCGGTTCTCCAAATTACTCAAAATTTCTGCTACCGATTCTCCAGAACTGGTCAGAACCTGCTGAAACCCACCTCTGAAGCAGACAGATGAGAGTACCTGGAGACACAGATTCATAATCTGTTCGATTTGGTGGCTCATTATTTGGTCCACTTTCGTCCACAGAAGCCTTCTGGTTGATTTTAATCCAATCATTCTTTTTTCCTTTTTAATTTGATTTATATGCCACCCTTCTCCGGAGACTCAGGGCGGCTTATGACAGTCTAACCAGCTTACAACTTGTCTAACCTATCTCATATAAGAATTGAGGGCAAAACATTGGGAGGAGGGAATACTGTCCATGACAGTTTGAACTGGACATAGAAGACAAACATTCTCCATTATCACCCCAATCAAGCAAAGTTGCAAAGTCCATCTAGACACTTCATGTATTGTATGGTGGACAACTATGGCCTCTTTAAGACTTTCGTGGCATGCTCGGGAATTCAGGGAGTTGGAGTCCACAGATCATAAAAGGGCCATAGCTGCCCACCCCGGTAAAGACATATTCATGGTGTGTTGTCAAAAATACAGAAGGAAATGCCCAGGACTTCTTTTCTGGAGGCCACTTTGACCTTCTGAATCAAAGGTGAGATATACATCTAATGAACAAGCCAACAAATAATGATTCCTTGGGTTTCTGAAGCCAGAATTCTTACTGATTTCTTCTAATTGTGGAATTGAGACATCGAAAGCATTAGCTCCTTTCGCAAAGTGTATTTCTTCCAGGCAGTATTGTACTTATACGTGGATTTCATGATACGAGTTGAGAATAGTCCTTCTCCAGCTTTGCGGTTCCACGAAAAGGCCTTTGTACCGTCCTTTCAACATTCACCTGGATGAACAGATCTTGCCTGCGGGCAAGCAATATTTGTGTGCTTCTGCTTCTGAGCCATTTTATATTCACATGTGTTTTCTTACTGAGATAGCATAGGATTGCACTGTCATAACACCGAAGATGCTACACTGGGGTGTCAAACTTAAGGCCTGTAGGCCAGATCCAGCCCACAGGGTGTTTAGATATGGCCCCCAGAGCCACCCTAGTAGCAGCAAAGAACCGGCCCTTGGTGCCTCTGCCAGCGAAAATGGAGCCCGAGAGAGCCCCATTTTTGGCCATGACAGCCTCCTGCAGCCCTCTGCCGGCAAAAATGGAGGTCGGAGGGGCTGCACACAGCCCTCCAAGCTCTGTTTTTGCTGGTAGGGGGCTAGGAAAACAAACTAAAAACCAAACAAAAGGAGAAATGTTTCCCCTTTGGCATTTGAACATGCATGAAGGGGCAGTTTCCACTGTGCACAAGTACTCTCACGTGCATGCGCAAACATGCACATATGCACAGGAGAGATCTGAAAATGAGGACCCAGTTTGTGGGGGCAGTAAGCTGACTTTGCATAAATATACAAAAGTATGAAGGCTAGGCATCGGGCCTAGCTATCTTCGAGACCGCCTGCTGCTACCGACGACCTCCCATCGTCCCGTGCGCTCCCACAGAGAGGACCTCCTCAGGGTACCATCAGCCAATCAATGTAGGCTGGTGACCCCCAGGGGGAGGGCCTTCTCTGTGGGGGCTCCTACCCTCTGGAATCAGCTGCCCCCAGAGATAAGGAGAATCCAAGACCTTAGTGCCTTCCGCCGTGCCCTTAAAACCCACTTTTTCCAGCAAGCCGGGCTGGCTTAAGAAGAAATTTTAAATGTTTTAATTGGTTTGTATTTTGGGCCAAATTTATATATATTTTCATTGTTTTTTAATATTTGTATTTTATGTTTTTTTAATTCTGGCTGTACACCGCCCTGAGTCCTCAGGGAGAAGGGCGGTATAGAAATTTAAAATAAATAAATAAATAAATAAATAAATAAATAAATAAATAAATAAATAAATAAATATTGCTTAATGCACTGTAAGCTGCCCTGAGTCTCCGGAGAAGGGCGGCATATAAATCAAATTAAAAAAACAACAACAAAACCATCTGGCTCCCCTGAATTGCATGCAGGCACACCGGAGGCCCAAACACCAGCTGGGGTGCACACACTTGCACAGCTGCAGGTGAGTTGGGTGACAGTTTGTGTGCCTGGAAAGATGGCTCTGCGTGCCACCTCGGGCACGCATGCCATAGGTTCATCATCATGGCCCTATACCGTAATGGACAAGGTATATAGATAAAAAAGAAGACGAACTTGTTTGGAATAGGACAGCTCCTGTAGCAAAGAGATGGGGGGGGTGGGAATTAAAAACAAATAAATTAAACTAAAAACAAAACAAAAGGAGAATTTTTTTCCCCTTTTGCACTTGAGCATGCATGAAGGGACAGGAAAGGAGAAAGGGAAAGTGGAAAGACCAAGAAAAAGAAGGGAAGATGGGAAGAGAACAAGGAAGGAAAATAAGGAAAGAGGGGAAGGAAGGAGAAAGGAGAATGAAGAGGGTAAGGAAAAAGAAGAAAAGGAAGGAAGGAAAGGAAAGGAAGGAAAGGAAGGGAGGGAGGGAGGGAGGGAGGGAGGAAGGAAGGAAGGAAGGAAGGAAAGAAGGAAGGAAGGAAGGAAGGAAGGAAGGAAGGGAAGAAGGAAGGAAGATCATAATGACAGTGAGGAAGAGTCTCAGGAAAGTCCTGCCTTAACATTTGGCCACCACAGGTGCCCCCAACATGAGTGATGTCAAGCTGGCCACACCCACCACAGCCACACCCACCATGGCCCCCCGAGGTCAAACATGACCCTGATGTGGCCCTCAATGAAATTGAGTTTGACTCCCCTGTGCTAGGTTGTATGTTCCCTTTCCTGTTACTGAAATCTGAAACATTTGATTTTTAGGACACCTTCCAAAACGATCTCTTGATGATAGAGGCATTTGGCTCCCATCATCAGCAAGTCTGCCAATGAGATTTATTTGACTGATCTTTTAATTGATATCTCTTCTTCTTTTCAAGAGTTGCATGTCTTCCCCAGAGCAATGGGGGCTGTACCTGTGAGATCTAGCAGGGATTTGGGAGTCTTTCAAGTGTGTGTCAGCGCCCAAATCCTAAAAAGAAAATTAAAAAATTGTTATCATCTTGACACAGAATTCCGCACTAGAAATCTCTAATTCTGCTCACAAAAGTATTCCCTCTCCCTTTTCTTTTCCATTTAGCCGCTTCTCTCCCTTTATAGGTAAAAAAACCCAAATATTATTTTAAGAATTCTAATGTTATTTTCTTTACCGCTTCCCTCTTGCCATTACTTCCCTTTATAAGTAAAAAGAAAATGTTTGAAGAATTCTAATGGTGTTTTAAATCCTATTCGTTCATTCAATTGGTGTTTGCGAATATTTGATGCTAGAATCATTTTGAAGTCCCCAAATAGATGAATATCTTAATTAGCGGAGAGAGGGAGCGCAAGAGAGAAATTACTTTTTGCATGAGAAGTAATGTATTTGGCACGAATTATTAACATAGGGATGTGGTGGCTCAGTGGCTAAGACACTGAGCTTGTCGATCCAAAGGTCAGCAGTTCAGCGGTTCGAATCCCTAGTGCTGCGAAACGAGGTGAGCTCCTGTTACTTGTCCCAGCTTCTGCCGACTTAGCAGTTCGAAAGCACGTAAAAAATGCAAGTAGAAAAATAGGGACCACCTTTGGTGGGAAGGGAACAGCGTTCCGTGCACCTTTGGCATTTAGTCATGCCGGCCACATGACTACAGAGAGGTCTTTGGACAGTGCTGGCTCTTTGGCTTTGAAACGGAGATGAGCACCGCCCCCTAGAGTCGAGAACGACTAGCACATATATGCAAGGGGAACCTTTACCATATTAACATAGATCTGTCCTAGAGGCTTTAACGCTGCCAAAAGATGAGGTGCAATGCTTACACAACTCTTCCTTGAATTTTATTTTATTTATTTATTTATCTATTTAAAAAAGAAAAGGCTTATGAAAGATGGTTTGAATGAGACAATGCCGGCTAGGCCTGTTATAATTGCATTTTGGAACTCTTCGTTGGATCCACCTCCAGCCTGGAGTTCTAAAACCAGAAAAACAAAGGAAAATTAGGGATGCTGGTTCCTTTTAAGACTGGAAGTGCTTAAATAGGTGTGGCACCCTCTTTCTGTAGTCATGGGGGAAAAAGGGGGGGTGCATGTGTGTGAATCAAACAAGGAGAGCATCTGTTCACAGACACTCTTTTGCAGTCGTGCTGAAATAGCTGTAGGAAGAAAGAAATGAATGTAGGTCTTTAACAGCTTCCTACTTGAAGACAATGTTCTATCAGTTTTTTTAAAAAAAAATCATTTCAAATTAAGATCAGATAAGATAAGCTTTCACTGTCATTTTTTCTGTGAACACATTAGCACACATTTAAAAAATGAAAATGTTTGGTGCCTGCTCTCAAAAGATGTATGTATGTATGTATGTATGTATGTATGTATGTATTTCTCTTTAGCCAGGTCCTTCCTATGTAAACCAAGATTTTTATGCAGCCCTAGTTCAGTGAAATCACAATCCACTAGTTTCTAGGCTTTTCTTTCCCCCTGGCAGCCAGCAAGCACCCTGCTTGCCATTGGGAGACTAAGGAGACTAAGATAGATCTATTTTGGACTTATTAGTCCTCATCAGTTAGCCACACCCTCATCCCATGTATCCTCCCTGTAAAGGTACAGTATTACAGGCTAACCAGCATACGTCAGCAGCAGTGAACAGAGAAAAGTGACAACTCCGACCTCACAGGATACCCACAGCTTCTAAACTGAAAGTAGGGCCCAATGATAAATTAGAGAGCTTGTCAAAACGTTGCCAAAAAACCCTTTAAAGTGTTGGTTAGGATTTTAGCCAAAGTTTTAAAAGACCTTACAAAGTGTTTTGTTAGGATTTTAGAGGATTTTGGAGCTGGGATTTTAGCCAGGATTTTAAGATTTTAAGCATTTTAACTAACAGATTTTTAATGATGCGGGAAAACACCCGAGATTTTAATTTTTTACATACACACACCCGCGAAACAAATTTATATTTTCTGATAAAGAAATAAAAGGAGACTAGTATAGATCTATTTCAAGCTATTTAGCTCTCATCAGCTAGCCATACCCTTACTCGGATTCAAACTTGGGCTGCCTGCATTTTATACCAAATATAAATTTGGTATAAAACGGTTTGTCGTGAATGTGACTGCTTGAGGGCTCCTGGATTGGAGCTGAAAGGCGAAAGGGATGCAGTATGCTCCCTCTCACATACTGGGGTATACCAGGTGCTTTGATAGAAAAACACGTGTGTGTGTGTGTGTGTGTGTGTGTGTGTGTGTGTCTGTGTGACTGTGTGTAACTGTGTGTGTCTGTGTGTGTCTGTCTCTGTGTATGTATGTATATGTATGTATATGTGTATATATATATATATATGTGTGTGTGTGTGTGTGTATACACACACATGTACACATATATCTATTCATACATACATACCTACATAATACATACTGATACATATACATGCACATACATATACATATGCTATTTATGTATATACCACAAAGCCTCATCCCAGAAGGTTACAAAGAAAACCAGTCATGGAGAGGATATGTAGTGTCCCAGATAATACTGTGGACTCTGGTCAAGCATCATTTATATTCCATGTCTTCGGATAGAAGGAAATAAACTTCCAATAATTTTTCCTGCTGTCCTCACCACTCTCTGCACTGCCTTCCTGTAATACTTCCAAGCTACACAGTAATATGATATGAGAGGATGTTTTCAGTTGTTCCTCTAAAGTAAGTGGTAAGGATAGGGAAAGGAAGAACAACTTCTTCTTCTTCTTCTTCTTCTTCTTCTTCTTCTTCTTCTTCTTCTTCTTCTTCTTCTTCTTCTTCTTCTTCTTCTCCTTCTCCTCCTCCTCCTCCTCCTCCTCCTTCTCCTTCTCCTTCTCCTTCTCCTCCTCCTCCTCCTCCTCCTCCTCCTCCTCCTCCTCCTCCCTGTTTTTTCAGGTTTTTTTGATTTTTCATTGTAATTGTGCTTCTGTGTGTACTGTATAACTGGATGGATACTCCATATGGCTGCAGCCATGTTTCACTAGAAATGCAAGAACTATAATTTTAGCATCTAAGGAACATTTTATTGGAAGCGTACTGTATTTTTTAATCAAAGAATCTTCTTCCTGGACTGCAGTAGGACTTCTGTTCTCAATAAATGGCTGTTTATCTATATATTCTCTCTCTCTCTTTATGTCGAACTGAATTTGTTCATTGTTATTTCTGGCAAGGATCAAATTTGGCCCATCTGTGGGCTTGATTGCGTTCTCTGCATTCATCTACCCAAAAAAAGATATTATTTTGGAGGCTTTGTTTTAGTCAGTAATGCTCTCAGCTACCACGAACAAACTACAAAGGGTTTTATTGTTTTTGAGTTGCATCTTGTATATTTATAAACTAGCGATCCGGGTGAGAGAATCTGAACTAGAATGACAATTAGTGTGGGGAAAAAAATCCATAGAATGTTTTAAGATAAGTAAGCTGGATTGGTTCCAAAAACAAGGAGGGGACAAATGAGATAGACAGAAGCAACAGGAGTAGAAATTTGTTGGTTTATTTGCTTGTTTGTTTATTTATACATCACATTTGGGGCATGATGGTTCAGTGATGAAAGATGTGGAGCTTTTCAGCTGGAGAGCTGATAGCCCGGGTTTAAGACCCAAGGACCATGTCTTGGGGTGAGCTCCCATTCCTTGCTCCAGCTCCTGGCCATCCAACAGATTAAAAGCATGCAAATGCAAGTAGATAAATAGGTACCACTTTGCTGGGAAGGTAACAGCGTTCCATGAGCCTTTGGCATATAACCATGCTGGCCACATGACCATGGAAATTGTCTTCAGACAATGCTGGCTTTCTCGGCCAAGAAATGGTGATAAGCACCATGTGCTAGTGTCAGACATGACTGGGCAAGGAAACTGTTATTTTTTAAACATCATATTTAGAAATACCTGACCAGAAATGAAGGCGCAGGAGAATAAAATAATGGATTTTGAAATAAATAGAAAATTGGACTCCTAAATTCGGAAGATGTGGTACTGGGAAGACATTTTAAAAGTTGGAATTATTTACTTACAAAACTTATTTTACTTTTATAACTCTTAGAGTGACTCATCGTAGTAATTGTCATCAATACACACACACACTTACACACACATACACACTGCGTTTTCTCGAAAATAAGACCCTGTCTTATATTTTTTTTCAACCCCAAAATAAGCGCTTGGCCTTATTTTTGGGGAGGTTTTATTATTTTGGGGCGCGTGGAGCAAGACTAGACTCCTCTTGCTGTCTTATGTGATTTCCAGCTCTGTCTCCCTAACCCTAACCAGAGGAAATGGCCCAAGTAGTTAGTATTAAATGCAAACAGTTCGAAAACAAACAGACTTTATTAGAACAGCTGAGAATTAACTCATTCTCAGCGTAGTCCAAACTAAATTAAAGCAAATTCTTCAAAACACCATTCCTCAGTTTATCACCGACCTTGGTATAATTAGGCAAACTGCCAAAGGCTTTTCTTGGCAAACGTTCAGAAGCAGAAGACCCCACCAAGAAATGAATACAGTGAAACAAGAAGCAGTTCTCTCAATGTTGTTTTCCGGCAAAGAGGCCAAGAGCCGCTGCTAGTCTTTTAAGCCAGCAACGGGAGGTGCCAATCATCTCTTGGCCCTACTCCCGAGTCGTCCTCTCTGTTTTATCTGCTCCTGCCTTCTGGCAGCTCTTCTCATACGTGCACTAGGAACAGGCTCCTCCTGTTCCTCTGCCTCTCTACTGTCAGCCTCTGGAGGCTCCAAAGTCCGCACGTCACTTCCCAATGGCCCTGGCCCCATCTCTGCCTCTGATGCAGAGCCCTTATCCAGGCCTTCCCCAGCCTCCAGGACTGGCCCATGTTCTTCCTCAGCCTCATCGCTGTCCGACTCCACTGCCAGCTCCACAGGCTGCTGGCGGACCACAACATATAAAGTGTTTTTCTGTCAAAGCACTTGGTCTACCCCAATATGGGAGGGAGCATATTGCTTCCCCTTCACCTTTCAGCTCCAATTCAGGAGCCCTAAAGCAATTGCTGTCAGGTTTAGATTCTATCTCAAAATAAATGAACTTCCAAACTGCCGATCTTTAAGGGAATTTTCTTTTTATTCGAGCACAGCAACCTGATCCTGACTCTTCGTGGTCAATACTGACCTTTGCCCCCCAATCCCTCCCTTTCCGATCCCCAATTCTCTGCTTCTCATTGGCTATCTTTCAAGTCACTCTCCCGATTCCTTTTCCATCAGTTCACAGGAATGTTTCCCCCCTCCTCATCTCTGAGGAGACCGAATCTTCAAAGGGATTTAGCAGGCAAAAGTTCAGGCTTCATCCTCCCTTTTCTATGTCAGTGCTGAGATGCTGACAATTGCATTATAATTATATTTAAATATAAATTTATATTTATATATACATACATACATACATTGCTCCTGGAAGCACGAAGCCGAGAACACCAGCCTGAAGATGACGAATGAGATTTCGTCGAAACGTCGCCAAGACACTTCCAATTTTACGTGGGAGAAGACCCGAATAACCAAAGACCTACATACAAACACCCGCGAAAATCTGAGAAAACATACATACATACATACATACATACATACATACATACATACATACAACACTTTTAACTGAAAAGCAGAATAGCCAAATGCTCTTCAAAAGCATCAGTGAATTCTTCACGTTTCTTCAATATCCTGGGTATACATTCGGATTATTTATTGAAAAAACAGTCATTTTATTTCATTTTATTTTTTTTATTTTTTTAAAAAAAAGCTAATTTGAGATGCCCTGGCATTAGACACATCACAGGTTGTAAACATAAAGGGGGGGGGAGTTCAAACTGTCTGGGTAGATAACAAGAGAAACACTCTCTCTGTCTATGAGATAACCATATCAGAAACGCAAGGCAAGTGTAGCTGTTGCACTCAGTAGCAGTCAGAGTCAACCCAGCAATGTTACATTTCCATTTCTTAATTTTTTTTTTTATCTTGCTTTCCCAGCGTGTGCTAAATGTTTAGATAGTTCAAATTAAATTTGGAGCTGGTTGACTTCTCCCATTTTGAGAGATGAGACAGCTCTCTTTTGATTTTTTTTTTTTCTTGTCATAAACACATTTCAATTAATTAACTCCAGGTAGATTTATCAACTTCTCCAATTTGGTTGATTAGCCTTTATTTTCTTTTTACTTCTTTTTTTTTTTTTTCCCCCAACAGAGTGAGATGTTTCACACGGAACGTCTTGCTAATATGACGATAATTCTGGAGTAGGACTAAATAAAATTGTATCTTCAAGAACATTGTCAAATTCAGCAATTAATTATGTTGCTGTATGGTTAGGGAAGCAACAGGGTGACTGTGTGAAGTAGGTGCATAGTTATTTTAATTTGGCACCAATGTTATCTTTCTCCAACTGTATAGATCACGGGTCTCAAACACAAGGCCCGCGGGCCGCATCTGGCATGCAATGTGGCGCCATCCTGGAAAATGTAAGGGGCCAGCCCACATCGTTTCGGCCCGGTCTACCCAATGCGAAGAGGAAATATCGGGTCAGCATGGCTTCAGCCCAGTCTACCCAATACGAAGAGCAGTGGTGGGATTCAAATTTTTCTACTACCGGTTCTGTGGGCATGGCTTGGTGGGGGGGGGTCATGTGGGGGCGGCACCTTGCTGTGAGTGACATTGAGTTGACCACGCCCACTCAATCACATGACCACCACCACCACCAAGCCACACCCACAGAACCGGCAGAAAAGGTAGCTCCTGTGGCCTGTCCCTTTATGGTCCTCCCTCCCCCATGTCGAAGTACCTTTGAGGGACACTGCAGTCCACCTGCCTTCCTACCCTCAAAATGAGACTATAGAGCACTGCACAGCAGAACAACTAGACACAAGAACAGTTTTTCCCCATATGCCATCACTCTGCTAAACAACTAATTCCCACAGCAGTGTCAAACTATTTAGTAAGGCTATATTATTATTATTATTATTATTATTATTATTATTATTATTATTATTATTTATTATCTCTTCCTTATTAACTATCTCCTTTTCTACTTACAACTATAACTTTGTTGCGTGTGTCTTTGCAATTTATCTTGTTTTATTTAGTTTCCTAGTATGATTTATTTTGATGGCTTATTTAGTATCCTATGACTATCACTAGCTGTTGTATTTTACGATTTATGATGAATGTATTTGTATGATGACTATGATCATGATTTATCACTTATATTTGTCTGCACCGAAGACAAATTCCTTGTGTGACCAATCATACTTGGCCAATAAAGAATTCTCTTCTGTTCTGTTCTGTTCTAGATTTAGTGGTAACACCATGGAGCAGTATATAAATAAAAGCTCAGAAATAGATGGGACTACGATGGTTTATTTTTAAATGCTTGCTTTAACCCTAGTTAGAAAAAAAAATAGAGCATAAAATGAAATCTATTCTAAGTTTATTTATTTATTGGTTCGATTTATATGCCACCCTTCTCCGGAGACTCAGGGCGGCTTACAATGCGTTAAGCAATAGCCTTCATCCTTTTGTATATACCTGCTTAGTAGGGCTTTCGGCCCCTCCTAAGCGGTGTTCTTTTTTATACAAAGTCAGCTTATTGCCCCCACAATCCGGGTCCTCATTTTACCTACCTCGAAAGGATGGAAGGCTGAGTCAACCTTGAGCCTGGTGAGATTTGGACTCGCAGTAATTGCAGGCAGATGGCAGCTAAGTGCTACTTAACAGCACTTTACTCCGCTGCACCACCAAGTTCTCTCTCTGTCCTCTTGATATCTAGTTAAGAGATATCATTGTTGTTGTTTTTTCATTGATAGGCTTATCAACAACCTTAAATTGAGCTTTGCTTGTTCTGCTTTTGAAATAATATATAGACGTATTAATCCCGCGGATCTTTCAGTACCAATAATTGTTGTAGCACTTCCCACCTCTGTGACAGTTGCTTCCTGGTATTACTCCACAGGAAAAGAAGTGGAAATTGCTTTCTTTGTCCCTCATGAATTACAGATGGTATGGAAAAGGATGTAAGGCCATATTCCATATATCTATTTTAGGTATCGTATTGTCGTAAAAATATCCCAATAAAGAAGCGAGAGGCAGCAATACAATAAAACAATTCTTACTTTAAGATTCAGAGGTTTATTTCATGAGCAATTTGAAACATGACTAGCTGTTGTAATGTTACTTACATCAATAACCCATTGCAATGGGGTCCGGAGATAATAGCTACAGTAGGTCCAACAAAGAATAGCTACGGCCAGTGGCCCCGATATGAGTCCTATCTCCTTCTTTTATACTTTCTTCTGACAGCCCTTCAGTAAATAGAATTTTACTGGAGCTACTTCCATGTTCTCTCATACTGACCATCAGTTTCCATATACATGCGAGTATATCTGAAAAACTCTACCATCCATTCAGGGGTGAAATGCTCCCGGTTTGGACTGGATTGCCCGATCTGGTAGCGATAGTGGCGGTTGGTTCGGAGAACCGGTAGCGATTGCGGCACAAGGCTCCGCCCACCTGCCCAGTTGTCATTACTTCCTGGTTTTAACCAGGAAGTAATGTGTTTTGTACCCTCTGCGCATGTGCAGAAGGTTTGGTTTTTTTGCTTTTAAAAGTTAAAAAAAGAGGCGCTGACGATCACAGCTGAGCCACGCAATTGTCAGAGCCTTTTTTTTTTACCTTTTAAAAGAATTTTTTAACAACCTATTAGGTTGTAAAAAAATGCTTTTAAAAGTAAAAAAAAAAGGCTCTGATGATCACAGCTGTGATTAACGATCATCAGAGCCTTTTTTTTTTACCTTACGCGCGGCCTTGCCTGTTTGTCTTCTGGGTTTCTGGTATGCCTGCGCGCATGACGATCAGCTATCCTTCGCGTGGCAGTGCTGAAAACTGGTGTGTGCATGTGTGCCAGCCAGCTGATTGTCGGGTGTGCATGCGTGCCAGAACCCAGAGGTTTGGCTTTTCCAGAGCACGATCCCTTTGTGTGTGTGGTAAAACCATCCTGCACATGTGCGCCAACCAGCTGGTCGTCAGGCACACATGCGTGCTACAACCCAGATGTTCAGCTTTTCCAGAGCTCAACCCCAATGAGTACGGGCATGTGCGCATAACATTTCCACACAACCTTTTCGGCACTCGGTGCCGAAAAGTTCACCATCACTGGTATAGAGTCTCCTGCTTGAGCAGAGGGATCCTCAAATTTGCTATTCTGGAACATTCAAGGACAATCTCTCAACTCCTCTTAATGTCGTGAGGAGATATTCCCGCCCTGTGCTGCCCTCCTCCGAGTACCATCGGCCAGACAATGTCGGCTGGTGGCCCCCAGGATGAGGGCGTTCTCAGTGGCCGCACCGCCCTCTGGAATGAGTTACCCATCGGGCTCCGGACAGCCCCTGACCTCCGCACTTTCCGCACCGACCTGAAGACATGGCTGTTTCAGCAATTTCCCTGATCTGCTACAAGATTTTATTCTGTTTGGGGTTTTATATTGACTGTTTTTAGGATTTTTATTGTTATATGTTTTTAATTCCGAGTCCTACGGGAGAAGGGTGGCATATAAATTTAATAAAAATAAATAAATTAAATAAATATTCATTGTCCTGTAAGTGACTACCTAAATCAAGTGGCTGGCCTAATTCTTTTTAAGTGTTTTTAATTGTTTTGTTTATCGTTTTAATTAATGGGGCCAAATCTATATATATATATTTAACTGTATTTTAATATTTGTATTTGATGTTTTTATTTGGCTGTTCACCACCCTGAGTCCCCAGGGAGAAGGGCGGTATACAAATTAAAAATAAAATAAAATAAATAAAATAAAATAAAAGTAATCCCCAAATATAAAACCCAACCGGAAAATAAGTCCTAGCATTATTTTTTCAGGATGCTCGTAATATAAGCCCTACTCCCAAAATAAGCCCTAATTAAGATTGTCAGCCAGATGGGTGCATTTAGTACAGTATTTCCCCAAAATAAGATCTAACCAGAAAATATGCCATAATGCGTCTTTTGGAGCAAAAATTAATAGAAGACCTGGTCTTATTTTTGGAAAAATACGGTAGAGATGATTTGTGGGCCTGTTGAATATTTGTCTGAACAGTGATTATAGAAGTAGGAGGATTCCTTAGGTATGATATCTTCAGAAGATCGCAGGGAATTGGAGAAGCTGCTCATTACTGTATGTAGTTAAAAAAAAACACGATTGCACTTCGAGGAGATTGTAGGTGGTGAACAGCGTGTGTGTGTATTTCATAATTAAAAGTGTGTAATCTCAAGTTAAAGCGTTCCTGGAGTGATACATATAAAAAGAAACATATGTCAATCAATTAAAAGGAATGAAAAATAGACTAATTAAAGTGAAATACTAACCTGAAGGAGTTGTAAACTTCACAGTGTCTTCCTTTTCTTTCCTTTAATTTTTTTTTCCTCTCTGGCTGACGGAAACAGTAAATTTTGTTGAAACATTTGGACAATGTAGATAATATATTTTATCCTAAAAAAGAGTTTCTAAAACCTCTTCTGGGTTGGCTGGGTGGAAGAAGAAGGGAGAAAAGTTAGTCAATCATTAGATAAAGGTAAAAGTTCCCCTCGCACATATGTGCTAGTCGTTCCCGACTCTAGGGGGCGGTGCTCATCTACATTTCAAAGCCGAAGAGCCAGCGCTGTCCGAAGACGTCTCCGTGGTCATGTGGCCGGCATGACTCAACGCCAAAGGTGCACGGAACGCTGTTACCTTCCCACCAAAGGTGGTCCCTATTTTTCTACTTGCATTTTTTACGTGCTTTCGAACTGCTAGGTTGGCAGAAGCTGGGACAAGTAACAGGAGCTCACCCTGTTACACGCCACTAGGAATTCGAACCGCTGAACTGCCGACCTTTCAATCAACAAGCTCAGCATCTTAGCCCCTGAGCCACCGCGTCCCTTATATATAGTCAATCCTTACCCTGTACTAATTTTAGTTCTGTGGTTTGGGATTGTTGCATTTGAAGAGTGAAACAATTAGGAAACATTCTCTACAAATTTATCGTGCAAGAGAAAGCGACAGATAATGTTCATTGCAATTGTTTCAGGTTGTTCATTTTTTAAAAAAATCATGCACGGCGTGCTATTAAAAAAAACTGTAATCTTGATGTAGAACAGATCAAAAGCAAACTGCTATCTGGGCCTGGTGCACTAAGCACATGCTAAGTTTGCTTAATGGTTAATACACCCCTGGCCATCACTCTCTTAGATGATAAATTAGGATCTCTTTTTCTCTTTCTCTGTCTTTGTCTCTTTCTCTCTCTTACAGTCTTTTCTCTTTTCTTTCTCTTTTCCCCTTTCCTTTTCCCTTTTACTCTCTCTTTTTCTCTCTTCTCTGTCTCTCACAGTTTCTTTTTCTTTCTTTCCCCTTCCCTCTCTTTCTCGGTCTCTCTGTCTCTTGTCTCCTCTTTTTCTCTCTTCCCTGTCGCTCTCATTGTCTTCCTTCCTTCCTTCCTTCCTTCCTTCCTTTTCCTTTTCCTTTTCCTCTTTCTCTTTTTCTCCTCCTCCTCCTCCTCCCCTTCTCGTTCTCCTCCTCCTCCTCCTCCTCCTCCTCCTCCTCCTCCTCCTCCTCTTCCTCCCCTCTCCTTCTCCTCCTCCTCCCCCTTCTCCTTCTCTTTATCCTCCTCCTCCTCCTTTTCCTCCCCCTTCTCCTTCTCTACTCCTTTCATTCTTGGACTTGACAGCTTATACTGAATATTCAAATATTTCCCACATAAAATATGAAATGTTTTGTTTATTTAATACATAATCAAAGTTCTTCTATAAAATATTCCTGGAATTAGCTGGCATTTGGTTTAATACCTTGCCCAGGTTTGTTTGATATCCAGTCTGTTTGCTTTCTTTAATTCCTTCTGTTCTTGAAAGATAGGGAGGTGGGCCAGGGGGAAAAGATGAGTGGGTAAAAAAAGACAAATGGAAAGAAATAGAAAAGAGGCTGAGAATATATTTAGAGATTCCTGATCTTTCTGTAAACTGAAAGTTCAAATGGCAGGAAAAAGCTAACTCTGCTAGATGCACCCGACCCTTTACAGAGAAAGAAAGAAAGAAAGAAAGAAAGAAAGAAAGAAAGAAAGAAAGAAAGAAAGAAAGAAAGAAAGGAAGGAAGGAAGGAAGGAAGGAAGGAAGGAAGGAAGGAAGGAAGAAAGGAAGAAAGGAAGAAAGGAAGAAAGGAAGAAAGGAAGGAAAGAAAGAAAGAAAGAAAGGAAGGAAGGAAAGAAAAAAGAAAGAAAGAAAGAAAGAAAGAAAGAAAGAAAGAAAGAAAGAAAATGAAAGAAAATGAAAGAGAAAGAAACATTTAAAAAAATAGCTGACAAATCATTTAACCTGAATGGAATAGGGCAAACTGATAACTCCCTCACCCTACTTCTAAGACTTTTTAAAGAAATTAAAGAAAGGGTAGGAAAAGAATAACAACAAAGAAAACCTCTTTTGAAAAAAATAATAATAATTTTACTGAACACAGCAATAAAAACAAAAACAAAATTGGAAATGTTGACAATTTCCTGCATGGATATCTCACTAGTACTTTGGGTTTTTTTTAAATCTTCCAGTTTAGCCTAATTCTTGAGAGTCTCCCATTGATGTGCTAACCCTATTTAGCTTTTCTTCTGATTCAACAAGGGTCATTTGGAATTGTTAAAATTATGTAACTGTTTCCATGGATAATCATGAAAAGATGCAAAAACGTCTGTGCAGAGGGACATGTTTCTATTTCCAGTAGTATACAAAGTTGATGCACTTTTTAAACAAAGAAAGTTATGTACACACAATCAGGTGTTATATTACTGGAGTGAGACAAAGTAGACAGATTTTTGGTTCTTGGTAGAATGTTTAGGAGACATAAAAATAAAGAGGGGAGAATAGATGGATAACTATTAATATGTATATTTGCTCAGATGCACATAGAAAGCTGATAAATAATATAGTATAAAGTCTGTTGTAAAGAATGACCATTGTCGAAAGAAGCAAAATTAGTGGTAAGGGCATCCTTCTCTTTTTTGTCATATAGTGTTGTGGCCCGTATGTGGCCTGTGCAGCTAGTAGCTGATTCAGACAGCGAGGAGGCTGGCTTGGTGCTGCACCAGCAGCCTGTGCAGCTGGCACTCGAGTCGGACAATGAGGAGGCTGGAGAAGATGTGGTGCCAGAGGCAGAGATTCAGCCAGGGCCTTCAGAACCTCCAGAAGCTCCCATAAGTGAAGAGGATGAAGAGGAGGATCCTCTTCTCGATGCACGGGGGCGCAGAGCTGCCAAAAGGCAAGAGTGGCTACTCAGGAGGAGGTCTCTTCGAGAGTAAGGCTTGGGGCTAATTGGCCACTCCCTTAGCCTATTTAAGGAGGAATGCCGACTGAAGCAATTTGCAGGGAACAACTTAGTTCACATACCTTCGTGCCTTGATCTTAATTCTTTGCAAATTGCTTCTGAGCTTTCTGCCAACCATAGTAAGATTAAGATTATTTATTCTTTGGATTCTTGCAGGCTGTTAAGAAAGTTAATTAACAGCCTTCGTTTGAAGAAAAAAACTGATTTTATTTTAGTAAACTAAGGTTTGTACAGACTTTGTGTGTGCTGCGTTCTTTGGGGTCCGTAGCTGGGGCAGAACATTTAGGAATAAGACTTGTGTATGTCTGGAGTAGAAGATACATGGAATTCAGCAGGAATAGGTATTAACTATGTATTGTAGGACCAAGAATGATTATGGACTGAATACAAACTTGAGTGTGAACATCTATATAAAAAAGTATATTGAGGTGGTAGGTCAAAATAAAAATATAAAGGAAGTGTCAATGTGTTGACAGGAAAAGGATGATGGAGAATTCAGTGGTTGGATGAAGACAAAATGCTGAAAAAAGAGATGGCATAAAATTGTTTATAGATGTATCAGAAGCAAGGATAGAGAGATAGGAAGAGATGTTGTGAATAATATTGATGTAAGCAATTTTAAGTATGTTTCTTTTGCTTGTTCTTATTTCATGTTTGTTCAAATTTCACTAAGCAGTTGAGAGCAATCAATCAACGGAACAGGTTGCCTTCAGAAGCTGTGGGTGCTCCATCACTGGAAGCTTTCAAAAAGAGACTGAACAACCATTTATCTGAAACAGGATAGGATCTCCTGTTCGAATAGGGGGGTGGGGTTGGACTCTTAAGACCTCCAAGATCTGTTCTATTATTCTATATTCTATGTTCCTGTGTTTACTTTCTTGGGTTTAGAATTTGCAACTCCATTCCTGTCATTTGCATAAGATTGTTTACTCCAAAACAGTATCTGTCTGTCATCTGCACCCTGTCTGGTTTGATTCTGCAACCCAACAAGACAGACCCAGACTTCAGAGGATAATTAGAACTGCAGAAAAAACCATGGCTACCAACCTGCCTTCTATTGAGGACCTGTATACTGCATGAGTCAAAAAAGAGGGCTGTGAAAATATCTACAGACCCCTCACATCCTGGGCATAAATTGTTTCAACTTCTACTTTCAAAACGATGCTATAGAGCACTGCACACCAGAACAACTAGACACAAGGACAATTTTTTCCCACATGCCATCACTCTGCTAAACAAATAATTCCCTCAACACTGTCAAACTATTTACTAAGACTGTATTACTATTATTCTTCTAATCCTTCCTATTACCTCTCTCCCTTTCTACTTATGACTATAACCTTGTTGCTTGTATCTTTATTATTCATACTGTTTTATTTAGTTTCCTAGTATGATTTTAATTGCTCTGTGACTATCGCTAAGTGTTGTATCTTATGATTCATGGTGAATGTATTTTTTATGTACACTGAGAGCTTATGCACCGAAGACAAATTCCTTGTGTGTCCAATCACACTTGACCAATAAATTAAATCTATCTATCTATCTATCTATCTATCTATCTATCTATCTATCTATCATCTGTCTATCTATCTGTCTGTCTGTCTGTCTGTCTGTCTATCATCTGTCTGTCTGTCTATCTATCTATCTATCTATCTATCTATCTATCTATCTATCATCTATCTATCTATCTGGCATGTGTGTGTCTACCCTTCATAACTTGAGCTTAAGTTCCTGTAGCTTTATTTTCACATCGCTTTGCAAACTTGGATAGCTTTCTTTCTACAGGTTTGTTTGTATTAGGACCTATCTTCCATCAAATAATAATAAAAAAAATTCTACCCCATCTGATATCTCATTAACTTGTTTATGGGGGGGAAAAAATACTGAAATGTAGATGTTTCCTCTGAAAAAATGTAGAAGGCAGAAAACTAATAACTGGACTAATTTTATCAGGCAGATGGTTTAGTGGCAGTAACGGAATCACCCAAGTGGGAGAACTTCATTGGATTCTGGAGCAAGCAATATAGAACTCCTTGTGGCAAGATGATATTGCAATGTTTGCTAATTATGTTGGAGAACACTGACCAGAAACTTTTAACGGACGCCAGCTGGCCTCCTAAAAGAACAAATTGCTTTATTTATTTTTAGGGGCCAAACCTCAACACTCTTGATACTAATAGCTTACTAAGAGAAATTCAGCATGACCTTCCCCAAATGATTAGCCATTGGTGATGGCCGTCATGTTGTCGTTGTTTCTTTTTCCCTGCGACATCTGGTATTGGACATTTTTATTTAGGACATATTGCTAATAGTCCTCCTTTAGAGATCTTTTTAAAGAGTGCACAACCTTCCTTCAGGTAGCTTTGTCAGTCAAGTGCAACAAAAAGAAGCAGGAAATCTGATCTTCTCTTTCTCCTTCTCCTTCTCCTTCTCCTTCTCCTTCTCCTTCTCCTTCTCCCTTCTCCTTCTCCTTCTCCTTCTCCTTCTCCTCCTCCTTCTCCTTCTCCTCCTCCTCCTCCTCCTCCTCCTCCTCCTCCTCCTCCTCCTCCTCCTCCTCCTCCTCCTCCTCCTTCTTTTTTTGCAGATTGGTAATTTATTTCTTGATAATCATATTCAGCTCCATTGCGATACATGTTCCAGATACTTAAGCTGGAGGGAGAATAATTGATAAATTCTGAAATCCAACTCCAAGTTGGTAGAACACAAGTAATAGTAGGATAGGATAGTGTAGATTAGGGTAGGATAGGATAGGATGGGGTAGGGTAGGGTAGGGTAGGGTAGGATAGAATAGAATAGGATAGGATAGGATAGGATAGGATAGGATAGGATAGGATAGGATAGGATAGGATAGGATAGGATAGGGTCAGTTAGGGTAGGGTAGGGTAGGTTAGAGTGGGTTAGGGTATGATAGGAAAGAATAGGGCAGCGTAGGGTAGGGTAGGATAGGGTAGGATATGGTGGTTTAGGGTATTCTATTCTATTCTATTCTATTCTATTCTATTCTATTCTATTCTATTCTATTCTATTCTATTCTATTCTATTCTATTCTATTCTATTCTATTCTATTCTATGGAAGGAAAAATGGGTGTGTTGTGTCCACGTGGAAAAGGGAATCCAAATGAAAATGGTCTGATCTTCTAGACTGGAGTTGAGGAACATGCGGGAAGAAATGAAATTTCTTATGTGCATTGAGTTGTAAAGGAAAGATTTAAAAACTGAGTTGGTGCCATCTCTGTTTCTGTGGGTCTTTATGGAAATAGGATGAGGTTATACGTAATGCTCTAGCAAAGGATGATAAAGGAAGGCTCAGAGATAAATTTTGGAGAAAGCAGAAGAAACGCAATCTAGGCAAAAACTATTCAATCACATGATGGGAAGGGATAGGTGGGAAAGAGGCAAGGGAATACAGGAAAAGTGATCGAGCCATTCAGAGATTCAAAAATGAATGAAAAATATATATATATGACTATTTCATGAGTATCTGCATGAAAAAAAAAAGTTCTGTATATTTTATTTGGATGGTTTTTTACGATGTAACAGGAGTGGGTTCTACTTACCTTTACTACTGGTTCACCTTGCTGATCACCTATGATGATGTCTGGGTCAATGGGCGGAGCCTCCCGCCAGTTTTACTACCGGTTCGTCTGAACTGGTCCGAACCGGGTGCAACCCACCACTGCGTTGTAAGTCTATCCATAAGACTCATGGTTTCTTCCTTCTTTCTTAGACTGTTCATAGTGCTGATTATCCCAAAGGAATGAAGCAATGGGTAAATGTTTATGTATGTTTGAGAGATCAGAGGAAAATTAAATGCCAAACAGCATAATCAGATCTCCAGCGCACCCATCTAAAGGGCTCAGTTTGTTCCTGTTTAAGTCACAGGAGTTGACTTTCTTGGTTGAACTACAAATTTATGTCTTTCATGGGGAAGGGTTCTTTGTTCATCACGGTTTGGGAGATTAAAATGTCCCAGCAGTTCAGGGATGGGTTTCACTCACCTTTACCACCGGTTCGCCCCGCGTGTTTGCTGTCTGCGCATGTGCCCTGCCTCCCGTGCATGCACTTTGCTCACACACATGCCTTCCATGCATACACCCAGCCTCGAAAACATGCCTAAATAGCACAACTTGGCGCCGGGGCAGGTGGGCGGGTCCACCTGTGATCGCTGCTACCAGTTCTCCAGAACCGATGCGAACCGGCTGAATACCACCTCTGTAGAAGTTCCTGAATAGTACCATTTGGGAGTCATTTTTGGGTTCAAGGTGATTTGTCCTTGGCAGATAAATTGGCTTCTTTGTCCTGGAGGGCGTCGCAGACCAAGGATGGCCTATATCCTTTCGAAGAGATTTGTTTTATCTGTTTATGATTTTTTTCAATTGAACAATCTTTGTGCAGATATTTAATCTAGCAAAGTAGGCCAAATCAGGCTTTTATTGAGTGATAGGCATTGGGGGCTTTCTAAGCAGCAGTTACTACGGGAAGAGGCTACAAGCTGATTATTTTTTTAAAAAAATCCACCGTGATTTGGGATTCAGGGTTGATGCAGTGCTCGGAGTTAAGGACAGTGTTTGGCTGGACAGTGAGAAAAAAACATCTGTTAGGAGAAGAACCAAAGACCAGAACTGATGAAGGTTGAGAAGGATCAGAATTCATTCTATGCAGCAAGGTGCATTTCATAGCTAGAAGCACATTACTCTTGAAGTTGATGTTTAATCTGAGAGAGAGAGAGAGAGAGAGAGAGAGAGAGAGAGAGAGAGAGAGAGAGAGAGAGAGAGAAAGAAAGAAAGAAAGAAAGAAAGAAAGAAAGAAAGAGGAAGTGAGGGAGGAAGAGAGAGAGAGTGAGAGAGAGGAAGGAAGGAAGGAAGGAAGAGAGAGAAAGGAAGGAAGGAAGAGAGAGAGGAAGGAAGGAAGAGAGAGAAAGGAAGGAAGGAAGAGAGAGAGAGTGAGTGAGAGAGAGAGAGAGAGGAAGGAAGGAAGGAAGAGAGAGAGAGGAAGGAAGGAAGAAAGAAAGAGAGTGAGAGAGAGAGAGAGAAAGGAAGGAAGGAAGAGAGAGAGAGGAAGGAAGGAAGAAGGAAGGAAGAGAGAGTGAGTGAGAGAGAGAGGAAGGAAGGAAGAGAGAGAGGAAGGGAGGAAGGAAGAAAGAGAGAGAGGGAGAGAGAGAGGAAGGAAGGAAGAGAGAGAGAGGAAGGAAGGAAGAGAGAGAGTGAGTGAGAGAGAAAGAGGAAGGAAGAGAGAAAGAAAGAAAGAAAGAAAGAAAAAGGGAGAGAGGGAGAAAGAGAGAGAGAAAGGAAGGAAAGAAGGAAGAGAGAGAGGAAGGAAGGAAGAGAGAGAGTGAGTGAGAGAGAGAGGAAGGAAGGAAGGGAGGGAGGGAGGAAGAAAGAGAGAGAGTGAGAGAGAGAAAGGAAGGAAGGAAGAGAGAGAGAAGAAGGAAGGAAGGAAGAGAGAGAGAGTGAGTGAGAGAGAGAGAGGAAGGAAGGAAGAGAGAGAGGAAGGAAGGAAGGAAGGAAGGAAGGAAGGAAGGAAGGAAGGAAGGAAGGACACAAGAAGGTTGTTCCCCATTATTTTTTTCCCACTGCTTACAACTGGTTAGAGGAAGTTCAGCTAGTGCTCAAATTGCAACAATTTATTTAATGACTGTTAAAAATGACAATGGCACTGAAAAATATGATGTATGACAAATTAGTAATAGAATTGTAATAGAGAAATGGAAACTGAACAGAAGGTCTTTAAAATCACTGGCTGGTGGTATGTACCTTTGGCTAAATGGATACAGGGGGAAAAAAAATACAACCCGAAAGGAAAGGGAAATTTTAATGAAATATATTTGTTCTCGGTTCACTAAATAAACCTATTTTTATTTGGATGGGTTTAATAAAGGAAACTATATTAACCTCGGCAGGAAAAAAATGGCAACCTTGATTCCTTGCAATGCTTCTTAGATCTTACTGTGCTACTATTTTTACATCTATTTAACGTTTAGTTCCTCCAAGACAATATTGGATTCTGTGGTTGTGGCAGTCTGCAATTATTCTTAGTCTTCCCAGCTGGCTGCTCTCTCCAAGTTTATGTAAGAGAAAGTTGGTAAGAAGGGAGAATGCTACAAAAAGAAGGAGCAGGAATATCATTTCCTTACTTACAAGTCATACAGGGAGAAAAAAAATAAACTGAAGAACTTTTCTATGATTGTTAAGGTGGTTCTTCCCCCTGCCCCCTTATTTACATGGCTTTATATAGAATGGAGTGGAGTGGAGTGGAGTGGAGTGGAGTGGAGTAGAGTAGAATAGAATAGGACTAATGGAAAATGGAATGGAATGGAATGGAAGGGAAGGGAAGGGAAGGGAAGGGAAGGGAAGAGAAGAGAAGAGAAGAGAAGAGAAGAGAAGAGAAGAGAAGAGAAGAGAAGAGAAGAGAAGAGAAGAGAAGAGAAGAGAAGAATAGGACTAATGGAATGAAATGGAATGGAATGGAATGGAATGGAATGGAATGGAATGGAATGGAATAGAATAGAATAGAATAGAATAGAATAGAATAGAATAGAATAGAAGAATAGAATAGAATAGGACTAATGGAAAATGGAATGGAATGGAATGGAAGGGAAGGGAAGGGAAGGGAAGGGAAGGGAAGGGAAGGGAAGGGAAGGGAAGAGAGAGGAGAGGAGAGGAGAGGAGAGGAGAGGAGAAAAGAGAAGAGAAGAGAAGAGAAGAGAAGAGAAGAGAAGAGAAGAGAAGAGAAGAGAAGAGAAGAATGGGACTAATGGAAAATGGAATGGAATGGAATGGAATGGAATGGAATGGAATGGAATGGAATAGAATAGAATAGAATAGAGAATAGAATAGAATAGAATAGAATAGAATAGAATAGAATAGAATAGAATAGAATAGAATAGGTTTATTGTCACTTTGAATGTACACTAATTGACATACATTAAAATGAAATTACGTTTCATACAGCTCTCAAAGGGTCTCCCCTAAGATATGAGAAGAAGTGCTAGAGTGCTAGTAGATAAGAAGTGGAGAAGACCCATTTTTCCATCCTTAGGTTTCACAGGTAGCATTTGAAAAACGGTTGCCCTCAACACAGAAGCTATTTTGGCTCTTCCAGCCAAATATTGTAGCTGTTGATAGAATTCCAATTGTTTTTCCTGTTCTCCGTTTAGTCAGTGCCATTTGAATAAATGGCCAATCCCACATCTTGAGATGGTTAACTCCAGAGATTAATGATGTGGTTTGAGATGAATTGCTTCCTTTGGTCTGTTATCTCCTTCTGCTCACCTTCATTGGATGGTCCCTGGTCCTGATGTTTTGAGAAAGGGATAAGAATGTCTCAGTGTCAGTTTTTCCATGCCATGATTGGAGTATTTGATACTCCAATCATGTTATTCTCAAACACGTTTGCCTTTTCTCATAGAGAAGAAATATGATCCCTCTGATCATTTTTGGTGCCCTTTTCTATAATTTTTTTTAAGCTATCTTAGATTCTTTTTCAAGTATGGCAACCTGAATTATATGTCTTTTTCAAATGCAGATGTGCCACCAATTTAAATACCCTGTTTCTCCGAAAATAAGACATCCCCTGATAGTAAGCCCAATCGAGCTTTTGAGTGCATGCACTAAAATAAGCCTCCCCCCGAAAACAAGCCCTCCCCAAAAATATTTAAACGCAGATCTGGAAATCAGGTAAGATGGCAAGAGGAGCCCCATCTTGCTCCATGCGCCCCAAAATAATAAGACCTCCCAGAAAATAAGTCCAATTTCAGGGTTCAAAAAAATATAAGACAGGGTCTTATTTTCGGGAAAACATGGATAATGACTCTGCAGTTTGATTTAAAAAAAAAAAAAACTTTCCTAGTCTTCTTATTTTCAAGTTTATCTATTTCATATTTAACATCCTAAACTGAGTTATCAACTCAAAAATCTTTAATATCTTTAATAAAAATTTATTTATTTCTGGATAGTTCAGATGGCTTATGTTCCATTATTGTATGTATGTGTGTGTGTGTATGTATATATGTATATATATATATATACATATACATATATACATATACACATATACATATACATATACATATACATATACATAAAGTTAAAGTTGTTTTGGCCTCAGAATATATCACTTCACACTTTATGTGACATTTAGTTGATGTTTCCTTCAACATGTCCCCATCATCTTTAGGTATTACTACCCTCATTTGCAAATGAATGAATGATCATAGATCCTTAAGGACTGCTCCTTCTTATTTCCAGTGAAAAAATTGCTAATTTATTCTTGGTTTTCCCCAATTAGCAGCCCATAAAAGGTCCTATCCTCATAGCTCATGGCTATTAAGAGCCTTTAATTAGTAACCTATTGGAGATTTGTTTTGAAAATCCAAGCATCTCCATCTCTCTCTCTCTCTCTCTCTCTCTCTCTCTCTCTCTCTCTCTCGCTCTCGCTCTCGCTCTCGCTCTCGCTCTCCCTCTCTCCCTCCCTCCCTCCCTCCCTCCCTCTCATAGCTAGAGAGTTTTTTCCCCTAAAAGTTACAATTGCACAATTCATTTTATTAAGCTACTAGCTGATAACCCGGCATTGCCCGGGTAATTATGTATGCCAATCCTTACAGGTTTTTAAAAGTATACGTACAGTTTACACATTATAAAGTAAAATCATACACAAAATCACTATAAGTCTTTGGGCCCCACCCCCTGCCCATGCCAACCAGTAACCACCATCCAGCACCCAGCAGCGTTGGGGCTGCGCATGTCCAGCTGCTGTGGTAACCGCCTGGACTGACACCCATCTGGCGGAAACGGTCCTCCTCACCATCCGGAATAGCCTAGTGGGTGGTGCGTGGCCGCTGTGGAAGGCCGCTGGGACCGATCAGCTGGGCTGCATGACCTCTATATTCACCCCGAGGGGTATTAGGGGTGTGTTACCCCCACAGTATTTTTTTCCAGAAAGTAAGTCATCTGTGTACCATGTTTGGTTGAAATTGCTCGAGGCGTTCCAGAATTATGCTGGGACATACACACACACACATATATTCCATAACACTATCAAAAATAGGGATTGCAAAGATGGAAAGTTTGTGAATTAGGTGTAATAAGAAGGTGACATCATATCTGTTTGGTATGAAGCTTGTGAGGATGGTTCATCCTTCTAGACCAGTTCCTGAATATGTTTGGGAAGAAGGTAGTAATTACAGTTTATGTTAGCCCTACTGACTAGGAAATTTGGCTAGAAAACAGATTCAAGTCCAAGATTGTAGTTTAAAAAATGCTGTTTATTCCATATGCACAAACAGCTAAACAAGGGGTTTAGGATTCTGGAGCCTCAAATATATGGATTAGATGGTGGTGCCATAGGAAACGTTATGTTTTTAGAGCCACTCAGGAGCATTTAACGGCAAGCCAACCTTGTACACCAGATACAGATTCCAGATGAACTGTAATTGAACTGGTCTGCAGGTCTATCGTAGCAAAAATTGTTTTTAAATTGTTTCCTAGGGAAACTTAATAGATATCGGGCAATATCCAGTTCAGAAAGATGTTGATATTTCAAAGATTGGAAGTGGCTTTATGGGTGGTCATTTGAGGCAGCAAATGAAAAGGAGACAGAAAAGACATGAAAAAAGGGGTTTTGTGACAGAAATATTTGGAAATCGGCAGAGAAACCAATGCTGGAAGTCTTCAAGAGAAAATGGTGGGGTTAGAGTATTTGGCTGAGAACCAGAAGATAGATTTAATGAGTAAAATGGAAATCTAATGAAATGGAGAACGTCAATAGGATGCAGTCATTCCTGGGATATGTACTTAATAGGATAAGGAAGGACATTTGAGACAGAGATTGCTATTTCTCTCGAGAATATAAGATCTAATAAACAGCACGATCAAGGGACAGATTTCTCCATTAAAAAAATCCATTTGGATGGCAATATCTGCTCACAAACCTTCAAGTTAGATTAGTTATGGGACTGGAGTTAAGAGGACTGGGGGCTAAAACGTATGAAGAATGGTTGCAGGATGTCTAGCCTAATGAAGAAAAGGACTAGGGGCAGGGGTGGGATTGAAAAATGTCAGCAACCAGTTCGCTGCCTGGTTGCCGGGTGGGCGTGGCCATGAGGGGTGGCCTACTCAGCCTCCTGGGGGGCATTTTCACCCTCCCCAGGCTCCGGAGGCTTTCCTGTAGCCTCCAGAAGGGCGAGAAGGGCGTCCCCTGGGCATTGGGGCCCTCTGGAGGCCGGAAACAGGCCCGTTTCCAGACTTCCGGTAGGCCCATTTTTCACCCTCCCAGAGCCTTCGCGTGCACCATGCACTTACCTGGCATCCAAAACAGGCTGCGTGGAGACTCCTGGGAAGGGAGGGGCAGGGTGGGGGTGGATCAGCAACTCCTTGGAACAACCGGTTCGGCGAACCAGA
This sequence comes from Pantherophis guttatus, assembly GCF_029531705.1. The sequence goes on along the minus strand of NW_026844029.1, from coordinate 3,023,876 downwards.
TTAAAATTAACCCGAACTGGTCCGAACCGGCTGAATTCCACCCCTGACTAGGGATGACATGATAGCAGTCTTCCAATATCTGAGGGGCTCCCAGAAAAAATAGGGAGCCTATTCTCCAAAGCACCTGAAGGTAGGACAAGAAGCAATGGATGGAAACTAACCAAGGAGAGAAGCAATCTAGAACTAAGGAGAAATTTCCCCACAATGAGAACAATGAACCAATGGAACGGTTTGCCTTCAGAAATTGTGAGTGTTTCAGACCCTTGACTTCAGAAAAAGTGGATGCTTCATCACTGGAGGTTTTCAAGAAAAGACTGTGGACAGTCATTCGTCCTGAATGGTCTCCTGTTTGGCAAGGGGTTGGACTAGAAGACCTCAAAAGTCCCTTCCAACTCTGTTATTCTGGATTCTCGTTTTAGGAGATGACCATTTGCTCATAGATATAGATGAACAGAGTGACATTGGAGAAAGAGGGAGGATAAAAGGAGGGATGGGACAGGATTATCTATATAGCTGGATTTTAAGAATCAAAATGGCTCTTTTAGACTCGGGAGATGGAAAAGTATTATCAGGAAGAATATAAGTGCGGGGGATTTTTAAACGAACGAATAAGCTTATGTCTATAAATTAAAGCCACTATATTCAATTTCTTGCTTCTAGTGTCTCATAATAGAAAGCAATCCAATCTGGATTCCTGTTAAAATCCTCTTTCATTTTTATATTCTCCATACAGCATATGTTGCCTTCTTAAGAATTCTTGCCTTCCTCATTTCCAAATCCGCAAGCAGCTTAGCGTTTCTGATGAAGCTAAAGCTCAGGTTTTTGTTTCATCGTTTACGTTTTATATATATATATCCTTCCTCTTTTTGACCTTCCCAGGATGTAATCAACATATCTGTTGACCACAGCATTTATTTTTAAAACTACCAGGATTAAATGGAAAGAGATTAGGCTAATCTTCAGTTAGCTGCCCTCAACCGTCAGAATGGATTGCGCGATCTATAATTTCATTTTACATAGAGACAGTTGAGGGCACCCAGTTCTGGATAAGGATAAGCTTGCAGGGATGGGCCGAGTTAGTATTTGGAGGGTAGAATTCCAGAAATCCTTGAACGGAAAAAGAAACGAGTGGCAAAACATTAAAATTGTTTGCAAGAAAGCTGTCCCATTGGGACCACGTAAGTTACTAGAATCAGCCTTTGCTGTTAAAAATACCTTTCAAAAAAAAAAGCAAAAATAGAATAAATGCGCAACTTTATAGCAATTTTACTTCGGGGTCCTGGATGCTCTCTGAGCATGCTGGTTTTCTTGCAAACATTTCATGACCCAACTAGATAACTTCATCAGTGTTTGAAGGGAATGGGTTTGGCTCTCTCCCTTCTAGTACCAATGATGTTATCTTATTGGCAATGAAATACCTGCAAGTAAACCACCAAAATCAGAAACAAGCAGATTAAGAGTTGGAAGGGACCTTGGAGGTGTTCTAATCCAGCCTCCTGGATGGTATAGTGTCTATACCATCAGGAGGTATAGACACCATTTCTATACCATTTCTAGCTGTCCAGTCTTTTCTTAAAAGCTTCCAATTTTGGAGCCCCCACAACTTCTGAAGGCAAACCGTTCCACGGATTAATTCTTCTCACTGTTAGGAAGTTTCTCCTTAGTTCTAGGTTGCTTGTCTCGTTGATTGTCTTCCATTCATTGCTTCTTGTCCTGTCTTCAGGTGCTTTGGAGAATAGGTTGACCCTCTCTTCTTTGTGGGATACTGGGACACTGTTATCATGTCAGCCCAGTCCTTCTTTTCACTAGACTAACCATACCCAGTTTCTGCAACTGTTCTTTATATGTTTTAACCTCCAGCCCCCTGATCTTTTATCATTTTTATCTTTTTATCTTTTATTAGATTTGTATACCGCCCTTCTCCTTTCGGACTCAGGGCAGTGAACAGCCAAAAGAAAAACAATTGTACACAAAAGTTAAAATAATTTTTAAAAATAATTAAATTCCTTCTCTGTGGCAGCACCTGCCCTCTGGAATGACCTACCCCCTGAGATACGCATGATATCAAACCTTCGGACTTTTCGTCGGGCCCTGAAAACACACTTATTCCATCTAGCCGGGCTGGCTTGATCCCATCCTCTCAGTTTTAATTGAATTCGGTTTTAATTGGGTTGTTTTAAATCTTGGGCTGAAATTATTTAATTATTTTTAAACTGTTTTTAAATTTTTTATGCAATGTTTTATCCCGGCTGTACACCGCCCTGAGTCCCGCAGGAGAAGGGCGGTATAGAAATAAAATAAAAATAAATAAATAAATAAAAATGAAATTTGGCCCATAATTTAAAACATTTCAATTAAAAATCAGTATCAAACGTTAAAACCAACATGGAATCAGGCCAGCCTGGCTAACTGAAAAAAGTAAGTTTTTAGGGCCCGACAAAAAGTCCGGAAGTCTGGGATCACTCGTATCTCTGGCGGTAGATCGTTCCAGAGGGTAGGTGTCACCACAGAGAAGGCTCTCCCCCTGGGGGTCGCCAGCCGACATTGTCTGGCTGACGGCACCCTGAGGAGGCCCTCTCTGTGGGAACGAACCGGCCGGCGGGAGGCAATTGGTGGCAGAAGGCGGTCCCGTAAGTACCCCAGCCCTAAGCCATGGAGCGCTTTAAAAGGTGGTCACCAACACCTTGAAGCGCACCCGGAAGTCCACCGGAAGCCAATGCAGCTCGTGCAGGAGAGTTGTCACGTGGGAGCGCCCCGTCGCTCCCATAATCCCCCGCGCAGCCACCTTTTGCACCTGTCGGAGCCTCCGGGTGCACCCCAAAGGGAGCCCCATGTAGAGAGCGTTACAATCATCTTTGTTGCTCTTCTCTACACTCTTTCCAGAGTCTCAGCAACCTTTTTTGTAATGTGGCAACCAAAACTGGACACACTATCACAGATGTGATCGTATTAAGGTTTTGTAAAGCAGTAGTAATACTTCATGTGATCTTGATTCTATTCTGGTCTGGGAAATCAACAAGCAACAGATAAATAGAACTAATGACACTGTTTAGTGCATCTCTTCTTTGTACAAAAGTATCTAGCCAAGATTTTTAATCCTCCTTACCCCAATGTAATTTGTATATTGTAGTCATCGCGACTCCAATTCTTTTTAAAAAATGTAATTTAATTAAAAACTACTCGAAGTAACAGTAACAGGAGTTGGAAGGAGTTGGTCATCTAGTCCAACGCCCCCAGGAGATCTATATGAGGGATTCGAACCACTGACCTTTCTGATCGACAAGCTCAGCGTCTTAGCCACTGAGCCACTTAGAGAGCTGACAGGACATCCCTCACCTGAAAGGGATATTTATTGGGGTTTTTTAAAAAAATAATGTGAATATCAAAAGGGAAAAAAATGAGTTCATGTGCAACATGCCTTAACCTATTAAATAAAATATTCCCTTCTCTTAAATGGAACAACCTAGGCAGAATATTCTTGCACAACTTTCTTTTTGCCTTCTAGAGAACGATGGGCTTTTCCCTTCTTTTTTGTAACCTTGATAGATGTCACCGCAAACAACTGCAGCACAAGTGAAGGATGCAAATTAAAGTTTATGAACTTACCTCCGTGATTTTTTTTTTTCTGCCCCCTTCTTCTTCTTTGGTTTAATCTGCCTGTGAACCAAGTTGATAATGTGCTTACAGCTAAATAGATCTATAAAAAGTTGATTGGTGGTGATGGTAATTGGGAGATTTTATGCTCACAAAGTGATTAATCTTTAAACTATAATGTAAATTTCATCCTTCAGCAGTGGCACAGAGCAAAGAACCTTGTAAATCATCTGTTGTACCCAATGAAACAGAGTGTAGTTTCCATATAACTGTATCACTTTGTCCTTTAAAAGTCCTCATTTCAATGAACATGAACTTTGAGCATTTAAATACAAGCTGGTAGCAACGGATAGTTAAAAAAAACAATTATTTAGCTATCTTGATAACGTGCTTAGTGGATATATTAGAATAGAATAGAATAACAGAGTTGGAAGGGACCTTGGAGGTCTTCTAGTCCAACCCCCTGCTTAGACAGGAAACCCTACACCACTTCAGACAAATGCTTATCCAATCTCTTCTTAAATACTTCCAGTTTTTGGAGCATTCACAACTTCTGGAGGCAAGTTGTTCCACTGATTAATTGTTCTAACTGTCAGGAAATTTCTCCTTAGTTCTAGGTTGCTTCTCTCCTTGATGGGTTTCCACCCATTGCTTCTTGTCCTACCCTCAAGGTGCTTTGGAGAATAGCTTGACTCCCTCTTCTTTGAGATATTGGAACACTGCTATCATGTTTTCCCCAGTCCTTCTCTTCATCAAACTAGACATACCCGGTTTCTGCAACCATTCTTCATATGTTTTAGCCTCCAGTCCCCTAATCATCTTGCTTGCTCTTTTCTGCACTCTTTCTAGAATCTCCATATCTTTTTTACACCGTGGCGACCAAAACTGAATGCAGTATTCCAAGTGTAGCTTTACCAAGGCGTTATGGTAAAGCGGTATTAACACTTCATGTGATCTTGATTCTATCCCTCTCTTAATGCAGCCTAGAACTGTATTGGCTGTTTTGGCAGCTGCTGGCTAATATTTAAATGGTTGTCCACTAGGACTCCAAGATCCCTCTCACAGTTGCTACTATTGAGCGAGGTACCATATATACTGTACCTGTGCATTTTGTTTTTTCTTGCCTAAATGTAGTAGAACCTTACTTTTTTCCCCATTGAATTTCATTTTATACATTAACTGATGCTTAAGTTAGAACAGAGCAGAGAAGTCCAGAATAACATTTTTGTTTCTGGCTGATTACCAGAATTCATAGAATCATAGCATCACAGGGTTGGATGAGACCATGGACGTCTTCTATTCTACCTCCCTACCCAAGGCAGGACACCTTATACCATCCGGGACAAATGTTTGTCCTATTTTTTCTTGAAGACCTCCAGTGATGGAGCACCCAACTCCAGAACGCAAACTGTTTCATTGACCAATTATTCTCATTGTCAGGAAATTCCTTCTTAATAAAAGAACTGAGGTGGCGCAGTGGTTAGAGTGCAGTACTGCAGGCTACTTCAGCTGACTGCTAGCTGCAGTTTGGCAGTTCAAATCTCACCAGGCTCAAGGTTGACTCAGCCTTCCATCCTTCCGAGGTGGGTAAAATGAGGACCCAGATCATTGGGGGCCATAGGCTGACTCTGTAAACCACTTAGAGAGGGCTGTGAAGCAATGTGAAGCGGTATGTAAGTCTAAGTGCTGTTGTGATTGCTAATTCCAGATTGGAGCTCCTTCTGACGAGCTTCCACCCATTGCTTCTTGCTATCTTTTATCATTTTTTTTTCTTCCTTTATTGGAATTTCTTTTTTTATTTTTTTATTTTTGGTGAGCTGCCCAGAGTCATTTGGAGTTGGGTGGCATACAAGTTTAATCATTAATAAATAAAAAGTGGAAACAATCAGCTTTTCCCGGTGCTTCTTTTGATCTTAAGTTTTGGAGATTGTAGGAAGAAAAAACCATGGAGAACATTAAATGTGGAAAGGATGCGTTGAAGATACTCAGTCATCCAGGTCCTGGTTGTCCCAAAGGTGCTTTTCCAAGAGGCAACTGGACTGTCTTGTTTTTCTTTGAAGACATTTTGCTTGTCATCTAAGAAGCTTCTTGGATTAGAAGCGAAACATCTTCAAAGAAAAACAAGAAAGTCCAGTTGCCTCTTGAAAAAAACACCTTTGGTACTACTGTTGAGTGATTTATCCGTTGTCACCTGGGTCACAGTGATTCCAGCCTGTATTTATGAACAAATGTAGCTAGGCTATACCGAAGAGATGTGCAGATTCATAGTGTTATTTGGGATTCTTGTGGTTTGGTACTATGTCTCCAAAAATCAAGGGATGCGGTGGCTCAGTGGCTAAGACGCTGAGCTTGTCAATCGAAAGGTCGGCTGTTCGGCGATTTGAATCCCTTGTGCCGCATAACGGGGTGAGCTCCCGTTACTTGTCCTTGTCTGCGGCATTTGCACATAGCTTCCCGCAGGAGCTGTGCATTTAGGCCTAAACCGGAGTCTAGGCCCAAGTAGCAAGCGAAAAGGTCCTTGCTTATATGGGGAGTTAACTTGCAATTAACTAGGGCGGGGAAGGCTTTCAGGTAATTACATACAGGAGATGGCTTGATTAAAACCATACTATTTGTGAGTAGGCAAGGTAGCCACAGCAATCCTGGAAACACTCGTGACAATATTCATAGTGTTATTTGGGATTCTTGTGGTTTGGTACCATGACTCCAAAAATCAAGGGACGCAGTGGCTCAGTGGCTAAGACGCTGAGCTTGTCAATCGAAAGGTCGGCAGATCGGCGGTTCGAATCCCTAGTGCCGCGTAACGGGGTGAGCTCCCGTTATTTGTCCCAGCTTCTGCTAACCTAGCAGTTTGAAAGCATGTAAAAAAATGCAAGTAGAAAAATAGGGACCACCTTTGGTGGGAAGGTAACAGCGTTTCATGCGCCTTTGGCATTTAGACATGCCGGCCACATGACCATGGAGACGTCTTCAGACAGCGCTGGCTCTTCGGCTTAGAAATGGAGATGAGCACCGCCCCCTAGAGTTGGGAACGACTAGCACATGTGCGAGAGGAACCTTTACCTTTACCTCCAAAAATCAAGAGAAGCAAAGAGACAACTGCTCACCGCCTTAATCCAATGAAGTGTACCGCAGCTGCTTTTAGTAGCTCACAGTGACAACATTAGGAATATTTTTCGACGCGAGCACAGCTTCACAGACCTGAATGAACTCAATACATTTTGTTTTGTATTGATTCAATTTGCTTTGTTTTAACCCGACAATTATTACTCCGGCTTACAAAAAGAGCTTTCTTTGTTCCTAGCTTTTTACAAAACCATTGTGCTGTTCTTGCTGACCTAAACTTTTGTTAGTAGAAATACAGAATTTGACATTACAAATTGCCAAACAATCAGGGTAATCTTTCTTCGAAATAGCATCTTGATTTTAGAATATATTTCTTAGCAATGCATTACAGCCCTGGGTAAGATTTGCTAAGGGAAAAATAGTCTTTTCAGAATTGTATATGATATGCCTTCAAAGAGGTGGTATTCAGCCAGTTCGGATCAGTTCGCCTGAATCGGTAGCAGAAATCGCGGGTGGGCCTGCCCACCCACCCTGGCTCTATGCATCCTATTTAGGCACATTTTTGAGGCTGGGCACATGGGTGGAAGGTGTGCGCGAGAGCAAAGCACATGCATGAAGGCTGGGCATATGTGTGGAAGGCATACACGAACCGGGTGCATGCGCGCACGAAGTGAGCGTGCGCGCGAGGAGCGAACCAGTAGTAACATAATGTGAAATGCCTTGTATTTTTAGACAGTAGTAATGAGTTAGAGACAGAGACAGAGAGACAGAGACAGAGAGACAGAGAGAGAGAGACAGAGAGAGAGAGACAGAGAGAGAGACACACACACACATAGACAGACACAATCAGATACACACACACACACACACACACACACACACACACACACACAGCCTATCTGCTGGGAAGATTTGTTTGTTTAATGGAAGACTTGACAGCACTTTCTCAGACTTTAAATTTAAATTTTGACTCTTCTCCCTGGGCTTTTATAGTTATTTCTAGATCTTGTCTTCCTTTTTCTCTATATTTGGGTCTAGAGGAACATTGGCCACCTGGTAAAAAAAATTACAGTTTGTGTCACTGATGTATTAGAAACACATACAGCTAGTCCTCGATTTACAACAGTTCACTTAGTGACCGTTTGAAGTTACAAGAGCACTGAAAAAAGTGACTTATGACCATCTTCCACACTTATGACCGTTGTAGCATCTCCGGGGGGGGGGTGTCACATGATTTACAGTCAGATGGCTGTGAACTGACTCACATTTATGACGGTTACAGTGTCCCGGGGATCATGCAATCCCTTTTTTGTGACCTTCTGACACGCAAAGTCAATGGGGAAACCAGATTCACTTAACAACCGGGTTGTTAACTTAATGACTGCAATGGTTCACTTAACAAGCAAAGTCACGAAGGAAGAAAAAGAAAAGCAAAAAAAGTCATAAAATGAGTCAAAAATCCCTTAGCAATTTTTTTTTCACTCAGCAACATAATGTTGGGCTCAATTGTGGTTGTAAGTCGAGGACTCCCTGAATAAAGACCGTGAGTAGGGAGTAGAAGCTGTCATCTATTGATAAAGGATCTTAGGTTGAAGGAAAGTAAGAAGAAGTAGATTGGTCCAGAAAGTTTTTGAAAGCAAAATAGAGATGGAAAGGGGGCAACTTGCAATGTCTCTGTGAGACAATTTAACAATTCAATGTGATTATTTAAAATAAATGTAAAAAAAAAATATTTATTTATTCTTTTGTCATTCACATTTCATTTTGTCCCTCCTTTTTCATCTTTTCTTTCATGATTCTGTTCCGCCATTTCTTTTGATATTAGTGTTACTCTTCTCCCGTGACGAGTTGTCCTTCGGCAAGTAGGCCGTGATGAGTTGGCCATGATGAGTTGATCATGGCGAATTGTCATAGACCAGTGATGGCTAACCTTTTTGCCATTGCGTGCCAGGAGAGGGGGGGGAGGATCGTGCGCGCACGTGCCCACGCGCATGTGTGCGCAACCCCCTCCCCCCCTCTCCTGGCACATGATGGCCTGGTTTTCTTTCTTACCTGGTTCCAGATCCTTTCTGTGTATCTGGGAAGGGAGAAAACAGCCTTTCCCACCCCCTTGGAGGCCCTACAGAGGCTGAAAGGGCCCATTTCCCAACTCTTGGTGGGACAGGAAGTGACATTTTTTGCTGTCCCCGGCCTCTAGAACCTCTCTAGGAGTCTCTAGGAGCCTCTCTAGGAGTCTCTGGAGGCTGGGGACAGCCTGTTTCCCTACTTCTGGTGGGCCCAGAAGGCTCGAAAATCAGCTGGCTGGCGCGCACATGCGCCCCAGAGCTGAGCTGGTGTGCCCACTAATATGGCTCCGCGTGTCACCTGTGGCACGCATGCCATAGGTTTGCCATCACGGTCATAGACTCAAGTAGAGAACCAGTGGTGGGTTTCAATTTTTTTTACTACCGATTCTGTGGGCGTGGCTTGGTGGGCGTGGCAGGGGAAGGATACTGTAAAATCTCCATTCCCACCCCACTCCAGGGGAAGGATACTGCAAAATCCTCATTTCCTCCCGATCTGTTGGGACTCGGGAGGCAGAGAATAAATGGGGGCGGGGCCAGTCAGAATTTTTACTACCGGTTCTCTGAACTACTTAAAATTTCCGCTACCGGTTCTCCAGAACTGGTTAGAACCTGCTGAAACCCACCTCTGTAGAGAATGCTTGCTATCTTTGGCAACATCCATGGCATCAATTGCTACTGATTCTTTTACTAGGAATAAACACAGTTACCTTGTTTGTTTGTTTGTTTTTTATCCCTTAAGCCAGCATAGTACTAATTTATTTATGTTTTCACTTTCTCGCATGCTTTTATGAATAGCCCAGCCTATCTTATTGAAACAAAATAATGGCAGCTTAATTTGTCAATTGCATACCAAGCACCATAAGGACCTGAGAATAGTAGAAATATAGGAGATGCAGGTGGGAAAAAAACAGAGATTGTGTAGGCTAATATTTTGCTTGAGTGGATAGTAATTGTTCATTAATATTTTGTTCATTCTTTCGGCAAGTCGATAGCAATTAAGAACGGTTACAAAAAAAAAAAGGATAATGACATGTTTTTGTCACACACAGGAGCACAGAAAAGAATTCCCCGTGTTTTCAAGAAATACCTTCCAATTGCACAATTGGCTGTCGTTCGTTTTCTAGCTCCCTCTGGAAATCTACCGATCGCAGCCAATGTTTATATCTCGGGCGTTGTTGCTTTAAAAAATAAAATAAAAACGATTGGTGCTGGGAGACGCCTTGTTAGTGTGTCAAAACATCTTCGTTTAGTTTTTGAGCATCTGTGATTGGCTAAACATCAGTGGCAGTTAAAGAAATTAATAGAAGTAGCTGTGTTGAATAAGAACGTAAGAAGAGATAGCTGCCTGGATGGAGAATGGAGGATGCGGCTAAGTGAGATTTGTGATTGATAGCTTCAACCCACCTGCCGTTTGGAGAATGGTAGCGCATAAGCAGTAGGGTCACTGCCATCCATCAGGAGAAGCAGATGCGAAGTGACATCATCCCATAGTTGTCACAATTAGATCCGCCATAAATCTTGACCTTTGTCCATTTTCATTGATCTTGGAGATGTCCATGCATACAAATGCTGTCTCATGGATAGGATCAGGGCAAGAAGGTTAAGATTTCACTTAATTTAATGAATTGAATCTATTTCAGTGAATGCAGAAACCAAGATTCAGTTAAATCCAAAATGCTATGATTTTACAATGCCATTGAACATCTTTATGTCTGTCCTTCCATCCATCCATCCATCCATTTTTTTTTTTTTAAATTTTGATTTATATGCCTCCCTTCTCCGGAGACTCAGGGCGGCTTACAATGCGTTAAGCAATAGCCTTCATACTTTTGTATATTTTATACAAAGTCAGCTTATTGCTCCCACAAACTGGGTTCTCATTTCACCTACCTTAGAAAGGATGGAAGGCTGAGTCAACCTTGAGCCTTGGAGAGATTCGAACCAGCAGAAATTGCAGGCAGCTGTGTTAATAACAGGGTGCGTAGACCACTGTACTATCAAGGCTCTTGTGATAGACAAGGCTCTTGTCTGCCTACCTACTTACCTACTATTATTTATCTTCATCCATCCATCCATCCATCCATCCATCCATCCATCCATCCATCCATCCATCCATCCATCTATCTATCTATCTATCTATCTATCTATCTATCTATTATCTATATGATTTTTTGGGGAAAATGCACATGGATGAAAATAATGTACAAAAACATACTGGGAACAATTATTCCAAAAATAGCTTTCCATTGGGTAGAATTGCATACATAATAATGTTTGCACGTTTGAAGAAAAAAATTAAGTTCCTTTAATGCAAACTATTCACTCCATACAAATACAGGTATTTCTCGACTTATAACTGTTCATTTAGTGTCCGTTCAACGGCATTGAAAAAAATGACTTATGACCATTTTTCACACTTATGACCATTTCTGCATCCCCATGGTCACATGATCAAAATTTGGATGCTTGGCAACAAATATTTTTGACGGTTTCAGTTTCCTGGGGTCATGGGATGACCTTCTGCGACCTTTTGACAAGCAAATGGGAAAGCCAGATTCACTTAACAACCATGTTACTAAGTTAGCAACTGCAATGATTCACTTAACAACTGTAGCAAGAAAGATTGTAAAATAGGGCAAAATTTGCTTAAATGTCTCACTTGGCAACATAAATTTTGAGTCCAATTCTTGTCCTAAGTCAAGGACTACAAGTATCTCAAGTACAGCTAATTGAACTTGACATAAAGGTAAAGGTAAAGGTTCCCCTCACACATATGTGCTAGTCATTCCCGACTCTAGGGGGCGATGCTCATCTCCATTTCAAAGCTGAAGAGCCAGCGCTGTCTGAAGACGTCTCCGTGGTCATGAGGCCGGCATGACTCAACGCCAAAGGCGCATGGAACGCTGTTACCTTCCCACCAAAGATAGTCCCTATTTTTCTACTTGCATTTTTTACGTGCTTTCGAACTGCTAGGTTGGCAGAAGCTGGGACAAGTAACGGGAGCTCACCCCGTTACGCGGCACTAGGGATTCGAACCGCTGAACTGCCAACCTTTTGATCGGCAAGCTCAGCATCTTAGCCACTGAGCTACCACATCCCTGAACTTGACATATTGACTAATATAAAAACCGGGAAGCGGGGACGACGACATATAGATGAGTTTATCCATCCTTACTAGGATGTCCTCAGTTGGAATTTCATGGCAGAAACTCAAATATTGTTGGCAAATAATTAATATTGATTAACCTTGGTCTAAAGGAAATGGGGGCGGGGGAGCCATTTCTCAAGGACATTCTTGGATTTCCTTGGAATTATTACTTTAAAGAAATCCAGATTTTTTTTTTATTTTTATTTTTTTGTTTCCCCCTGCTACAAAAGCTTTCTGAAGTATCAAAGGAACGGTATATTGCTTTTCACTGAAAATTCCTCACTTTGAATACTCACGGAAAGCTTTTGTAAGATAAGAGCCCAGTCACCTCGGAGGGGGTTAATTAAGCTTTTCTTTTATTGTTCAGACAGCTGGGTAATTTAAGAGCTACCACGTTAATCCTTCATGGCTAGATTTCCTTCAGCACTTGGCCAAAAGAAAAAGCTGGCAGTGATTCTTGTACGAATTCCTTAAGATTTTTAAATGTTCTTACAGGCCCAACTTTTCACAATAAAGGCAGAGTTGAGCAAAGTCTTTGACTTTGAAGATACGAGTAAGAACTGTGCAAGTACTGAATAAACAGACCTAAGGACAGAATCATAAATATTATATAGATCACAATTACAGAGCAGCTAAAGAGAACCAGTTTGGCCTAGTGGTTAAGGCACCAGGCTAGGCCAGGAGACTGAATTTTAGTCATGCCTTAGGTAGGAAAGCCATCTGGGCGCCTTTGGCCAATCACCAGGAGATGGTGAGTTCTAGTCCCACCTTAGGCATGGAAACCAGCTGGGCGAGTTTGGACCAATCACCAGGAGATGGTGAGTTCTAGTCCCACCTTAGGCATGGAAACCAGTTGGATGACTTTGGGCGAATCACCAGGAGATGGTGAGTTCTAGTCCCACCTTAGGCATGAAAACCAGCTGGATGACTTTGGGCCAATCACCAGGAGATGGTGAGTTCTAGTCCCACCTTAGGCATGGAAACCAGCTGGATGACTTTGGGCCAATCACCAGGAGATGGTGAGTTCTAGTCCCACCTTAGGCATGAAAACCAGCTGGATGACTTTGGACCAGTCACCAGGAGATGGTGAGTTCTAGTCCCACTTTAGGCATGGAAACCAGCTGGATGACTTTGGGCCAATCACCAGGAGATGGTGAGTTCTAGTCCCACCTTAGGCATGGAAACCAGCTGGATGACTTTGGACCAATCACCAGGAGATGGTGAGTTCTAGTCCCACCTTAGGCATGAAAACCAGCTGGATGACTTTGGGCCAATCACCAGGAGATGGTGAGTTCTAGTCCAATGTTAAGCATGAAAGCCAGCTGGGTGACATTAGGCCAGTCGCTCTCTCTCAGCCCAACTTACCTCATAGGTGTCTGGTTGTGAGGAAAATAAGAAGAGGAAGGAATATTTAGTTACGTTTGCCACCTTGAGTTATTGATTAAGAACAATAAAGCAGGGGTGGAATTCAATTTTTTTTACTACTGTTTCTGTGGGCGTGGCTTGGTGGATGTGGCAGGGGAAGGATACTGAAAAATCTCCATTCCCTCCCCATTCCTGGGGGAAGGATAATGCAAAATCCCCATGCCCTCCCCACTCCAGGGGAAGGATATTGCAAAATCCCCATTCCCTCCCCACTCCTGAGGGAAGGATATTGCAAAATCTCCATTCCCACCATCTCTGGGGCCAGCCAGAGGTGGTATTTGCCGAACTACTCAAAATTTCTGCTACCGGTTCTCCAGAACCTGTCAGAACCTGCTGAATAGCACCCCTGCAATAAAGACAGGATACAAATCTATATATGCAAAGCTAAGACTGATAATGCACTGTGTTAATAAAACTATGTCAAATGTTTAAAGGCTAGAATTACCATTTTGTGTTGAAATCAGAGGATTCCTTAATTTTCTTCTGGCTATTTAAAGTTCCAAACAGAGTTTAGAATTAAAAGAAAGACCAAGTCAGTTTTTAGTGTTACTTTTTACATTTCTAAAGATCCTTGGTGTTTCCTAGGCTAATAAAATATGTGTCTTGCCTTGTTTTTTTTATACAGAGTGAAATTCAGTTCTTCTATATTTAAGGAATATATTATGGTTAAAGGATCTGGGAGAATTGCTGGATATGGAGAACTTAATCATCTCAATGGAGTATTATTTAACTGTTTTTAATTTTCTCTATGCCTTTCTGAACAGCTGGAAGGAGAGTGATATAGAAATGGCAGTAAATAAAATTAAAATGTTAAAAACCTCTTTTTTTTAGAGCCCATTCACAGAATTAACTGCTATTTCTTTACATCAATATTTACTCGCAAAGGATTTTATCACTCTGGAGGCTTCATTTTTCAGAAGAAACCTATGAGATAGGCCTGCGGTTCTTCTATTTAAAAAAAAACAAAAAACACGGCAACTTTAATTTAAAAAGAATGTGTGCCCCATATCACACATGGAATTCATTCCACACTAATCCATAGAAGTAACTAATGATTGGAACAGTCTGCCAAGAATTCAAGTGATAACAAAGCAACTTCTTTATCTAGTTTTTTTTTTATTTGATTTATATGCCGCCCTTCTCCGAAGACTCAGGGCGGCTTACAATGTGCTCAGCAATAGCCTTCATCCTTTTGTATATTTATACAAAGTCAGCTTATTGCCCCCACAAACTGGGTCCTCAATTTACCTACCTTAGAAAGGATGGAAGGCTGAGTCAACCTTGAGCCTTGGCGAGATTCGAACCCTGCAGTAATTGCAGGCAGCTGGTCTTAATAACTAGCTTAATAACAGGGTGCCTTAAACCCCTGTACTACCAAGGCTCTAGTTGAAAGAACAGCAGAGAATACTGAATTTTATTATGTAGTAAGAACTGAGGTTTTGCTTTCAAAATGCTCCTATAATAAACAGCTACTTCTCATGTCAATAAAACATTTAAAAAAAGAAAAAGAAAAAGGGGGAGAACATTTGCTAATGGAGCATCCATTCTATCATTTGCTAATGGAGCATCCATTCTATCTTCCTTCTAGTCTTCGATGAAAATTTGGGAACTCAGATAGTATTTGGCTAGGAATCTAGTCAGAGGTGGGATTCAAAAATTTTTAGCAACCGGTTCTCTTCCTGGATGCTGGGTGAGCGTAGCCATGGTGACCATGGCTTACTCAGCCTCCTGCATCACGGTGTGTAGGGGGGCGTTTTCGCCCTCCCCAAGCTCCGGAGGCTTTCTTTGAGCTTCCGGGAGAGCGAAAATGACCTCTCCTGGGCTCCGGAAGCCCTCCGGAGGATGGAAAAAGGCCCATTTCCAGACTTCTGGAACTTCTGGGAGGCCCATTTTTCATCCTCCCAGAGCCTCTGCGCAGATCCTGCACTTATCTGGCATCCAAAACGGTCTGCGTGGAGACTCCTGGGAGGAGCGGGGCGGGATGGACAGGGCCAGCTAGTCCTTGCAACTACTGGTTTGGTGAACCAGATGTACAATTAGCATCCGGTTCGCCAAAACTGGTCCGAACCGGCTGAATCCCGACCCCTGAATCTAGTAGATCATCCCATTTTTGCCATATGCTTCCCCTACGCTTATTGACTAACTAAACCAGTATTGTCCAACCCCCCCTTTTGGGGGGGGGGGTAAATAATAAGATAATATGAGAACCTTGGTGCTGTCTGAGCTTGGTAGTTTTCCTGCAGACATTTCACCACCAAGCTAAGTAACATCCATGTTAGGCAGCACTGATGATGTTGCCTAGTTTGGTAATGAAATCATTGTCTCCTTTTAATGACCCCATCATCCCTTGTGGGGTGGAGTCTGGGCAACTGAGTGCAGCTGTGTGTTTACTGGCCGGATGCCCTTCCTGTTGCCAATGTGGAGTTGTAGTCAGCAGATATATTCTCGTCGACCCCAGAGAGAGAAATATTTGCCTCTACCAAGGATTGAACTCACAGCCTCCTGATTGTGAGTTTAAAGTAATGAAATGTCTGTAAGAAAACAAACAAGTGCGCCAAGGACCCCACAGTTCAAACTTGTGCTGCAAATAGTTTCATCTAATACAATAATACACTGGAAGACTTTTTAGTAGTTGAAACTTCTCAAACACTGCAATCCTTTATTACTCAAATAACCCTTTCGTTGTTACAGTTTGGAACGTCTCTTCTAGATTTTCTCTATGGAGGGTTTTCACTGTTTTACATTTTATTTTTCCCCATGACATCACGTGCCTTGTTTCTCTCTCTTCTCCCCCTCCCTTTTAGTGGGTTTATTAATTTAAATCTAAAACTCTAACTCTAAAACATTTAATCATGTTTTAGAGGAGGGGTGTCAAACTTGGGGGGGGTCAGATCTGGCCCGAGGGGGTCTGCAGTGCCTCTGCCAATGAAAACAAACAGCCCTCCTGAGCTCCATTTTCACTGGTAGAGGGTTGCAGGAGGCTGTCCCAGCCTAAAATGGAGCTTGTAAAGGTCGCGGGCAGCCCTCTGGAGCTCTGTTTTCACTGGCAGAAGGTTGCAGGAGGCGGTCGCAGCTGAAAACGGAGCTTGCAAAGGTCGCAGGCAGCCCCCCGGAGCTCTGTTTTTGATGGCAGAGGGTTGCAGGAGGCCATCACAGCCAAAAATGGAGCTTGCGAAGGTCATGGGCAGCCCTCCAGAGCTCCGTTTTCGCTGGCAGAGGGTTGCAGGAGGCTGTCCCAGCCTAAAATGGAGCTTGCGAAGGTCGCGGCAGCCCGGAGTTCTGTTTTCGCTGGCAGAAGGTTGCAGGAGGCGGTCACAGTTAAAAACGGAGCTTGCAAAGGTCGCAGGCGGCCCCCTGGAGCTCTGTTTTTGATGGCAGAGGGTTGCAGGAGGCCATCACAGCCAAAAATGGAGCTTGCGAAGGTCATGGGCAGCCCTCCAGAGCTCTGTTTTTGCTGGCAGAGGTTTGTAGGAGGCCGTTGCAGCCGAAAACGGAGCTCGTGAAGGTCATGAGCAGCCGTCCAGAGCTCCATTTTTGCTGACAAGAGGCCGTCACAGCTGAAAACGGAGCTCAGGAGTCCGTTTTCACTGGCAGAGCACTCAGGCGACCAGAGGCGCTGCCAACCTTATGTTGAGCTGGCCGCACCCACCCCGGCCACGCCCACCCCGGCCCCCTGAGGTCAAACACAACCCTGATGCGGCCCTCAATGTAATCGAGTTTGACACCGCTGTTTTAGAGGGATGGATGTACTGTAGCAATAATCCATCTACTCAACAGGCAGAGTGTTTTGCTTGTTTTCCTGAAAACGTTTCTCCATGAAATCTGGAGCTCTTTCCTTCTACATCTCTCCCCCTTCCCACTTTTACTTGAAGCCTCGGTGTGTATGTTTGCAGATGGGATTTGTTCTTTTTTGCATTTATGGAAAGTTGGCTGGTGATCTGTTGGGCGCCTCCCAGAATCATCATGTATGGGCTAAATAAAACACCTAGATCTCTCGTTTGAAGTTTGAGGAACGAGAGCAGGGAATTTCACCAGGCTCTCTGCCCTTAGAGGCATCTCGGTAGCTTTCATTAGCCAACCTTTTAAAACCTGTTCTGTTGCATTGCTGATTAAGAGGAGATGCATTTACGAGATTTTTTTTTAAAAAAAAAATAAGCCAGGGAACCTGAGTTGGCTGGAATCCACCATCGATTTGCGTGCCAGTTGTTTTCCAGGCACCATTTAAGATGTTGATATTAATCTTTAAAGCCCTAAATGACTTAAGGCCGATCTGACAAATTGCCTCTCCTGCGTCAGAACCTCTCTGGATGTTAAGTTCTGCAGAAAGGGTTTTCTTGAAGCTCACTCTGCTTTCAGATGTCTATTTACTGTACACATGCTTTCTCCTGTAAGACTCCCAAGGGGCAAAATCTACCAGTCTTTGGCCTCCACAGTCTCTCCCTTTCAAATCTACCCCTTTGATCTTAGCCATCAAACCAAGAGGCCGAGAGGCATTTCTTGCTTGCTTGTTTCATTTTGGCCCGGGCCTTTCAAATAGTTAACGGTTAATGATGTTAAACCCTGGCTTTTAATCTACGTGGCTTCATGGTATTTCTTTTTTTTGTGTGTGTGTGTGTAAATATTTTTTATTGTTTTATATCACAAGTTCCGTTTCTATGTTGAACAGTGTGTTTTCTAGCAGTCTGAAGTGTTAGCATATCAACATCATCATAATCGTTATAATCATATACATATAAGCATATATATAACATATAGGGGGACGTGGTGGCTCAGTGGCGAAGGTGCTGAGTTTGTCGATTGAAAGGTTGGCAGTTCAGCTGTTCGAATCCCTAGTGCCGCGTTACAGGGTGAGCTCCCATTACTTGTCCCAGCTTCTGCCAACCTAGCAGTTCGGAAGCATGTAAAAAATGCATATAGAAAAATAGGGACCACCTTTGTTGGGAAGGTAACAGCGTTCCGTGCGCCTTTGGCGTTGAGTCATGCCAGCCACATGACCATGGAGACGTCTTCGGACAGCGCTGGCTCTTCGGCTTTGAAACGGAGATGAGCACCACCCCCTAGAGTCGGGAACGACTAGCACATTTGTGCGAGGGGAACCTTTACCTTTACCTATAAACATATATGCGATAATATCAATTGTTATTGAAAAGTATACTATCTTCCATTATATAACCATCAAAAATTTTACTCATCAATTTTTCTTTCTCATGTAGTCGATATTTCACATAAATCTACTCCTCTGACCTCTGTATCTGTCAATTAACCATTTGTAGAATAATTCCCATGTTATAAAATACTCCGAGTCTTCTTTTCCTTTGATTTTTAGCGTTAACCTACCCATTTCTGCACATTTCAGATTTTTTTTTTTAATTATTACATTATCATCCGTAGGAGTTTCTACATTTTTCCAGTATTATGCATATACAATCCTGGCTGCTGTTAGGATATGTAAAATTAAATATGTGTTACCCTTATTATAGTTTTTTTTTTTAATTTGATTTATATGCCGCCCTTCTCCGGAGACTCAGGGTGGCTTACAATGCGTTAAGCAATAGCCTTCATCCTTTTCTATATTTATACGAAGTCAGCTTATTGCCCCCACAACTGGGTCCTCAATTTACCTACCTTAGAAAGGATGGAAGGCTGAGTCAACCTTGAGCCTGGTGAGATTCGAACTTACAGTAATTGCAGAGAGCTGGTGTTAATCACAATGCTATCAGTCTGCTGAGCCACTAGGCCCTTGGCCCTTAGTTTCTTGGCAGCGTGTCCAACAAGAATGTCTCAGGTTTCAAATCTATGTGTTGTCTTGTCATCGTTTCCAGCCACATGTGTATTTTCTTCCAGTATTATATTTAATTTTTTTTTTTTTTTTGCTTTGGGACACGTCCACCGCAAATGAAAATATGAACCTGGTATTTGGTGGCAGTTCTAACATTTAGCAGATTTATTTTTATACGTGTTCGCTAATCGTGCAGATGAATAATGCCATTTATGAAACATTTTATAGAGATTTTCTTTTTTTTCCGGATCGCCGTTTTCCTGCGTTGGGTTGAAAAAGAAAGGCAGGGCAGGAAACGGACTAAAGGAAGCATTGAGTGAAATGTTGTTCGACATTCATTCACTCCTGGCCACGAAGCAAAATTTGCACGACGCAAATGCAAGCAGCGAGCAACTTTACGCCTGTCGCCTGGTTTTAGTAATCCTGCTCGGTTTGTTTTACCAGGCTTCCTAAATTAAGTTTTAATTGCTGCAGGTTTTGAAGGGTTATTGCCATGTCAGTCATCCAAGATCAGCTGAACAATTATAAGACATGGCTGTTTTAACGTTTCTGCAGAAGTTCAGACACGTGCTGAAGGCAATCACGGCCTGGAGCAGAGACAACTCTTAACTGGGCTAGAATTCTTCGAGGTTATCTTCTCGGCATGTTGCTGTATCTAGGCAATCTTAAGGAAAAAGCTGGCAGGAGAGTTTTTCTCTGTTTAGGGGGTATTGGTATAAGTCTCTGTTATTTTCTCAGCTAGTTGCTTTGAAGGGATTCAGAATTGCTCGGAGGATGCTGCTGGGTTGGGTTTTTTTTTTTTGGCTAGCTGCCCTTTCCAGTCAATCCAGCAGATCATTTTAGCCTTTGCAATTTAATTGCATTGAGAGTCTTCTA
>NW_026844029.1:2982753-2998722 GCF_029531705.1 Pantherophis guttatus | reverse complement strand
CATCATTTCTAGCAGCAATAACTTTTGTGGGAAGGAATGAAGTAACAGAAGCATTTTCTTTCTTTTTTTTTCCTCTACCCCTACCACAATTTTCTGCTTTTTTTAAAATTATTTATTTATTTATATGCTGCCCTTCTCCGGAGACTCAGGGCGGCTTACAGTGCGTTAAGCAATAGCCTTCATACTTTTGTATATTTATACAAAGTCAGCTTATTGCCCCCACAAACTGGGTCCTCAATTTACCTACCTTAGAAAGGATGGAAGGCTGAGTCGACCTTGAGCCTGGTAAGAATTGAACTCGCAGTAATTGCAGGCAGCTGGATGTTAAATGCTGCCTCAGTAGGAGGCATTAGCCTCCTACGCCACTCAGGCTCAGATCTCTTTTTTGAGATCCCTGATGTGGTTGGGGCTATCCAAAGCACAGATGTTGGTTTTTAAAATGCCCAAGTGTATGGGAGCGCTATTGACAGCCAGACTATACTGTAATATTTATAGCATCTATAACGTTTTGCATCGTTCTGGCTTTTATTCATGTAAGATTTATACAATTTCCATCTGCTGAAATCTGTGACAGCTTTACTCCCATGCCCTGAAAAAAAAAAAAAAAAAACCACACTTCTCTTTGTGTTATTTTAACACATCAGCCAACTGTTTTGTGGGTCCCTCCAGCTACACCTGTGGGTGAAGGGAAGACATGAAGTTTTAATGTCTGGGTGGGACTGCGTAACATATGTGATGTATTTGAAAAGAGAGGATGCGTTTTGAAGGATTTCCATCGCGGCTTAGACAATAAAGTTCTCTAAATCCATGAGACAACTCTTAGGGCACTGCAGATATCACACCAATTATTTATTTATTTATTTATTTATTTTTAAATTTGTATATCGCCCTTCTCCCTGAGGACTCAGGGTGGTGAACAGCCAAGTAAAAACATAAACTACAAACATTAAAATACAATTAAAAAGATATATATAAATTTGGCCCCATGATTAAAAACAATAACAGACAATTAAAAACATTTTAAAAAGTGTTAGGCCAGTCCGGCTTGCTGGAAAAAGAAGGTTTTAAGGGCACAGCGGAAGGCACCGAGGTCTTGGATTCTCCTTATCTCTGGGGGCAACTGATTCCAGAGGGTGGGTGCCCCCACAGAGAAGGCCCTCCCCCTGGGGGTCACCAGCCTACATTGTTTGGCTGATGGCACCCCAAGGAGGCCCTCTCTGTGGGAGCGCACAGGTCGATGGGAGGCCGTTGGTAGCAGCAGGTGGTCTCGAAGATATCTAGGTCCTATGCCGTGGAGCGCTTTAAAGGTGATAACCAATACCTTGAAGCGCACCCGGAAGACCACTGGGAGCCAGTGCAGCTCACGCAGGAGAGGTGTTGTATGGGAGCGCCATGCGGCTCCTGTGACTACCCGCGCGTCCACATTCTGGACCAGTTGGAGCTTCCGGGTACTCTTCAAGGGGAGCCCCACGTAGAGAGCGTTGCAGTAGTCCAGAATAACAGAGTTTCAAGGAACCTTGGAAGTCTTCTAGTCCAATTGTTTATGCTCATTGCTGCTATACCATTTCAGACAAACAGTTGCTCAATCTCTTAAAAATTTCCAGCGTCGAAGCACCCACAACTTCTGGAGGCAAGTTGTTCCGCTGATTAATTGTCCTCCTTGCCAGGAAATTTCTCCTTAGTTCTAGGTTGCTAGGTCTCCTTAATTAGTTTCCATCCATTGCTTCTTGCTAACAAACCATCAAGAAGCATTTGCTCTTTAGGGCAGGAGTAGAGATTCTGTTGGGATGGCATTACACCTTCTGGCATCCATGAGTATGACTCATGAATGGTGAGTTGGAATTAGAATCCAACACCGTTGCAATCCTTGAGTGACGTTCATAGAAAATTAGGCAGAATGAATGGAGTGAGTGGCTCATGATATTCCTCTCATTTCCAAGGACTTGGAAAACACAGTGGACGCCTACATGTAATCCTTGACTTATGGCCATTCGCTTAACAACCATTTGTGTTGGGGGAAAAAATGACTTACAACCGACTTATGCAGGGGTGGGCTTCAAAAATTTTAGCAAGGGGTTCTCTGCCTGGTTGCTGGGTGGGTGGGAAGTTGCAAAAGGGGATCATATGACCTCGGGATCAGGGGTGAAATCTTACCGGTTCAGACCGGTTCGGGCGAACCGCTAGGGATTATGGGCATCAGTTTGTCGAACCGGTAGTAATTACCCATCCTTGGCCGCACTCATGCCCGGCTGGACACCGCTCACCTCTTCCGGCCGCTCGATATTCCACAGAATTGAATGTTAAATGCAGCAGAGAGAATGCTAACTTTTCTCCCTCCATTCAGAACGGAGTTGCTGCAGCCTGTCCCTTTAAGATAGGGAGGGAGGGGGGGAGAAGCAGCTGGAATGTTTTTGTGAAAGGCAGGAAAATGGGGAAGGGGATTTTCCTGCCTGCCATCCATTCCTTAATCTCAGCACAGACGGAGGGAAGGATGGTAGGCAGGAATATTCCCCTCCCCATTTTCCTGCCATTCGCAACAAGGAATGGCTGGGAGGGGAGGGGCTAGTGAGGAGCCCCTCGATGTGAGTGATGTCGAGTTGGCGACGCCCACCCAGTCACATGACCTCCCTCCCCCAAACAAGCCATGCCCACAGAACCGGCATTTTGAGAAAACAGGATGGAGTCCATTGCTCTTGAACTGTTAAGTATCCAACCTTGAATCTCTCCCCCCTGCAAATCTGTAAAAATTTGCAAAACTGAACTCAAAATTCCAATGGAGGCATAAGTACATCGTTGACGTTATACTAACCACAGTCCATAGCTGTTGTGAGTTTCTACAGTGGGGGGGGAGGGCTCAACTGTGTTTGACAAGATGCATTTTTTTAAAAAAAATAATAAGTAAATAATAGAAGTGATTAAGAGTGGCGTTCTCCAGGACCTTACTTTTCGAGTGACATCCAGAATCTTTTCTCTTGCAGCCGTTCCGTAGAGTGACGTTTTCAGTTGTGAGTCAGCCTCAAGACCCACATCAAGGGTCTTTGCAGAGTTGCTATGACAGCGGTCTGGAGGAATCTGAAACGCCAAGCAGTAAGAGTTCTTCAGGGCCGAGGCTGGGTGCCCTTCCACTCCCAGAAGACAACTACGAAAGGACAACGCCGGATGGCAGTGTTGGTGAGGCAGAGCATATGGAAAATGGTAGGGGCAAACACAACACTCACAACACTCCAAATTTGCAGTAGGGAGCCCCATGTCCAGTAGACTTGGCAAGAGGTCAGTTGGAAGAAAAGGGGGAAGGACGTTGACCGAGAATTTCAATTGATGTGATGGCTTGCTTCCAAATGGGAGACTTTACTGAGCCCCATTGATGTCTGTATCGGCAGGTATAAGATTTTAAGCCCTTTCCACTCCAGTTTGGACTTACTGGACAGAAAGGTCGAATCTAAATTAAACCATGACCACTGGTACAAATAATAATGTCAGCGATGCATACCTAAACCGTGTTTCCCCGAAAATAAGACCCTGTCTTATATTTTTTTGAACCCTGAAATAAGCTCTTGGCCTTATTGCCATGCACTCAAAAGCCCGATTGGGTTTATTATCAAGGGATGTCTTATTTTGGGGGAAACAGGGTAGCTTTCCCTGAGTTGGGATGTGCTTCGCTTACGACTGCATTAAGCTGATAATATTTTAACTGACAACATCAAGAGAGTGTGTGTGTTTTTTTGGCGGGGAGGGATCAGTTAAAAGAATTAAAACAGCATTGCCACCATAATCTCCTAAAGCTAGAAAAATAAATCAATATATATAACCTGGTTAAAAACCAAACAAAACTGAAGAGAAGATCTATTTCCTTAGAAAATATATTTATTTTGAGATAGCATCGAAGCCTGACATATATATAGTCTCGTACCGGTTTTTTTGCTATTATAATTCTCTTAATCGTCATTACATTAAAGATGTCCAGTGTTAGCTAGAAGAAAATAATTGTCCTTCAAAGATTATTGTCTTTGTAAAGACTGTGTAGGCGCTTCCCCCGACCCACAATATACAGTTATCTACACATACTGAATAAAGTGCGTGTGGTACGGGGTGAACTCAACGGATTCAGGGTTTCTAATGGAATCCAGAATTCCAGAATAAAGCATTAACTGAGACGTACACCTCAGTGATTATGGCCAGAGCATTCATTCCCTTTGTCATAAAACGGTATTAACCGTGCCAGATTCCATGAATGCTGAATTATTTAAAAAGGATGACAAGTTGTCTTTTCTCCTTTTGCAGCTGTTGTAGAAGGGCGAAAAAATAATAATAATCAGAACATCTCATTTCAAACCTGAGATTATCGATCTCAGGAACACAATTGCAATATTTTTTTTTTCCTGTGCTGTATTTATTTATATATATATATTTTCTAGAACAAAAGAAACTTTTGTTGTTGGAATCTTGCATCGTTTGGGGATGGGGGTAGAGAAAGGATCCGGTTCTTAAAATGAAATGCAGCATAACGTAATTTTAAAATTCACCATTTACTTTCTGGTGCATTTTTAACCATTCCCTTCTATACGAGTCGATCCTTGTTTTCTCCCCCTCCCTCCTTTCCCCCCCCCTTGTTTTGATCTGAATTTTCTGAATTAAATTACAATGAATTTTATTTCCATAGTGGCAATAGAAGCTAGTGAAAGACACCGTGTAGGGAAATTATAACAAATGAAACGAGCGTGTAAATGAGAAGATGGTTGGGGCTGCAGAATTAGATAGTTTTGCTTTCCTTTGGAGAAGTTTCTATCAGTAGTTAATGGATTGATTAATTAGAGGCGAAATAGACCCATCAATGAAATCATAACAACATTTGAGAGAGGATAGAAGAGAAACTCTTTAATACGAGGGTGAAAAAAAGCTACTAGCATTACCCTTTCCTCAGTAAACACACAAGAAATGTTGCCTATTTCCATAGGGTTTTATTATATTGCTTATTGGTGAAGAAAATGTTGTTGGAAAAAGAGGGGGGAAAAAAACCTCCTAGTTCAGTTAGTAACGTGGGGTTCGTAGAGAGTTGAAAATCCCACCTTAAATTCAAGATTAAATAAATCTTTTCGGGGAATGCTTTTTAATGCTTCACAGTTACAGTGTTTACAACTTTTATGATCTGTTTATGACTCAGCCATGCTGGCATTTGTATGTACCCTTCCCTTCGCTGTTTCTTAACGTTGGGAGTTATGCTATTGGAATGAAAAGTAGTAAATCGAGAATGTATTAATCTCCCACTTATCTTCCGATCTGGCGTCAATTTACAACACAGGCTGGTGTGGAATGCAGACGGGGTAGAAGTAATGCAATAGCCGAGTAACAAGATAGTATTGGTCAGCTAACTGGGTGGAATTCCCACCGAGGGTGTATATAGGGTCAAACAAACAGGAACCAAGAGGCAGAAACAAGAGACGTGACCATACATAGATTGAGGTCAAGGGCAGATTTGAGACAATCCATTTCATTATTTGATGTGCTGTGATGCCCAGAGTGCTAGTCTGTTTCTTTTCCAGAAAAAGAGAGATTAATTGGCCTCTCCTTTGGCTGAGAGGTCAGCAGATCGTTTTCAGGTTGCTGAAAAGAAGATATCCATACCGGTGATTTATAGCATCAGCCAGACATCAACATGGCAATGCAAAACCTTCTGCATTAGGGATACATCACTGTTTGACTCTTCATATCATCCCAATGTTGTGGTCCACCAGCAGCCCACAGGGCTAACAGCAGAGTCAGACAGTGAGGAGGCTGGGGAGGACCATGGGCCAGTCCTGGAGTCTGGAGAAGGCCCGGACAAGGGCTTTGTGTCAGAGGCAGAGATGGGACCAAGGCCATCTGGGAATGATGTGCGGACTCTGGAGCCTCCAGAGTCGGACAGCAGAGAGGCAGTGGAACAGGAGGAGCCTGTTCCTAGTGCATGCATGCGAAGAGCTGCCAGAAGGCAAGAGCAGCTAAAGCAAAAAGGACGACTCGTGAGTAAGGACAGGAGATGATTGGCCCCTCCCATAAGGCTTAAAAGAGCAGCAAAGGCTCTTGGGCTCTTTGTAGGAAAGCAACGTTGCTAAATCTGTTTTCCAATTGGCGTCTCTTGTTTCTGAACTATGTGGGGCTTTGCCAAGAAAGGCCTTTGGCAGAGTGCCAAAGAAGATAAAGGTTTGTGATAAGGCCTAAGAACTTTTTCTGAAGGACTTGTTTTGCAACTAATTGGAATGAAAGTAATTTTCAGCTGTTACAATAAAATAGGGTTTTTTGGGACTAATTGTGTCCTGTAATGACTAAGTGAGCCTAGGTCATAGCACCCAAGGATGGTTGACAGTAGTCTAGGCCAGGCCTGAGATGTAGAAGATCTTCTCACTTTATCCAAACCAGACAGGTTAGATGGTTGCAGAATCCAGAGTGTTGAAAGAAGGAGGCCGTGATCTGATCCCTTTTCTCATTTCTTCCTCCAATGCTCGTTTACATGAACGAGTGACTTATATCAGTGCATATCTAATTGCCACCTACGGTGGTTTGCAATCCATTTTGTGCATAAGTGAGCTACCCACAGAACCATATGACCCTAATTGATAATCACCTCTGGCCTCTCCAAGTGTTGCGACTGGCGGGCCCAATTTAATTCAGATTTTCAACTAAGCAACATTGACTTAGAATCCAATTAAGTGGGAGGATAAATACTGCAGAACGGATTTTCAGATGTCTCAACAAGGGCCAAGGTCTCCAGGTAAATAAGACAGGTGGCACCGTTGATAATTCACACCATAGCTCTCTGCATTTTAAGAAGGAGCACGGAAATAAACTGACATGGATTGCTGCAATTTTTGTTTCCCTATATATAGATGTAGTAGTATATTTTCCTGTGGGATGGATGGATGGATGGATGGATGGATGGATGGATGGATGGATAGATTGAGAGAGAGAGAGAGAGAGAGAGAGAGAGAGAGAGAGAGAGAGAGAGAGAGAGAAAAGATAGATACAGTAGATAGATAAGTAGATAGATACGATAGATAGATAGATAGATAGATAGATAGATAGATAGATAGATAGATCGATCATTGGCATCCTTCAGTCTCAAGAAACTATGGTATTGTGCTCTGGAAAGAGGTCCTAAAATAGAATCTAGTGTGACCAAAAGGCCAATCTCTCAATAGATAGATAGATAGATGATAGATAGATAGATAGATAGATAGATAGATAGATAGATAGATAGATAGATAGATAGATAGATAGATAGATCAGACAGGCAGGCAGGCAGGCAGACAGGCAGGCAGGCAGGCAGGCAGACAGTCAGTCAGACAGACAGACAGACAGACAGACAGACAGACAGACAGACAGACAGACAGACAGACAGACAGACAGACAGACAGACATAGGAAATAGCAGGCTGAGCCAGAGGGAGGGGTCAAATGTATCATAAGTCAAGAGTCCCTGCAATGCCTGCAGGAAGATCTAAGTCCAGCCCATCTTGAATGCCTTCCTTATCCCCCGCTCTTTTCCCTTGACTGTTAGTTGATCAGATTCTTGCAGAAAGCTGAAGCTTGCAATAAATCTTTATACTCATTTGACCTGCCTGAATCTCCTGATTTTCCTGGCCCCTGACAGACACAAGTATATATTGTAGCAGGCTTGCAAATATTGTTGACATTACGGTGACAAGGAACAGCAAGAAGACATAATCTTTTTGAAGGGTTAAACCAATCACTGATAAAGACATGCAGATGATGAGCATAGCCTTAAGTCTATTACTATTATTATTATTATTATTATTATTATTATTATTATTATTATTATTATTCAAGATATTAAGAACATGATTTAATTAATTATAGTTAATTTAATGTCTGATGGGGAAAATGGAGATGCCCCAACATTTGGCCAGTGTTTATCGAAATGTCTCAAGGGGCACTGAATTAATACATTGACCCAGCCAACAGCTCACCAACTGGAGTTTCTCCTTAGAAAATCGAGATCTTTTTGTAACCTTCTGAATCATGCAATTAAATAAAAAAGAAAGAAAAAAAAAGAAATGACAATTTTCATTGAATTTTCATGCCTATGACAAATTGAGTGATTTTGCTCAAGCTGCAAGTCTAATTTACTGTTCCCTTTTCAACAGCTTCTGATATCCATCCGTCTCCAAAACCTCATTATTGTATACTTAAAGTAGCATAATTTGATTCCCTGCTTGGAATATCAAAAACTGGTATGACAAAATCACAATTCCTTCAAAACTCTACTTCCAGTAATTTTGGATGATGCTATTCTGCAGCTAAGGGATCTCTCTCTCTCTCCCTCCCTCTCTCTCCCTCCCTCCCTCCCTCCCTCCCTCTTTATCGCTATCTATCTATCTAAACACACATATACATATACATATATATACACATATCCATATCCATATCCATATCCATCCATCCATCCATATCTATCTATCTATCTATCTATCTATCTATCTATCTATCTATCTATCTATCTTTCATCTGTCTATCTATCTATACACTGAGTAACTCATTCCCTCTCTTCCTCCCACAGTTTAACTTCAGTTTTTAAACTCCCTTGTCCTGACCTTAAGGAAAATCTATATGCTGAATGATCTGCTTAGCATCATCTTTCTTTAAAGAATTACAATGAGCATTGAAAGCTCATTTTGATTGGAATCTTAGCAGGGTCTCTCTTGCATGGGAAATTTTGCAGGAAAACATGAGTGTGGATACATGGGCACACACCCATGTGCTTAGAGAAGCAATTTGACCCTTAATTGTTACAACTTCAAATATTTACTGTTTAATTTTGTCCAGTATGAAAAGGCTCAATTATAATTAGGTTGATGGAGATACATATCGAATTTAAAATTTAGAAAGCAATTTCTTGGGCTATCATTGAAAGCTTCTAGATTCCCTCCTCTGCCTTTTCAAGGGAAGATGATAAAGGGAGAATGAAAGTAAGGAAAAGATAAGGCAGAGGTTCGATAGTGGGAGATACAGACAGTGGTATGTGATTTTCCTCAGCTCTCTCTGTGTGTGTGTGTTTGTGTGTGTGTATCTTTATATATCTGTATATATCTACCCTATTTCCCAAAAATAAGACCCAACCAGAAAATAAGACCTAGCATGATTTTTCAGGATGCTCGTAGTAAAAGCCCTACCCCAAAAATAAACCCCAGTTAAAATCGTCAACAGATGGAAGTATTTAGTACTGTATTTTCCCCAAAATAAGACCTAACTGGAAAAAAAGCCATAATGTGTCTTTTGAGCAAAGGTTAATATAAGACCAGGTCTGATTTTGGGGAAAATGGTATCTATCTATCTATCTATCTATCTATCTATCTATCTATCTATCTATCTATCTTTTGGAGCAAAGATTAATATGAGACCCGGTCTGATTTTGGAAAATGCTCTCTATCTATCTATCTATCTATCTATCTATCTATCTATCTATCTATCTATCTATCTATCTATCTATCTATCTATCTATCTCTATCTATCTATCTATCTATCTATCTATCTATCTATCTATCTATCTATCTATCTATCTTCTGTTGCATGTGTTACAGAATCAATGAATTCAAGCTGTCTGGGGCTGTTTTGCTTCGTAAATCATATGACTCACATCAGTAGTGACTGTTTTCACACATCGTTAGCAACAAATCTTCTTGCAAATAAAAAACTAACATAGAAGAGCAAAAGACTTGCCTCATTTAAAAACGAACAAACAAACTATCATGCTAGCTTTCCATAGAGGGTCTGTGTATTTGTTATGTTTGTAGCTACACTGAAGAACCTTCTAGAACGGAGTCTCTACTTTGATTGTACTTTGAGAAAACTGATGTCCAAAATATTTCTTTTTCTGCTTTTGGTCCATTGGGATGTGTGAGATAGTCTTGTTTTAAAATTATCTGATGATTACAAGCATTCTTTAAATGCAGAAAATTGTCTCTGTGGTGGCGCAGTGGTTAGAATGGAGTATTGCAGGTGAATTCTGCCGACTGCCAGCAGTTCGATTCTGACCGGCTCAAGGTTGACTCAGCCTTCCATCCTTCTAAGGTTGGTAAAATGAGGAGCTCAATTTTGGGGGCAATATGCTGATTCTGTAAACCACTTAGAGCTTTAAAGCACTGTGAAGTGGTATAAAAATCTAAGTATTATTGCTACAGCTATCTGTCATACCATATGAGAAGTGCTGATCTTGTTCAGAAATCCTTTTTTTAAAAAATCATCGTTTTGATGGTGAAGTGTTCCTTCTTCACCCATTAATTGGTGCATCAGTTTCTTTTCTTTCTCCTTTTTCAATTTATATGCCAAGCATCTTCCTGGTTTGTTTGCATTTTCAAAGAAGTTTTGTTTAGCGCTTTTAAATTTTTCTGCTAATTCTTCTTTTATCTATTGGTTTATGGGTTTTTTAAAATTCCCTTTGATTTTTTAAATTTCTTTTTTTGTGGCTCTTTTTGTAGTTCTATCTCTAGTCTCTTATATTCTTCTTCCACTGGTTCAACGCCCATCTAATAATAATAATAATAATAATAATAATAATAATAATAATAATAATAATAATAATAATAATAAAAAATTCAATTTGTATACTGCCCTTCTCCTAGTGGACTCAGGGCGGTGCACAGCCAGAACTAAAACACATACCAATACAAAATTTAAAATTATTAAAAGAATTACATAACTTTGGCCCAAATTTAAAACAATTGGTAGTACAGTGGTTTAATGCACCCTGTTATTAACACAGCTGCCTGCAATTTCTGCAGGTTCGAATCTTACCAGGCTCAAGGTTGACTCAGCCTTCCATCCTTTCAAAGATAGGTGAAATGAGGACCCAGTTTGTGGGGGCAATAAGCTGACTTTGTATAAATATACAAAAGGATGAAGGCTATTGCTTAACGCATTGTAAGCCGCCCTGAGTCTCCGGAGAAGAGCGGCGTATAAATCAAATTAAAAAAAAAAAAAACATTGACAATTTAAAAACTAAAAAAGACTAAAAAAAGTGTGTGTGTGGGGGGGGTTTCACGCCAGCCCTGCTTGATGGAAAATAAAAGTTTTCAGGGCACGGCGAAAGACCCGGAGATCCGATATCCTTCGTATCTCCGGGGGCAAATCGTTCCAGAGGGCAGGAGCTGCCACAGAGAAGGCCCTCCCCCTGGGGGTCGCCAGCCGACATTGTCTGGCTGACGGCACCCTGAGGAGTCCCTCTCTGTGGGAGTACTGGTCGGTGGGAGGCTATCGGCGGCAGAAGGCGGTCCCGCAAATCTTGATTTCCTTTTTTGTCCTCGACTTACAGCACTTCATTTGGTGACCGTTTGAAGTTACAACGGCCCTGAAAAATGTGACGTATGACCATTTTTCACAGTTACAACCTCTGCAGCATCCCCATAACCATGTAATCAAAATTCAGATGCTTGGCATTTGGTTCATATTGATGACCGTTGCTATGACATCAAGGTCACATGGTCTCCTTTTGCGACCTTCTCACAAGCAAAGACAATGGGGAAGGCAGTGTCAGGGTTCCGACGGATGCCCTAATTAAATCATGAGCCTCGAGCCAAGTTTCAAAAGAAATCCAGTTATTTATTAGGAGCAACATGACAGCACGTACCCAAGTGAAGTAGAGCTCTGCCCCACGTAATTTACGGCCCAACTATGACCCTATTTTCCCCCTCCTTCCAGGGTGTGTCATAAATCACATTCTCCAACAGAGCACTTTCACAGGCTGTAAAGCTCACACCGCTCCAGCTGGTTCCAATAACCTCGGATATAGCCTTGAGAAAGGTATGTGTGGAATGTGCTTCCGGTTGTGGCTGCCGTGTTGCTCCATCAGTTTTTCCCCCTCCTGCGAATGGCAACTCAAGAGCAGGCTAGGAATGCTTTATGAGTTGACAGCCAGATTCACTTAACAACCAGGTTACTGACTTATCCACGGCAGGGATTCACTTGCCAACTGTGGCAAGAAAGATCGTAAAATGGGGGCAAAACTCACTTAACAAACATTGTTTCACTGACCAACAGAAATTTGTGGCCGTAAATCAAGGACTACTTATACTCTATGAGTCCCTGTGTGTAACGGATTGATTTTGTGAGAGAACATCTGGGACAGGTGTGTCGAATTTATCCAAACAATGGATTTATCTCAAAAAGTTGTGCCAGAGGGATTCTTAATAAATAGAATGATTCTTAAATCTTTCTGAAAGGATGACCTCTGCCTGCATCAATCTTGGAGAGACAGAGATTGATGCTTTATATGCAACTTAATGTACAAGGACATAGCAGAATCAGGAGTGGTTATTTCTTTGTTCTTTAAGATGAAGGCAATAGACCCATTGATATCATAAAATGCCTAAATTCCTTGAACTAGAAAAGAGACAGATAGTTTGAAGCCCTCAGCTACTACACACCCAGCGCCTTTAAACTATTTGCTGGTGATATGTGAATATTTCAGGATCACATTTCCTGAAAATGAGCTATCTGCTTTCCTGGCACATTAAGACAAGAAACATATAAGAACTTAAGTAAAAGATCCCTGTGGGTTTTGCTCCGCTAGTCATAGCCATACTCTGGGGATGATACTCCTTTCCGTTTCAAGGCCATCGAGCCAATGTTGTCCAAAGACATTTCTGTGTCATGTGGCCAGCACGACATCACAGAGCATCACTGTCACCTTCCCACCCAAGTGGTACCTATTTATCTACTTGGCATTTGCATCACAGAGCATTGTTACCTTCCAACCCAAGTGGTACCTATTTATCTACTCGGCATTTGCATCACAGAATATTGTTAACTTCCCACCAAAGTGGTACCTATTTGTCAAACCAGATGTAAAATTAATACCCGGTTCGCCCGAACCAATCCAAATTGGCTGAATCCCACCTCTGGTTACTTTGAATTCTAGAAGATTTAAGACAGCGTTAAGAATTTGCCGCTTAATACCGTGTCTTTAAATCTCTGCGTCCTTCTAACATTGGTGAGCCAAGAAACACTTTTACAGGCCTGTTAATAGATTTAACAACTTCATTGTGAGCAATGCAATTACACTACAGGAGTCTAAACATGCTTCCTTACTCATAACTGTTGACCCACGTTGACTTCACAAGAACAAAGCTCCCTTTTTAGGTGTGATGCAAACTTAGCCAAACACAATAGTTGTGCGTGCAAGCTATTAATAATTAACCTAATTTATTTTGGAAATGTTCTTGGTCACAGGGTGCCTTGTTCAATTTTATTTATGATCTCTTCAGACATAGTTTGGCATTCTGATGGCCTTATTCTTTGTGGTTCCTTTGAACTCTGGCAATCTTGCTTTCCTTTGTTATAACAAATGTTCATTGTTTTGCTGATACTTTAATAGCAAAACCAAGATAACTAACTTTTACTTTTTTTTTTGTTTGTTTAATAATTATTTTGGCTGGACAACACACAAAATCTATGTCCCTGCTAGCCATGTGGGTTTTGCTTGCTTAAAAAGTGATTTTTTTTCAAAGCTGATAAGCAGAGAGAGTCCGATAATCGGAAGTAACAGGTGTATTGCTTCTAAACACGGAGCTTTGAATTCCTATGGATTAAGAGATTTGTCTTATTGTTAATTATATGGGGCTAGGATAAAATAGGAGGAATTAACTGCACAAGCGGAGCAATGCAAAAAAACATATTCTTCTCTGTTAAAAAAAATAGGAGTTGTCTTTCAAAAGGCAATATACATCAGTTCTTGGTTATATAGAGATGATGATGATGATGATGATGATGAGGATGAGGAGGAGGAGGAGGAGGAGGAGGAGGAGGAGGAGGAGGAGGAGGAGGAGGAGGATGGATGGATTAATTTCTAAGCTGTTAGTGACTTCCTTGAAGCTTTCTCTGGTTTTTGTTTCAAGTTTTTTTTTAAATTTTTTACAAACATATCAATGCGTGAACAGGGTGGCATCTGAGTGTCATACATTTTGATACAAATAAAATAGTATTAATCATATTTGTTTCATTGAAACAGCTTATATAATTCTAGTAATAATATACATATTTTTATTAAATTATAATCTTTCATTATTTGGTTATTCGATATTTCAATGTGTCATTTTTATGCCAGTCACCCTATTCTAAGTGTCATACCTTTTAATACAAATAGAATATTATTACTCATATTTATTACATTTAGCAAGCTTATATAATTCTAATAATAATACAAACATTTATGTTAAATTAAAATCTTCCATTATTTGCTTGTCCAATTTATAATCCTTCATTGTTTAGTTATTCAATATTTCCAATATGTTGTTTTTATGTCAATCACCGTATTCTGCATGTCATACATTTTAATACAAATAAAATATTTTAATCATATTTGTTACATTTAGAAAAGAGGCACATATTCATATTGAATTATAATCTTTCATTATTTATTTAATCAATAGTTCAGTATATTATTTTTATACCAGTCGCCATATTATTTAAGTATACTTAGTAATACTGTCATTCAAATTTTAATTTCCCCTCTTATTATTACTTCTCCTTATTATACAAGAATGTGTATTCTATTAATTCCCCTCTCTCTAGTTTCCATTCCTATTCTAACTTTGATTATGCCACTAGTGTATTTAAACATATTCCCTTTCTAACCATCATCTCTTACCCGCTTTAATTGTTCATTTCTTAGCTTGCCTCCCATATTCCTCTCTTGGATCTTTATTTCTAACTGACCTTGAAGCTTTCTCTTGAAGCAGGAATAAACAACACTGCAAGAGACAATTGCAGCTGACTTTCTGAACAAGCTAGATGGCTTCAGATGATGACTAGAAGAAGGGTAGAGTAGGCCAGCTGTTTGTTGTTTTAGGGGAGCCAACCTTTGAAGAGTTAAAAAAAATGAGAGTCAGGGGCATAAACTCCAAACCACACTCTTAAAAGATAACATCCTTTCCCCACATTTCCCCAAAACTAGCTGGTGGCTTCAGATGGTTAGTTAAGGTTTGACTGCTTCTCAGAGGCTCCCACGTAATGCAGATATTTTCAGGGTTCATCACATCTCAGAATATCTTCTTCTGAGCTTTAGACACTCCAAGACCAGAAAGTTCAACCACAAACTGTTTGCGTACTTCTAAAGTCCCTCAACTTGTATATAAAACTGTATAGCTCTTCTTTGAGGTTTAAAAATCTCCCTGTTAGATTTTGGAAACATCATTCATAGATTTTTGGAGCTGTCCCTCAATGCAACAGGTAACCACAGAATGGAAACCTGTATTAGGTTACATGTGTTTTCAGCGTTCTCTTTCCTTATCCTTCATAGGATTAGGCCCATAAAATTTGAAATGTATTGTAAACAGGGGAAGGTTTCACATATTGTTACCACCGGTTTGCCATGCATGCGCGCACACCTTCCACACATGCGCCCAGCCTTCTGTGTGCTTGCTGCACATGTGTGTGACTTCCGCTCATGCACCTGGCCTTCTGCGCGTGCCCTTTGCACACCCGCACACCTTCCGCACATGCGAAAAAGTGGCCAAATAGGACGGCATTATGTCCAGGCACCTACTTTCACTGCTACCGGTTCACTTGAACCGGCCCGAACCGGCTGACTACCACCTCTGATTATAAATATATTTTAGAAACATTGGAAGGAAACTCACAAGGATTTTATCTGATGCTTCCTCTCCTTTTTGAAGGGAAAGAAAACCAAGACATTTGATTAGTTTGGAGACCCAGGATTTACATTAATTATGTATTGATTAAAAATGTGATCCCAAGCTGCCCACTTCTTATATATTCAGGGTAAGAATGCATTCCATTTTCCTTTATTTAAAAAATTGTTAGTTTGCAGCCAATTTAAGACTGGAAGGGAGGGAAATGATTGATTTATTTAAAATATTAGTCTTGTCTATATTCTCTATATTCCAAAATGACTATGGAGTTGAAAGAGAGAGAGAGGATTCGGACTATTATGAAATATAGAATAAAATGTACAGAATGTACA
>NW_026844029.1:2913292-2982548 GCF_029531705.1 Pantherophis guttatus | reverse complement strand
TATATATATATATATATATATATATATATATATATATATATATATATATGTTGGAGTAATGCGATCATTCTACTATTGAATAGTAAATAGAAATGATAGAATAGAGAACTACAAAAGCAAAGCACGTAAGTTGATACAAAATGCTGTAAAATTACCATTAATGTTATGTAATATTTAATAAGTTACGTTTTGACATGTTTTGTTTTTATATATGTGTGATTGTTTTTTGTGTTGTTTTTAAAGACAAACTGTTTAATAAAAAATATTTTTATATAAAAAAAAAAAAATATTAGTCTTGGACAAACATCCTAGAACCCAACAGTAAAACCGAGAAAGAATAAAAGGCATAAAATAAAATAAAACACGTTTCCTACCATCACAACCTCTCTCTCTCTCTCTCTCTCTCTCTCTCTCTCTCTCTCTCTCTCTCTCTCTCACACACACACACACACACACACACACACTGAAAGATGAAAGATTGAGGGTCTTCTGAATCTCCAGAAGGTAGGGGCCACTACAGAACAGGCATGCTTCCTAGATCCCAGAAGATGGTACTGTGTTATCCCGAAAATAAGATCCTGTCTTATATTGTTTTGAACCTCGAAATAAGGGCTTGGTCTTATTTTCGGGGGATGTCTTATTATTTTGTGGTATGTGGAGCAAGACGGGGCTCCACTTGCCGTCTTTCCTGATTTTCAGCTATGTCTCCGTAACCCTAACCAGAGGAAATGGCGGGGACTGGCTGCACATGTGTTTAAATATTTTCAGGGAGGGATTATTTTCAGGGAGGTCTTATTTTGGGGGGGGGCTTATTTTACCGCATGTGTTCAAAAGCCCGATTGGGCTTATTATCAGGGGATGTACACCGCCCTGAGTCCTTAGGGAGAAGGGTGGTATAGAAATTCAATAATAAATAAATAAATAAATGTCTTATTTTAGGGGAAACAGGGTAATATTTCAAGTAAGCGATCTGAACTGTGTCTATTTTATCTGATTTATTAGGTTGGCCAGATACCTATGGAGATTCTTAATCATGCAGGTCATGGTTGTCCAAAAGGTATTATTTCCACCACCACCCCCAAAGGCAACTGGGATTTCTTGGTGTTTTCTTTGAAAGCATTTTGCTTCTCCTCCAAGAAGCTTTTTCAATTCGAACTGAATGGTGAGGAGGAATGGAAGGATTTATATTCTTTGCAGTCAGAGAGAAAGTTAACAGCCAACCCTCAACGTGCTAAGGACTGGATGATGGCAGAGAATATAAATCCTTCCATTCCTCAACATTTAGTTAGACCTGAAGAAACTTCTTGGAGGAGAAGTAAAATGTTTTTGAAGGAAACACCAAGGAAGTCTGACTGCCCTTTAGTGGGGTTGGGGGACAGAAGGAGCTTTGGGATGGTGGCCAGATACCATCAGGAAACATTGATCCTGCAAATAACCTGATCATATTCCTGTAATATGTAAAGATAATGGCCGGCACTTAGAATTGCATCTGGAGACAAAACAAGAGTCATCACAGCTCGCGCTACAGCATTGTGATATGAGCACAGACCAGGGGTGAAATCCAGCAGGTTCTGACAGGTTCTGGCGAACCGGTAGAAGAAATTTTGAGCAGTTTGAAGAACCAGTAGTGGAAATTTTTAGTAGTTCAGAGAACCAGGAAATATCATGTCTGCTGGCCCCAGAGTGAGGTGGGAATGGAGATTTTGCAATATCCTTCCCCCTGGAGTGGAGAGGGAATGGGGATTTTGCAGTATCCTTCTCCCCTGTCACGCCCACCAAGCCACGCCCACAGTAGTAAAAAAATTTGGATTTCACCACTGGCACAGACTGTGATTATTCACAATCTCCAACAGGAATAGGCACAGTTGGCCATGGCTTCTCAAGCAGGAGTTGTGAGTCCAAGAAGATCCCTAAGTTTTAGTCCAGCTCTGTCCAGGGAAATTATTATTATTATTATTATTATTATTATTATTATTATTATTATTATTTTATTTCTATACTGCCCTTCTCCTGCGGGACTCAGGGCAGTGTACAGCCAAGATAAAACATTGCACATAAAAATTTAAAAACAATTTAAAAAACAATTAAATAATTTTGGCCCAAGATATTAAAAACAACCCAATTAAAACCAAATTCAATTAAAACTGAGAGGATGGGATTAAGCCAGCCCAGCTAGATGGAATAGGTGTGTTTTCAGGGCCCGACGAAAAGTCCGGAGGTCTGATATCGTGCATATCTCAGGGGTTAGGTCATTCCAGAGGGCAGGTGCTGCCACAGAGAAGGCTCTCCCCCTGGGAGTCGCCAGCCGACACTGTCTGGCCGACGGCACCCTGAGGAGGCCCTCTCTGTGCGAGCAAACCGGTCGGTGGGAGGCTATTGGCGGCAGAAGGCGGTCTCACAGATAACCCGGCCCTAAGCCATGGAGCGCTTTAAAGGTGGTCACCAACACCTTGAAGCACACCCGGAAGACCACAGGAAGCCAGTGCAGCTCGCGCAGGAGAGGTGTCATATGTGAGCGCCCCGTCGCTCCCATAATCCCCTGCGCGGCCGCATTCTGGACTAACTGTAGCCTCCGGGTGCACCCCAAGGGGAGCCCCATGTAGAGAGCATTGCAGTAGTCCAGGTGGGAAGTGACGAGTGCTTGAGTGACCGTGCGTAGGGAGTCCCGATCCAGAAAGGGGCGCAACTGGCGTATCAGGCAAACCTGATAAAAAGCCCCCATGGCCACAGCCGTCATGTGCTCTTCTAAAGACAGCCATGGATCCAGGAGGACGCCTAAGTTGCGAGCCCTCTCCATGGGGGCCAGTGATTCGCCCCCAATAGCCAGCGATGGCACCAGCTGGCTATATCGGGACGCCGGAAGCCACAGCCACTCGGTCTTGGAAGGGTTGAGTCGGAGCCTGTTTCTCCCCATCCAGGCCCGCACGGCCTCCAGACATTGGAACATCACTTCAAGGGCATCGTTGGGGTAGCCTGTTCAACAGCTTGAGATTACTTTATCCAAATTTTCCCCACAGTGGCAAGAAATCAATATTTCTATTTTTAAGGCAGGTAGCTGTGCACTGAAATGAGCATAAGCAATGGTTATGCCCAGAGTTGGGCTTCACATAATTTTTACAACCGGTTCTCCCCAGCACTGAAAATGTAAGTGTGTACCTTCTGTGCATGTGCGCGCTTGCACAGATGTGTGCGGCTTAAAAAATGCAGCTAAATAGGACAGCATGGAGCTGCAGGTCACAACTATCGGTTCACCCAAAGGATTTATACCCCTTGCAGATAAACAGATAAGCTTCCAGGTGGCTTCAACTACTCTCTGAAAAGAATGCAAATGACCTGCCGTCTGCAAGGAATATAAATCCTTCCATTCCCCACCATTCAGTCAGAGCTGAAGAAGCTTCTTGGCTGAGAAGTGAAACCTCTTCAAAGAAAAACCAAGGAAGTCCAGTGGCCTCTTGAAAAAAAGCCATGACTTGGATGACTGAGAATCTCCATAGACACCTGGAATGAGTATTTGCATTCCTCCTGCATTTTAACATTCTTTAAACAAATTGGCCTTGGTTTGTTTTCATGAGTGCATCGTATTTAATTTTATGAGCATTTACAAATTGTTCTTTGTCACAGTTAAACCGACTGAGTGAATGTGATGTAAAGCTCACCTTTATGATCTGGGCATCTGCCCAAGGACTGTGGTTTTGACTTTAATGAATTGCTAAAGAGAAATACGCAGAAAGATGTCCAGGCATCAAAGCTACCTCCTGAGTGTGATTCTTGGCTGGTGCAAATATCCATTTTACTATGTTTTTGTGAATTCAGTTCTCAATGTGAGAATTGTCATTTTTATACAGGCATATCCATGAGCTTCTTGTTTTCCGTTTTTCGTTTTTTTCAATTTTCTCTCAGTGTCTCTCAAGAGTAGAGAGTTGGTCTCTGACAGAAAGCCACTTGAAGAAACTAGAAGCTAGAACCAGATTTTTTTTTGTTAGGAATGCTTAAACAAAACATTAGAAAGGAAAAAAAAGTACCTAATATTACATATAATTACAGCAGCTAGGTTAGCTCTAGCACAAGTCTGGGAAACAGATCAATTGCCAACGGAGCAGCAAATAATTCAAGAAATTTACACATGTGCAGAAATGGATAGACTAACGTTGAAATTGAAAGATAAGGAAGACTCTCAGTATTTTAAGATATAGGACAGTTGGTATGAGTGGATAAATCAATGAAAAAGAAGGTAAAGTCAAAACTTAGTAAGAAATTTAAAGCAATAATTATACACCGTCATTAAGGGGAAAAAAAGGGAAAATAAGTTCTTGTATATATGTGTACTTATATACATTATATATACCTTATTTGTTATTTGTTGATATTGTTGATTGTATTTTAAGGCTGTGAATGTTTTATTCAATTTTATGTTTTGCTTTTTAAATCTAATAAAGTTTGTTTTTAAAACTAAAAAAAAGAGAGAAGAAACTAGAAGCATTTGAAATGTGGATTTACAGACGGCTGTTATGTATATAAACTGGGTTAACAAAATCACAAATGAGGAGGTGATAAGCCGCCTGGGAAAGCAAAGGGAAATCATCAAAGCCATTAAAAAGCAAAAGTTAGAATATTTTGGACATGTGGTGTGACACCTGGAAAAATATGGCATCCTTCACTTAATCCTCCAGGGAAAGATTGAAGGCAAATGAGGTCCAGGCAGAAGAAGAACTTCATGGCTTCAAAACCTAAGGGACTGGTTTGGACAAAACTCAGCAGCACTTTTTCATACGGCTGTTGACAAAAATAGGATCGCCAATGTCCGATGATGGATATGGCACAAGAAGAAGAAGTCTCTCAAGAGCAACTTGAGAAACAAAGAAAAACAAATAAAGGTTGAGATGGAAAGGACAACAAAGAATCTTTCAAGATAATTTTTTTAAAAAAATTCTCAGTGCCAGATTTTTTTTCTCCCCTTTTTTTCCCCTTCACAAGCTTAGCTATGTTGGAAGAAATGTCCATCTGGGTTCAGTTCCAAGTGGGGAGAAAGACACTGGAAACATGGAGGCTGCTTGGAAAACTAGTTTAATGGAGTAGAACCATTAAGCACGTGGTCCAGCTGAACACATGGAGTGGAGAGAGAGAGAGATTTATACCCTTTCTTGGGCCTTGCCCTTGAGCTTCCTGTTCCTGTGGCAAGGGCATGTATCCTATTGGTTGCAGACTCCCATGTGGCCATGCAGGATCATGTTGGTCTGAGTTACGTTTGGTGTAAATCAGAGGTGGTATTCAGCCGGTTCAGACCGGTTTGGGCAAACCAGTAGTGGCGATCTGCGAGTGGGTCTGCGCACCCGCCCGGTCGCAATCCTGTCCTATATCGCTGTGTTTTTGACGCCGCACACATGTGTGGACGGCGCGCACGAGGGAATTGCTGTATTGTTTGACATCGCAAGCATGTGCGGAAGGCGCACGAGCTAATTGCCGTTTGATGTTGCACGCATGTGCGGATAGCTGCACGTGAGCGAAGGGAGCATGTGCACATGCACGCTCACGTCTGCAGTGCTGGACAAACTAGTTGTAACAGTATGTGAATCCCACCTCTAGTGTAAATGCTGGTTGATGCAATGAATTCACAAAGGCTCAATCAAATCACCAGATTCCACCCATTTTCTTGCCACCATTGTTCATTGCATCATTGCAGTTTGCTAAGTAAGTAACACCGTTGTTAAGTGAATCTGCCCCCCTCCCCACTGACTTGGGTACTCAGAAGGTTGCAAAAGGGGATCACATGATTCCTTGGGACACTGCAACAGTCATAAATACAGTACATGCCAATTTCCAAATGTGTGAATCGGGTGGGTTCTAAATTTTTTTTATTACCGCTTCTGTGGGCGTGGCTTATTTTGTGGGCATGGCTTGATGGTCATGTGACAATTCTTTAAGATTTAGCAGAGGTACTAGTCTACCAGGCTTTTAACTGCTTGCAGAGCTGTACCGGTCTACCCATTTGTTTTTGCAGGCACTGATCTACTCATGTATTTTTGCAGGCACTGGTCTCCTCATTTATTTTTGCAGGCACTGGTCTACTTATTTATTTTTGCAGGCACTGGTCTACCCATTTATATTTGCAGACACCGGTCTACTCATGTATTTTTTGCTGGCACCAGTCTACTCATTTGTTTTTGGAGGCACCAGTCTACCACCAAACTACCTTTTACCACTGATCAGCTGTAGGGCAGCCCTTTGAAGCCCATGGCAAGAGTTTAAACAGTTTTTTTTCCTTATAGCCCATCAGCTGGGACTCAGGAGGCAGCAATAGATTGGGGGTGGGGCCGAATAAAAGGTAAGAATAACGCGGGGGTGGGGGGCGGGGGGCCAGAACCGGTTTGGTGACGTCATATCGTCACTGCTACCGGCTCGACGGAACCAGGGCGAACCGGGAGGAACCCACCACTGGTGTGAATTGTGATCACACAATATCACAGGGATGCTGCAATGGTCCTACGGGTGAAAAAATGATCATAATTCCTTTTTTTTTTTTTTAGCAGTGCTGTTGTAACTTTGAGCAGTCGCTAAGTAAGTCGAGGCCTACCTATATTGTAACATCATTAAGCAAAACTAATACAGAGTGATGCAGTGGCTTAGAGGTGGAGCTCTCGCCTCACAATCAGGAGGCTTGTGAGTTTGATCCTAGGTAGAGGCAGATATTTCTCTCTCTGGATACACTGAAAATATATCTGCTGAACAAAACTCTGCATTGGTGACAGGAAAGGCATCTGGCCATTAAAGCACTCTGCTAGCTCCATTCAGTTGCCGAGACGCTACCCTACAAGGGATTATGGGGTCATTAAAAATGATGAAGATGAAGAAACAAAACTAATCTTATCAGGGATGGGTTCTACTTACCTTTACTACCGGTTCACAACGGGACCCCGCGCGCACGCGCAGAAGCTTCCTGATGACGTGGGTGGGCAGAATGGTTCTTGCGAACCAGTCCGAACTGGGGGCAACCCACCACTGAATCTTATCTAAAACAGTTTGAACGCAAGGTACGACCCTTGCATGGAGATCATTTTTTCCATCGGTGGAAAAAACAAGTGATTTGTTTGCTTCCTTAGGTTATCCTTTCGCGTGAATGCATTTTTGTTTTTGGAAAACAATAAGCATCGCTAAAACAAAAGACCGTCACCTTCAACAGAAGGGGGACCAAAAAAAAAACACAAAACCCCCCACTCACCTTTTATAGCTTCGTAAACAGTTGCTCTGGCAAAGGTGTAAAAATCTGCAATTGCTCTTTTCCCTCGTTTTTATCTTTCCCAGAGCACCAACCGTCTTATATTAGATTGTACTACCCAAGGTTAATTGGTTTTACTCTCGAAAGTGGCTCTTTTGCTGGCTGTCAGCACATATAGCGGTGGGGAAAAACAGCACTGCTGCTTCCCTGTTTCAGTCGAAGGGAAATGACACTTTATATGCACAAATTGCTAATGCAATACGTCGGAATAAAATGTTCCTCTTTGTTTTTCTTTTAAAGGAACAATAAAAACAGATCTGGGCTTGTTCTAAGCAGTGCAGGTGGCAGTGAAATCTTCTATAATTTTCTCTATTATCGCAGTGTTCCTACTAATGAAGGACGTACCTTCTTTCTCTCCAAATTGCCACATCCTTAGTAAATTTAAGAGCAGATTGCATGAGAGATTATCTCTATCAGTGGCAGTTTATCCTCTTAGGTGGTAGTCCTTCAAACCAGCTGTGACTTCTCTCTAGGTGAAAGAATGCATTTTTTTTTAACAGCACAAATTCTATTAGAGCAGGGATTTCAGGAATGTGGTTATGTACTTAGTAAATGCAGTAGCTCCAGACAAGTTTCTGTTTCTCGGCCTGGCCAGCTGTGAGTGATATCTCAGATAGGGGTTGTGGTTCAAACAGGCCGTCCAAGTGAATCAGCGGCGAATCCGTAGCCTGACCTTAATCTCGAACTGCCTTGGTAATTTAATCAGAGGCGTTTCTCCTTATAAATGTTTATTTATTTAAATGGATTTGCCGTCCAACTTGTATCGAAGTTGGGCGGCTTGCAGTTTTAAAGCATTAAGATCCCGAAAGATAAATTAAAAAAAAAAAATGGAAGGCAACAATTGAAATAGAATTATAGTTGAAAGATGGGGAGGGAGGGAGGGAACAGATGTGATGGAGATGACGCCGTTGGGTCCCCAAGCCATCTGGCAGAACCAGGTCTTCAAGTCAG
The DNA here is from genome assembly GCF_029531705.1 of Pantherophis guttatus. The sequence continues at coordinate 2,974,324 of NW_026844029.1, read as the reverse complement.
GTGAGTGGGAGCCAAACTCACTAGGGGACAAGATGTTCCAAAGGATGGAAGCCACAGTAGAGAAGGTCCTTCTCCTGGACCTTCTCTTGGACCTTCTCCGCTAGCTGGAATTCCTTGACAGATGGGGTCTGCAACAGGGGTGAGTTCTACTCACCTTTACTACTGGTTCACAACGGGATCGCGCAGATCACCAATGACAACATCCAGGGTGGTGGGCGGAGCCTCCCACTGGTATAACTACAGGATCTTGCGAACCGGTCCGAACCAGGGGCAACCCATCACTGGTCTGCAACATGCCTCCTCTGTCAATGTGGGTGGGTTGGGCCAAGAGGGATGAGACAGATCCTCAAGTAATTTGGACCCATGCCACGCAGGGCATACATCAAGGGCTACCCATGAGAAGGACCATACTAATTTGCCCTTAGAGTTTTTTTAAAAAGTGCCTACATGAGATTGTCATCTGGCGCAATGTTGCTATGTTGCATAGTTCTTGAGGGTACAAAAGCCAAGGCAGACATTTGAAATGTATGTATGTATGTATGTATGTATGTATGTATGTATGTAGGAAGGAAGGAAGGAAAGGAAGGAAAGAAGGAAGGAAGGAAGGAAGGAAGGAAGGAAGGAAGGAAGGAAGGAAGGAAGGAAGGAAGAAAGGAAGGAAGGAAGGAAGGAAGGAAGGAAGGAAGGGTTGGGTGTGTGAGTGGGTGCAGAGGTGGTATTCAGCTGGTTTGTACCAATTCAGGCGAACCGGTAGTGGAGATCATGGGTGGGCCCACCCCTCCCCCTGCTCTTTGCCGTCCTATTTAGGCACGTTTTCTAAGCACGCAAGGTGCGCGAGCAAGCAAATTGCACGCACGGAAGCCGGGTGCACGCATGGAAGGTGAGCGCGCGAAGGAAGCGTGCACATGCACGGCGAACTGGTGGTAAGAATATTGGAAACCCACTGCTGGCTGGGTGGGTGTGTGGATGGATGGATGAATTGATGGATAGAGACCTACTAGTTAGAGCAACGGAAGAAAAGACCAGAGTTAGCTCTCATGTCCTCATTCGCTATTCATCAGCCCAAGACAAGTCTGATATTTCTAAATAGGATTGACGGCCTCACCGTTTGGGTGCTGTTAATGCCATCTAATGTCCTGGAAGCTTGCTGATTTCAGGATTAGAGCTTACAAGTCAGATGCGTCACCATTTCATGGCACCAAACCTGATTGAGCATCAGTTTGCATGAATGTATGAATCACTAGAGAGAGAAAGAGTCCGACTATGAACCTTGCCTCTTGTCATTTTAAAGAAACATGTCATTCAGATCCTATCCCATTTCCTTCATTCTGAAATGACAGGTATCTATGTGCCAGCTCAGGCGGTGAGTTGATTTGAACTGCGCTGACTCATTTGAGAAGCTTCGCTTCGTTGCAATCTTCTTCCTGTTTTAACCATGTCAGAGGTGTAGGGAAATAGGTTATTAATTAATCACCCGCATCTCCTTCCTCTCCTTCAAGAACTCAAGGCACAGGTAGTCCTTGACTTACGACTATAATTGAGCCCAACTTTTTACGACCTGTGTTGCCACAGTTGTTAAGCAAATCATTGCAGTTCTTAAGTTAGTGATATGGTCGTTAAGTGAATCTGGCTTGATTTGTGACCCCAAGGTCACAAAATGGATGGAAAGTAATCAAGGAGAGGACCAACCTAGAACTAAGGAGAAGTTTCCTAGCAGTGAGAACAAAATTAAGCAGCGAAACAGAAGTTGCCTTCAGAAGTTGTGGCTGCTTCATCACTGGAGGTTTTTAAGAAGAGATTAGACAGCCATTTGTCTGAAATGGTATGGGGGGTCTCCTGCTTGAACAAGGGGTTGGATTAGAAGACCTCTAAACTCCCTTCCAACTCTGTTATTCCGTCATGTTAACTTTGCATTGCTAAGCTCAGTAGAAGCTTTATACTACCTTCTCAAGAGCAAGTTAAACTGAATGGTACAAGTCTTGGTTTTGCATTGGGCTGTATATGTTCAAAAAAATGTCTTAGACCAAGGCTGTCAAAGTTGATTTCACTGAGGACCACATGAGGGTTGTGTTTAACCTCGGGGATCTGGGGTGGGTGTGGCCATCTCGACGTCACTCGTGTTGGGGGCACCTGTGGTGATCCAAGCGCTCTGCCAGCAAAAACAGGCTCTCAAACTCCATTTTTGGCTGTGATTGTCACTGCGTTTTTTTTTTTATTTATTTACCAGCTGAGCTCTCATTTCTGGACTATCAGACTTTCCGTAGCTGCTCAAAGTCCTTATCTCTAAGCTAACTGTGCATGTCCACACATCCCCACATTCCTTCTTCTAACTTTCTTTGTTCTCCTGCCAAGAGGTTCTCCTGCCAGGAGGTCCGGCAGGAACGTTTGCCAAAATGTAATTAATTTAGCTAGTGAGATGTTTTATTTTCTTTATAACAAATAAATGAGTTTTCTTAGAAGATATTTTCTTCGGGTTTGTTTTCTTAAAGTATGATCGCAAGGAAAGGCCACGATTCGCTCCTCTTAATCAGGGTGCAATTTCCCAGAGGCGGAATGGGATTGATCAACTCCCTGACAGTGATGTTCTCCTGCAACCGTCTGCCAATGAAAACGGACCTTGGGGTGCTTGTGTGCAGCCCTTGTGAGCTCTGTTTCTGGCTGTGATGTCCTTCTGCAATCCTCTGCCAGCAAAAATGGAGCTTTGGGGAGAGGGCTGCATGCCTCTTAACCTCCATTTCACTGGCAGAAGCACTTCGCTGTTTCCATGGACCAGATCTAAGCACCCTGATGGCCGGATCTGGCCCCCAGGCCTTGAGTTTGACACCTCTGTCTTAGACTCAAGGCATGCATAAAATCTGCATGCATGAATAAAAATCAGGAAGTTCTTGGGTGTTCCTAAGTTGGCTGACAACATCCTCCCACAGTCCTCCCAACAAGTTTCTTCTTTGTGGTTCTTAAACTTTCTTTTCTACTCCCTCTGGTTCGAAAAATTAGCATGATTCATCCAGCTTGCTCTTTCCCAGCGTATTCCCAATCTAGTCAAATATCTCCACCCATTAAGGCTGTTTTGGGATTGCTTCTGCTTCCAACTTTCGTGGTAGCTGTTCTGCCAGATTGAATGCTTCTTTTCATTTTTGCCTCCCTGGTGTTCCTCCTGCTGTTATCACTCTTCTCTGAAGTCTTAAGCAGTGGGGTCATTGTTTTGTTCTCCATTGGAGCTGGCTAATGCCAGAGAGTAGGCGAGAAGGAAAAAAAAGGGGGAAAGGAATGAGAAAAGCTGACTACAATGAGGAAGGTGACTTTTCTCGAAACTCTGCACATGTGCACAGCGAACCTGTTGTTAAACCGGTAGGATCCCATCCAGTGGTGGGTTCTTCCCGGTTCGTCCGAGCCAGTAGTGGTGACGATATGATGTCACCAAACTGGTTCGCTTTGTTCGGGAGCTGGGCCCTCCCCCCCGCGTTATTCTTACCTTTTATTTGGCCCCACCCCCAATCTATTTGCTGCCTCCTGAGTCCCATCTGATCAGCTAGAAGGAACAAAACTGCTTAAACTCTTGCCGCGGGGCTTCAAAGGGCCGCCCTACAGCTGATCAGTGTTAAAAGGCAGTGTGGTGGTAGACTGGTGCCTCCAAAAACAAATGAGTAGACCGGTGCCTCCAAAAACAAATGGGTAGACCGGTGCCTCTAAAAACAAATGAGTAGACCGGTGCCTCCAAAAATAATCAGGGAGAGAAACCAATGTAGAACTAAGGAGAATTTTCCTGACAGTGAGAATAATTAACCCGTGGAACAACTTGCCTCCAGAAGTTGTGAGTGCTCCATCACTGGAGGCTTTTAAGAAGAGAATGGACAGCCACCTGTCCTGTCTGAAATGGTATGGGGGGGTCTCCTGCTTGAACAGGGGGTTGGACTAGAAGACCTCCAAGGTCCCTTCCACCTCTGATATTCTATGTTCTGAACGACACCCTCATAACTTCAACCTTATGCTGGAGAAATTACAATCAGCAAACGACTTGAAAAAAACATGCTAGATTTTCCTTCGAATCCCTGTTCAGAATTAGTATACTGGAAAGTTATTGTGCATTTGCCAGCTACAAAATTAATTAAAATCTATTACCGCGAGACAGATATAAAACTATTAGAATAAAAGCGGTACATGAAATTAAAACAGCAAGGAGAGAAACATTCACATTTATATATATATATATATTTAAAAAATAACTTTGGACCTCTTTTTATTTCCTTTCTTATTCACTCTTCTTCATTCCCGGCGTGCTATTTTTGCTACAGATAATCTGCCACACTTGCGGGAGTCCCAAATTTAATTCTCTGCATCTTCCTTATTTAGTCAATGATAACTTTTTATAGTAGTTATAGCAGGTCGAGGATAATGTTCTTTTGAGTTGTTTAAATGTCTATTTTTGCTTCTCCCTTAGAGATTGTAGCTGCATTCAGCTTTTGGGGCACTGAGAATTTCTGGACTTGTTCAGACATGCCTTCTTAATCACATCTGTGACTAGTCACAATAGGGATTTCCATTAATTGTGTTCAAGTTTAGTAAATAGGTCACCAGCTTACTTTGGCACTGTTTAGAAATTGCCCGTACTTGTATGCATTTCAAAAAAAAAAAGAAACATCCAGAAATAGCTTCATCAAACATCCCCCAGTTGCTTTGCTGATGGTGGCAACTGAGCTCCAAAGCTGGAGGAATAATCCTCCATGGTGATTAACAATGTTGTTAATCTCATCCTGCAATGCAGCAGAGATATTATATTTTAACGGGATTTTTTTTCCCCCAGCTGCATGAATGCGAGTACAGCTGCCCAGAATCGAGAAAAGCTCGTCGCATAACGTGAAGATCACACACTCAAATTTCCCAAACGCTAATCTAAAGATGCGTAGGAAGTTAGTGCCCACCCCTCTCCTAGAAGAATGAAACATTCTAGGAAATATTAAAAAGGCAGAATATCGTATTTCCCTGGATGAGAAATGGAGAAACGTGTTTTTTTGTGAGGCAGGAAGCAGACTCACTGCAGATGTCCACAGCAGATGCCAGCACTTAAGAGATAAAGAGATAGCTAGGTCTATTCATATCCAACAAAGGTAGGATTAGCCCTACCCAAGGGCTTTCTTGGATCACCCAAGATCCAACAAAGGTAGGATTAGCCCTCTACCCATCTAGCAACAGAACTCACCACATGGCACCTGGGGAGATTACATCACCCAGCAAGATTCAACCAAGCTTGGGATTCAAAAGACAACCTACCAAGTTACCCCTGATTGGCCCCTTGGGAGTCTGACAACAGAATACAAGCTCAAATTCAAACCCCAACAGAGGGTATAAATCTCTTTCTCACACACACCCATGTGCTTTTTCTTTTGCCCAGGATCTCAAACCGTGTGGTCCTGTCCACCATTAAACCATCATTCCAAGCAGCTTCCATGTTTCTCCCCACTTGGAACTGAAACCAGATGGACATTTCTTCCAACAGATGCTTGAGGTAGCTCCTCTTTGTATATTTGGATGCAAATGACTTAGATCAGAGGTCAATTCCAGATTCACCTGTGTGGATTTCAGGAAATGTTCCAGCAAGAGGTTGGAGGCCTTCTGCCACCAGTAGCCTCTCACCGACCAGTACGCTCCCACGGAGAGGGTCTTCTCAGGGTGCCGTCGGTCAAACAATGTCGACTGGTGGCCCCCAGGGGGAGAGCCTTCTCTGTGGGGGCACCTGCCATCTGGAACGAGCTCCCCCCGGAGATACGGAGGATCCCGGATTTGCGCACTTTCTGCCGTGCCCTCAAAACATTCTTATTCCAGCAGGCTGGTCTGGCCTAACCTCCCTTTTAAATTGCTTTTAAATTTTTAAATTTCTTTTAAATTTGTTTTATAAATTGGGGTGTTTTAAATTTGTTTTGGGCCAAAGTATTTAATGTATTTTTAACGTTTGTACTATGTGTTTTTTTATCTTTTGGCTGTTCACTGCCCTGAGTCCTTCGGGAGTAGGGCGGTATAAAAATTTAATAAATAAATAAATGAATGAATGAATAAATAAATAAATAAATACTGTATTAGTGTATCTGTACAGTGAGGATATTTATGCTAAAAGCTGCTTGCAAGGGTTAGGTTAGGGTAAGTTGGTTTGAAGATGATTAACCCTGTTCAAGGAATTGAGACACGATTGGCATTGGATTTCACTTCAGTCCTAAGAAGCCACAATGCTTGTCAAATCAAATCTTTATTACGATCATAAACCGGCACAAGGAGGATGCCCTACAGACAAATAAAAAGCATAAAAGATACAAGAGAATCTAAAATAGGGTTGTTGTTGTTTTTTTTTAAAAAAAGACAGAAATATAAAAAGCAAGTATATTTAAAATTAGGAGTCTAAAGAGCCGCATAACAGCATTAGATGAGTGTAGAGTTTAATACGTAGCAAACTACGAGTAATTCTTGACCTACACCAAGAGTTCGTTGAGCGACTCTTCAAAGTTACAATGGCACGGAAAAAAATGTCCAAATTCAGGCACTTGACAATTGGCGTGTATTTATGATGGGTTGATGATTCTGGGCTTAGATGATCACCTCCTGCTAACCTCTTCAGGTGACTTCTGACAAGCAAAGCCAATGGGGAGAGCCAGATATGCTTAATGACAGTATGATTCATTTAATAACTGCAATGATTCCATTAATAATCAGGGCAAAAAAAATATATGATAAAATTGGGTGTGACCCACTTAGCTACTGCTCTGCTTATCCATGTAAATCTGCTCCCAATTATGGTTGCAAATTGAGGATTACCTGCATACCAAGTCACAGAGAATGACAAACTAAATGCTGTGTGTGTGGGGGTCAGTGGTAGGTTGCTCCCGGTTCGCACCGGTTCGGAAGAACCGGTAGTAAACATTTGTAGTAGTTCGGAGAACCGATAATAACATTGGCTGGCCACACCCCCGAATCGGTCTCCGGCCCGGTCGCCGCTCGCTTACCCCGCCCACTTCATCAGAGGCGCTTTTTAAAAAAACTTTTAAAAGCATTTTTTCTACAACCTCTTTAGCGGAAAAAATGTTTTAAAAGTTTTTTTAAAAAGCCTCTGACGATCCCGCGGCTCAGCTGAGATCGTCAGAGACTTTTGAAAGCATTGTTTTCTACAACCTCTTCAGCCAAAGAGATGGTTAAAAAAAATGCTTTGAAAAGCCTCTGACGATCTCAGCTGAGTTGCCTGATCGGCAGAGGCTTTTCAAAGCATTATTTTCTGCAACCTCTTAAGGCTGTAGAAAAAATGCTTTTAAAAGCAAAAAAACCCAAAAAAAGTTTGTCTCGCCCTCCCATTGGCTTTCCCCCTGCCAAGCCACACCCACAAAATAAGCCACACCCACAGTGTGTGTGTGTGTGTGTGTGAGAGAGAGAGAGAGAGAGAGAGAGAGAGAGAGAGAGAGAGAGAAAGAAAGAGAGAAAAAGAGAGAGAGCTTTTGAGAGTTGTATGCAACCAAATTTCATTTTAATGTATGCCGATTAGTGTACATTCAAAGTGACACTAAAGTTACTCTAAGTGTGTGTATGTGTTTAATATGTACTACTTTATGATCACACTGTGATCTGATAAACAAACAAACTGTGTTAAAGATGGTTCAGTTTTGCTTTAGTTTTCATTTGAAAGGTAGGTCTTTAGAAGTTATATACCATTTTTTTGTGAGCATATTTGTACCCCAGCAATACACAAGAATTGCCGAAGTGTAAGTGTAAGAAATAGGGTAATCTTTAAACTATAATGGCCAAGTCTCTTAGGTTTGCAATAGCACTTAGAGTTATGTATCACTTCATAGTGCTTTACATTCCTCTCTAAGCAGTTTACAAAGTCAGCATATTACCCTCAACAATCTGGGTCCTCGTTTTACCGGCCTCGGAAGGATGGAAGTCAATGTTGAGCCAGTCAGTATCGAACTGCTAGCATTCGTCAGAATTCACCTGCAATACAACTTGCCTCCAGAACAGGGGTGGGTTCTACTTACCTTTACTACCGGTTCTCAACGGGGCCGCCTCTGTGCACGTGCAGAAGCATTTTAATGACGTCGGGGTCAGTGGGCCGAGCCTCCCACCGGTTTTACTACCGGTTCTATAGAACCGGTGCGAACCAGGGGCAACCTACCACTGCTCCAGAAGTTGTGAATGTTCCAACACTGGAACTTTTTAAGAAGATGTTGGACAACCATTTGTCTGAAATGGTATAGGGTTGATCAGGGGGATGGATTAGAAGACCTCCAAGGTCCCTTCTAACTCTGTTATTCTATTATGCTTTAAATATTTTCTGATTTCAATGTGCTTGTGTAAGCTTAGTGTAGGCTTCACACTCACTCCCAGCAAAAGTTTGCGAAGATAGAGATAGTTGCAGGCAACCAAAGCACCGAGTATCCCTTCGAAATGAGATGAACAGCAAATACATCTAATAAATAGATAAATAATATATGAACCCATCCCCCCCTCGGAGAAACTTCAGAACCACCAGGCTATTGTGGCCTGCCATCGGCCTGCGTGGATTGTGGCTGATCCCAATGAGGAGGAGGTTGGTGTGGTGTTGCACCAGCAGCCTGCGCAGCCAGCGCACGAGTCGGACAGCGAGGAGGCTGTAGAGGATGTGGTGCCAGAGGCAGAGACTCAGCCAGGGCCTTCAGAACCTCCAGAGGCTCCTTCAAGTGAAGAGAATGACGTGGAGGAGCCTCTTCCCAATGCTCAAGCACGCAGGGCTGCCAAAAGGCAGGAGTGGCTACTCAGGAGGAGAGTAAGGCTTGAGGTTAAGTGGCCACTCCCTTAGCCTATTTAAGTTCGCACACAGATAGCAAACGTTGCTGGAAACAACGTTTGGTCCTACGCAGAGCATTTTGAGAGTGAGCTTTTTGTTACAACTTGGTTTCTGGGCTGATTGCCAATCCTTGTTTAATCTCTGTAATTCATGGCAGGCTGATAAGGACATTGGTGGTTAAAGCCTGCACTTTGAAAGGGGTCTGTTTGTATTAAACAGAGTTTTGGGAGCTCTGTGTGTGTGCTACACTTCTTGGGACCCGTAGCTGGGGCAGAACATAGGCAGAGCATTTAAAAAAAAAAAAAATCTCAGCACAAGGCAATTCCACGTATGAAAATCTCCAAAGAAAAATGGAACATTTTCTCTAAATTGTGCGCTACTTTTACCATGGCTTGTTTTGTTTTTTTGTTGTTGTTGTTGTTTTAAATAAACATTAGCAGAGTGATCTCTCTCTCTCTCTCTCTCTCTCTCTCTCTCTCTCTGTGTGTGTGTGTGTGTGTGTTTCTCAGGAGCATACCTCATTGTATATCAAGAATAGCACCGCTAGATTTTGTGCGGAAGATTGGGTGCTCTTCTTGTTCAACATGAATATGATTTCTGAATAATCCTACCTGTGTTGACCTCTGCTGTAATTCTCAGCATTATTTTAAATTGCTTTGCTCTGAAGTCCCTATTTTGCAATTGGCAGACGTAGGAACCAATAAGAAACTGGGACAATCTATACAGCGTGACACTGTTGGCACAGTCAATCAAATTTGACGTATACGCCTATCGCCCAAAGTTAAATTATCCTTCGGGATGACCGCTGCTGAGATGATCAAATGCCCCAGTTTCATTACAGAGATCTGGATTTTTTTCTTCTCTCTCTCTCTATGTCTTATTTTATTCAAAAGAAAATTAAAACACAGAAATCCTTCCCCCAAAAATTAAAAAAATGCAAAACAAGGAAGACATTAAAAAATCAATTGAAACATAAACAACAAACAAGCATTAACATATGTTATCCCCACTAACTGAATACTGATTAATACATTACTACCAGAGGTGGGTTTCAGCAGGTTCTGACCAGTTCTGGAGAACCAGTAGCAGAAATTTTGAGTAGTTCATAGAACTGGTAGTAAAAATTCTGACTGGCGTTGCCCTCATCTATTCTCTGCCTCCCACACCCCAGCTGATTGGAAGGAAATTGGGATTTTGCAGTATCCTTCCCCTGGAGTGGGGAAGGAATGGAGATTTTATGGTATCCTTCCCCTGCCATGCCCACCGAGCCATGCCCACCAAGCCACGCCCACAGAACCAGTAGTAAAAAAATTTGAAACCCACCACTGATTACTGGTTCTTGTTACTGAATATTGGTTCCCACCCCTTGTGAAAGAGGCCCCCATTTTTTAAAAAAACCCAAAAACTAGTAAATCTATTTGCTAATTATTGACCTGTGAACAAAATAGTTCACAGAAATAATAATAATAATAATAATAATAATAATAATAATAATAACAACAACAACAACAACAACAACAACAGTGTTGTTTTACAGCAGTAAAAACACTTAGACTTATGTACCATTGAAACTACACAGCTATGGATGAAACATGTAACAGTGTGATGCCCAGTGTGATGCTCATCAGGGCACTTGGTACCATGTCCAAGAATTTCACAAAACACATCAAGAAATTGCAGCTTCCTGCAATATCACCAGTGGAATCTCACCAGGCTCAAGGTTGACTCAGCCTTCCATCCTTCCGAGGTAGGTAAAATGAGGACCCGGATTATGGGGGCAATAAGCTGACTTTGTATAAAAAAGAACACCGCTTGGGGGGGGGGCAAAAGCCCTACTAAGCAGGTATATACAAAAAGTATGAAGGCTATTGCTTAACGCATTGTAAGCCGCCCTGAGTCTCCGGAGAAGGGCGGCATATAAATCGAACTAATAAATAAATAAATTTGGTTGATACCTAGGATGCTGGCAGCAACCTGTATCAACATTGGCGCCGGTCAATGGTATTTGGGATACATTTTTGAATGTTCAGTTGACTGAGTTTCATGTTTAATGAATAAAAGAATAATAATAACAACAACAGCAGTAAAAACACTTAGATTTATATATCACTTCACAGTGTTTTACAGCCCTCTCTAAGCGGTTTACAGAGTCAGCCTATTGCCCCCAACAATCTGACTCAAGGTTGACTCAATCTCACCAGGCTCAAGGTTGACTCAGCCTTCCATCCTTCCGAGGGTGGGTAAAATGAGGACCCAGATTGTTGGGGGTAATTGTAAACCGCTTAGAGAGGGCTGTAAAGCACTGTAAAATGGTATATAAGTATATAAATCTAAGTCTTATAAGTCAGGGCCTGGTGGCTCAGCAGACTGATAGCATTGTGATTAACACCAGCTGTCTGCAATTACTGTAAGTTCGAATCTCCCCAGGCTCAAGGTTGACTCAGCCTTCCATCCTTTCTAAGGTAGGTAAATTGAGGACCCAGTTTGTGGGGGCAATAAACTGACTTTGTATAAATATACAAAAGAATGAAGGCTATTGCTTTACGCATTGTAAGCCGCCCTGAGTCTCCGGAGAAGGACGGCATATAAATCAAATTTTTTTAAAAAAAGTGCTATTGCTATTATTAAAATTATAGATCTCTGGAATTATTAGTCTTTCTTCCAGGGCTTTCTCATATTTAATTGGTTAGAAATCCATTTAAACAAAGACACATCATCTTACCCAGAGGTGGCTTCTACTTACCTTTACTACCGGTTCACAACGGGATCGCGCTCGCGCTCGCTTAGCTCACACATGCGCCTTGTTTCTGCGCATGTTCAGAAGCTTCTGATGATGTCAGGGTCAGTGGGTGGAGCCTCCCACCGGTTTTACTACCAGTTCTATAGAACCGGTCCGAACCAGGGGCAACCCACCACTGATCTTACCCCCATGACTACTTTACTTTACACAATATCCTTTTGATGAGAAACTTCATCAACAACTTTTGGAGAAATCATCTATACATGTTGACAAAAGTTATTTGCGTGCCTTTTGATGCTCTAGGATAATTTTGTGGCGGATCCCTTGCAAAATCCGTACTGATTTATTTTTTTTTTAAATTTGATTTATATGCCGCCCTTCTCCGGAGACTCAGGGTGGCTTGCAATGCGTTAAGCAATAGCCTTCATACTTTTGTATATTTATACAAAGTCAGCTTATTGCCCCCACAAACTGGGTCCTCAATTTACCTACCTTAGAAAGGATGGAAGGCTGAGTCAACCTTGAGCCTGGGGAGATTCGAACTTACAGTAATTGCAGACAGCTGGTGTTAATCACAATGCTATCAGTCTGCTGAGCTACAAGGCCTTTTCATCAAAAAGGCTTGTTGTTTTTCCTGACTGCTATAATCTAGATCTTTTTATTATTATTATTATTTTTAGGAGAACAGTTTTAATGGAGGAGCTTTTTGAAATTTTGAATGGGGAAATTATGGACGTCTTGTTTTTGTTTACGTTTATATCAGAGCTTGCAATGCATTTATTTCCCCCCCCCCAGTGGGATTCAGATGGGATGTGTTACACACCACGCTTAACCAAGGTCATTAAAGACTTAGCAGCTGAATTTACACAGCTGTCTAAGCTTATTTTGGTGGGGTTTTTTTTGGGATTTTGTTTTCCTTTATGACTTTATTTTGAGGTGCCAAATGCAGGCGATTTGATTTTATGATTAAATATATTGTGTAAATCCACAAACCGGGTGTATTTAGGCTTATCCTATTGGGCGAGTACGAAGAGAGTCCTTTCTGCTTGTCCTCGTAGTCCTTGGGATGAGAAATTGGTACAGATTTACAGAGGTACAGAGGAGTTAAGAGTGCAGAAAAGTCAGGCAGAAAATTAAGTCAATAACTCTTGCTTGTATCTTAGCTTATCAAGTTCTCTATTCAGCACACAACTTTAAAAAAACAACAGTGATTGTTTACCTGTATTTCCTAGTAACATGCAATAATGCTGAAAGGAACAGAACTGGTTAAGAATAAATAGAAGTGAAGAAGAAGGGAAGGGAAATCCGAAGGAAGGAAAGGTTACAAACTGAAGGTACTATGTGTTTTAAGAATGTCATCACCATTACAATTACATACTTTCAAATATAATGCCTGGAACAGATGTGTTAAACTACAACTTACAAGCAGTTGCTTAGGAACAAATGATGGGGAGATATGTAATATGTAATTTGCATGTAATTTTTTTTAGAGATCAAATCCGGGGAAACATTTGTAATACATTGAACCTGATTGCGTGGATGTTTCTGGCTTCAGCAAATGCACATTTCTTAGTTGTTTTTTTCCAAATGTAGATCTTCGCTTTGTTTTTCAAATGTAGATTACAGTCCTCCAGATAGTTAACCGAAGATAAGTCCCACTGAGCTGTAGATGGTTTACATTACTTCGGCATTTCAGTCGATGTAAACAATTGCTAATCAAACTTTAAGCCTAGCACCCATTTCCAAATATCTTCAATGTGGAAAACTGAGTGGATACCATCTATCTACAGTCAAGGACCTTTTCAGTCCTTGTTTAAGTGGGAGAAATTTTATCCCAATTGGTGTGTTTCCCAAATGATATGATTTGAACTTTAATTGGATTCTAATTGGATATTGTAGTTGCCACAAATTTGGTACTCCCAACTGCTCAGAATTTGGTTTGTAGAGAGAGTCATGTATGTAGAGTTTTGTACTTTTTACTAGACACTCTACCAGTTCTACGAAAATTGGTTGACATGTCTAAAAAGGCCAAGACATGTTGGGTTGAAACTCATCAATGAGTTTCATCCTGTTCTTTTTTCTCTAAGCCAACCTCCATGTCAAGGGTCTTTCTTGAAAGCAGAGTAAGCTACTTACTGTATCTTCAATCATAAAACTGTATTACAGAATGTAGACATTGTTGTCTGGAAAGTTCTACCTTTTGTGGCATGGAACACTCTTTCAGAAATGGTTAGAAAGGAGTGTTGTTGTTAGTTGCGAAGTTATGTCCGGCCCATCGTGACCCCATGGACAACTTTCCTCCTGGTCTTCCTGTCCTCTACCATCCCCCGGAGACCATTTAAGTTCACACCGACTGCTTCAGTGACTCCATCCAGCCACCTCATTCTCTGCCGTCCCCTTCTTCTTTTGCCCTCAATCTTTCCCAGCATTAGGCTCTTCTCCAGTGAGTCTTTCCTTCTCATTAGATGGCCAAAGTATTTTGAGTTTCATCTTCAGGATCTGGCCTTCTAAAGAGCAGTCAGGGTTGATCTCCTCTAGGACTGACCAGTTGGATCACCTAGCAGTCCAAGGGACTCGCAGGAGTCTTCTCCAGCACCAGAGTTCAAAGGCCTCAATTCTTTGGCTCTCAGCCTTCCTTATGGTCCAACTTTCACAGCCATACATTGCAACTGGGAACACCATAGCCTTGACTATACGCACTTTTGTTGGCAGGATGATGTCTCTTCTAGAAAAGAGTAACCTGCATTATAGATTCTACATATTGTTGTGTGGAAAGTTCTACCTCTCTGGCGTGGAACACTCTTTCAGAAATGGTTGGAAAAGGGTAAACAAAGAGTAAGAGGGATGCTAACGTAACACTTGCCTGCTACTTTTTAAAGCAGCCAATTCTCCTCAGCAGCTGCAAGAGTTGAGACTTGTCGTGACCACTTCAAACAATTGCCGGGTGCTATGTTTGTCCTCGCCCATACTTTGAAGCTCTTTGGAAGCTCAATTTCTTTGGAAGTCTTCCTACTCTTTAGCATCTTTTTCCAATTCTCAGAGATCTTCCGTTGACTAACACATTTTAGTTTTGCTGTCCCCTGGGCCCCTTCTGTCCAGTCAACCAAGTAGCATGCTGAGGCAATTAATTCTCAGCCCCCAAATAAGATTTTCTGTGTGGGGAAACAGAATTCATTATAGCAATGGGAGAAAATGATGTTTTAATTAAAATGGTAAGCAAACCATTAATCAATGATTAATCAGCATCTCAGGTAGCAGATTATTAATCTTTTCGGGGGGACTCTATGGCACAATGCTGACACAGTTATAAATGTATGGCATTCTCACTAGAATTCAACTTTAGTTTCTAGGAATTTGTAATTTTGGCTTTGTTACAAAAGAATGCAGGGAGGGAATGCCTATACTGTTAGTAACCAAGGATGCCTTTCCATAGGAGAAATGCAGCAAAATTGTACAGAAGATCCCAAATAATTCATGATCCCCAAACTCATGTTTACGCCAATTAAAGTTGTCAACTTGTCTCCAAGTCTTATTGACTTTTGATTGGCCACACTTCCTAATTTGTATATGAAACACAAGCCATGACAGATGTAGCTTTCAATGACAAACTGTTGACATCACCACTTTGGTTGCATATTTCTTTCTGTGTCTGTTTGCTGCCTTTACATTCATGAAGCAATCAGAAACATGAACATGATATATGAACCAGCAGGTCTCTCATCTTTCAAAAATCACGATGATCATCAGATTCATTACAAGCTCTCCCGGGAGATATTGAGAAGGTTCTCACATCACCCTAATCCATAATGCGCTTAGTTTCTGTATTGTGTGAACTCATTTTCCAGTGTTGGGGCATTCACAATTTCTGCAGGCAAGTTGTTCACTTATTAATTGTTCTAACTGTCAGGAAATTTCTCCTTAGTTCTAAATTGCTTCTCTCCTTGATTAGTTTCCACCCACTGCTTCTTGTCCTGCCCTCAGGTGCTTTGAAGAATAGTTTGACTCCCTCTTCTTTGTGGCAACCCCTGAGATATTGGAAGACTGCTATCATGTCTCCCCTAGACCTTCTTTTCATCACACTAGACATACCCAGTTCCTGCAACCGTTCTTCATATGTTTTGGCCTCCAGTCCCCTCATCATCTTTGTTGCTCTTCTCTGCTCTCTTTCTAGAGTCTCAACATCTTTTTTACATTGTGGTGACCAAAACTGAATGCAATATTCCAAGTGTGGCCTTACCAAGGCACTATAAAGTGATATTATAAACTCAATACTCTTCATCCTGGAAATTGTACCCCTTGCCTCCATGGGGATATTTCTGATATCAGGATGCTCAGTTGAGACCCTACCAAAACCAACACTTGCAGAATCATCATAGATGTATTGTCATCATGGTTTCATTTGTGGTTTCATGGATGGTTGCAGGAATTTGTTATGCCTGGTTTAATGAAAAGAAGGACTAAGAGCAACATGAAGACTGCTGTCTTCCAATATTTAAGGGGTTACCACAAAGAAGAGAAGGTCCAAAGGACCTGAAGGCAGAACAAAAGCAATGGATGGAAGCTAATCAAGGAGAGAGGCAACCTAGAACAAAGGAGAAAATTCCTGCCAGTGAAAACAATCAACCAGCGGAACGACTTGCCTCCAGAAGTTGTGGGTGCCCCAACATTGGAGGTTTTTAAGAAGAGATTGGACATGATATAGGATTTGCTCTTTGAGCAGATTGAACTAGAAGACCTCCAAAGTCCCTTCCAACTCTGATATTCTCTTATTTTTGTTATTCATTACATGGTCTTCTCACTAGAAGAAATCTGTTACCTTGTTTTAATGATGATTGGATGGAAATTGGGAAGGTCGCTTGCCTGTTTTTCCTATTCTCCTTCATTTATTCTGTAAAGCAGAAACACACGGTATCGTAAAACGATTGTTTGGAAAATGTGAACAGTGCCCAACTACAGAACTTGAATCTGATACCAGACCAACTTTTAGGGACTTTTTTGGACAAGATAGCCCAACAATTTGTGTCTTCAATAGCCAGCCTGTAGGGCTGGATATACCTTCTTGAGTTAACCCATTGATCTGCAAATAACCTCCATGGGACTCATTGCATGGTCTTTTGAACCAGAAATGCATAGGATTGTCCTGTCCTATAACACATTTCATGGATCAGATCTTGCTTCATTAACATGAATGGCTTGTTTCTAAAGCTTAGAGGTGAAGGTACATTTGAAGCGCACCTGAGCTATCCCAAATCAGATACCTGTCACCCTTCTTTTTCCTCCTGACTTCACTCTTAAGAAAATCACTTTACAGCTGGGGTGTGAGATGCAAATTGGATTGTTTAGCAGGACGAAGGCTTGATTGTTTGAGGTATGAAATTAGTGCTTTGTTATGCAAGACAATAGGGATAAGTGTGATTCAGTCAGAGCTGATTCATAATTGGTTTTGCATCTTAGATGTAGTTTTGCTTTTTTTTTTTTTTTTAACAGTTGAGTAAGCAAGTTTCTGGTTTCAGCAGGCGACAGCATCTGATTAACTTTTTCAGGGCTCCAGCGTTGAGACTTGAATGGGAGATGATTCAAGACCGGCAGGACCGTTAGCTACATTTTGAAAAAGTTCTGGAAGGAGAACTTCAATGACATCAATGATCATTTCTGTGTGGTTGCAAAAAAAAGTTTGTGGCAATGTCCATAAAAATGACCAGGCATTGGATTTGGTTCAGTATTTGGTCTAAGGAGTTACGGTGGGGTGGCCTAGTGGTGAAGACACTTGCCTCTCATTTAGAAGGTTGAGAGTTCAGTCCTTGGTAGCAACAGATGTTTCTCTATCAGAGCGCAAAGAGAAAATAACTGCTGTGAACCTCGCATAGGTGTCAGGAAGGGCATTCGGCCAGTAAACTTTCAGCTCCATCCACTTGCCTTGGCTCTACCGCAAATTAAGAGATTGCAGAGTCATAAAAAGAGAAACTTTTTTTTAGTGTTGCACCTATAAAGAGTGGCATGGTGGCCTAGTGGTGAAGATGCTCACCTCCCAATCAGAAGGTTGAGAGTTCAGTCCTTGGTAGCGACAGATGTTTCTCTATCAGGGCACAAAGAGAAAATCTCTGCTGTGAACTTTGCATAGGTGTCAGAAAGAGCATCTGGCCAGTAAATTTTCAGCTCCATCAAGTCACCCCAACTCTACTCCAAGTTAAGGGATTTCAGGGTTGTAAAGGGGAGTTTTAATTTGGTCTCAGGAATTAGCAGCCTCCAGAAGTTATCAGAAGTCATAGTCTATTCAAAGGTATCCTTATTTTTATGCATTTCCCCCCCCAGTGATATATTAAAACCTCTGAGAAACTCTTTTTTAATCTGTGTGTGTATGCAAACAGGCATCTGCATTTCTATTTCAAACTGAGAAAAAAAATGTAACTCTAATTGTAGAAAAAATAACTTAGCTATCACACACACCTTTTAAAAAGTTCTATCCAATAAGAATTGGAGATGTATATATATATATATATATATATATATATATATATATATATATAATATATATATATATATATATATATATATACATATATGTATATATGCATTACCTTTTTTTTAAAGGAATTAAACAATAAAATATAAAGGTGATGAATAAAAAGCAGGACGGAGAGAATGTTTGTCCATCAAATGATGAATTCATACTTTTTGTATTTTCATAAGAAAATGCAGTTGACCTTTCTATTTGTAGAAAATAGATTGCTTTACAATTATGCCATTTTTTGTGTGTGAAAACAATAATTATGGTTTGAGGATTATAGTTTATTAAAGGCTAGAAGTTCACTTTTAAACAATCATTACTAATGCTTCTCAAACTATTATTTACCCTGGCAACAAATGGAGATGTTTGTGCATTGCTTTAGATATTTAATATAAATTCTTAATTCAAATTTGTGCTCGCAATTGTCTGAAAGAAGGCATATTGAATCTATTTTCAGCTTAGGCCTGGAGCTCTTGCTATTTAAAAACTTTCTCTGAAGCTCATCCTTTGAGAGAAGGAAAAATAGAGAAGGCCATGTATCTTGAGGTATGAAGAGATTGTGTCTCTTGAATTAGGAATATTTAATCGGTTGGAATGGTGTCTCCCATTGTTCAGCCACCATTTTTTAAAAATAGTGGTATCATTGTTGAACGTACATGAAGATAATTTTCCTCGTTATTTCCAGGGGTGAAATGCTCCCGGTTCGGACCGGATCGGGTGGTTCGGAGAACTGGTAGCAAAAATCCCTGCACGACCACCACTCCCCATCATGCCCAGCTGAGCCGCACGATCATCAGAGGCTTTTTTTTTTTAACTTTTAAAAGCATTTTTTCTACAACCTCTTCCCATGAAAAAATGCTTTTAAAAATAAAAAAAAAAAAAAAGCCTCTGATGATCGCGCAGCTCAGCTGGGATTGTCAGAGGCTTTTCAAAGCATTTTTTTCTGCAACCTCTTGGCTGAAGAGGTGGTAAAAAAAATGCTTTGAAAATTCTCTGACGATCCCAGCTGAGTTGCCTCACCGGCAGAGAGATATTTTTTTAAAAAGCCTCTCTGAGGATCCCAGCTGAGTTGCCTGATCGGCAGAGGTTTTTCAAAGTATTAGAAAAAATTCTTTGAAAAGTTTTTTAAAAAAAAAAGTTGGCCACGCCCACCCAGTCACATTACACCTCCCCCCCACCAAGCCACGCCCACAGAACCGGTAGTAACAAATTTTACCATTTCACCCCTGGTTATTTCCATTCACATTGCAGTATTAATGGTAAAGGTAATCCTTGATTTATGATGATAATTGAGTCCGAAACTTCTGTTGCTAAGTGGAACATTTGCTAAGTGAGTTTTGCCCCCATTTTACGATCTTTCTTGCCACCGTTGTTAAATGAATCACTGCAGTTGTTAAGTTAATGACGTGGTTGTTAAGTGAATCTGGCTTCCTCATTGATTTTTCTTGTTAGAAGGTGACAAAATGTGATCACATGACCCTGGGACACTGTAACCGTCATAAATATGAGTCAGGGAAGGGAAGGGAAGGGAAGGGAAGGGAAGGGAAGGGAAGGAAAGGAAAGGAAAGGAAAGGAAAGGAAAGGAAAGGAAAGGAAAAAGGAAAGGAAAGGAAAGGAAAGGAAAGGAAAGGAAAGAAAGGAAAGGAAGGGAAGGGAAAATAGGAAAGGAAAGGAAAGGAAAAAAGGATAGGATAGGATAGGAAAGAAAGGAAAGGAAAGGAAGGGAAAATAGAAAGAAAAGGAAGGAAGGGAAGGAAAATAGGGAAAAGAAAGAAAGGAATGGAAAGGAAAAATAGGATAGGATAGGATAGGATAGGATAGGATAGGATAGGATAGGATAGGATAGGAAAGGAAAGGAAAGGAAAGGAAAGGAAGGAAAGGAAAGGAAAGGAAAGGAAAGGAAAGGAAAGGAAAGGAAAGGTAGTTCAGGGGTTAATGAGAAAAAGATAGTCTTGAGTTAACAATATAGAAATAATTGGTAACGATTTGCAATGTCACAAGAACATTATTTCTGCCCTTTTGCTTCTGTGATTTAAAAGACTCGGCAGCAAACTTCCTTTTCCATTCTGTTACAATGAACGTGTAATGCCTACATCTTTGTTAACTGCAGAAGAAGAAGAAGAAGAAAAGGGGGGAGATGAAAAATGAATCCATTCAGCATTTAATTGCTAACAGATTATTTTGTTTTAGTACAGTTTGCTGGGAAATCAAAGATCCATCCTTATGACAAGCACACTCATAACACAAACATTGAAATTTGTCTCGAGATGACACATTTGGTAAAAGTCTCTGCGGAGATTTAGAAATGGGGGTAGCTTCCAGCTGATGCTCCCTGCTCAAATAACATTTAAGAATTTCTCTATCTCTCTCTGCTTGTTTTTTTGGAGACATATTATATATATGAAGATAAATGACTATCTTCATATATTTACATTTTTCTTCTCCTCCTCTTTCTAGTTAAAAGAATGAGTAGCACTTGGTGGTAAAGTAATAGCTGTGAAAACAATTAGAAAAATAGATACCCAGATCAGGGATGGATCTCGTGGGGATAGATTTAGCTGGGCTCCTCTGGTCCAGAAGGATAGTAATTCTTGTGATGCAGAATTAATTGAGAGGTGCTATTTGGGGTGTTTTACACACGGGGACGGGGGGCATTTCTATCACATCAGCTTTGAAACCCATCTAAAATCTGGGGCACGAAAAGACCGCCTTTTCAAAAGAAGGTCACATAAATCTCCAGCTAGTGTAAATCCAAATTGCTGGGTTGCATGGCACGGTGCAATTGAAATAGTTTTAAACCTGGATGTAATACCACTCAAAAATAATGATGTATGCTTAAATAATTTACAAGAAAATACTTTAGTGGTACTTAATTAGAGTCACCCTTGTTCTTCTACTGCAGGGGTGGGAAACACTGAGCCATGTTGGCTCAGGAATTCTGGGAGTTGAAGTCCACAGGTCATAAAGGAGCCATAATTGCTCACCCCTGTTCTACTGGGTGGCCATGAACTTATCCCCCACAATATTTTACCCTAAAGGCACCTGGTTGTATGCTAAAAGATAACCATCATTTATGCGTATGCAAATCAGCCAAAATGTTTCCAGATTTGAAGCTTATGCTCTAAATGTTAATTTCATTTAATTTGAGCTTGCCCAAATTAATCTTTAGAAAGTTCAACTCTTCTGATGTGGATTTCCCACTTGAGTTGCCAATTTGCTGAGAGGCCCTGCTCTTAGGAACAAGTTCTCTCTCCCTCTCCCTCCCTCCCTCCCTCCCTCTCCCTCCCTCTCTCTCTCTCTCTCTCTCTTTGCATTTTCAGAGCCTTTCAAAGGTCCTTGAATCCTTCGGCTATATCATGTCATCACACTGCTTAACGTCTCCTTGGGGTATCATCTAAGTCTACCATTTTCATGACTAACAAGGAGAGGCAGGGCACTTTCAACATTTTCTTAGGAATCTCTGTTGATTGACCATTAAAAGATCTGATTTTTGGAGAAGGAGAAGGAGAAAGGAAAGGGAGAGGGAGTGGAAACAGGAGTGGGAGCGGGAGGGGAGCAAGAGAAGGAAGGAGAAAAAACCTTCAGAATTTGTGAGTGCTTCATCACTGGAGGTTTTAAAAAGAGATTGGGTTGATTGACCATTAAAAGATCTGATTTTTGGAGAAGGAGAAGGAGAAGGAAAGGGAGAGGGAGTGGAAACAGGAGTGAGCGGGAGCGGGAGCAAGAGAAGGAAGGAGAAAAAACCTTCAGAATTTGTGAGTGCTCATCACTGGAGGTTTTAAAAAGAGATTGGGTTGATTGACCATTAAAAAAATCTGATTTGTGTAAGAGAAGGAGGAGAAGGAGAGAGAGTAGGAGAGGGAGAGGTAGCAAGAGAAGGAGCAGGAGCAGAAGCAGAAGCAGAAGCAGAAGAAACCTTCAGAATTTTGGGTGCTTCCGCACTGGAGGTTTTAAACAGAGATTGGGTTGATTGACCATTAAAAAATCTGATTTGTGTAAGAGAAGGAGAAGGAAAAGAAGGAGAAGGAGAGAGAGTGGGAGAGGGAGAAGGAGCAAGAGAAGGAGAAGGAGGAGAAGCAGAAGCAGAAGCAGAAGCAGAAGAAATCTTCAGAATTTTGGATGCTTCAGCACTGGAGGTTTTAAAAAGAGATTGGGTTGATTGACCATTAAAAAATCTGGAAATTTATGTAGGAGAAGGAGGAGGAAGAGAAGAAGAGAGAGTGGGAGAGGGAGAGGGAGAAGGACCAAGAGAAGGAGAAGGAACCTTCAGAATTTGTGGGTGCTCCAGCACTGGAAGTTTTTAAGAAGAGATTGGGCAGACATTTATCTGAAATGCTATAGATCTCCTGTTTGAGCAAGGGGGTTGTAGTAGAAGACTTCCCAAACCCTTTCCAACTCTTTTATTCTGAATTCTATAAAGTCCCATTAACCCAAGCAACTCTTCTCGAATTACATTATCAGCCCTGAAAAGGGAGAAAAAAAAAAAAAACTTGGGCCAACCCAGAGTTGGTCACGTTCTCAGGTTTTCTTCTTTTCACGCACATTTGAAAAGGAAGAATACTGTTCCTCGGGGTGGAACCTAATGAGCCTTACTGAAATGATGGCAGTTCCCCTTATTAGAAACTGCAAAGCTTACTTTGAATGGTGCGAATCTCTACAGAGTGTAATTACGCTTAATGGCCCTCAGTTTGCCTGTCAGTAATTTGCCGAGTCTACGGTGTCAGCAGTTTCTGAAGCAATTGCATCCTCAGCATGTCACAGCCAGCTTAAAGATTAGAAACCAGACCTGCTGCCAGAAGAGCCAAGGAACGATTAAAAAAAAACGCCACAAAGAGGCCGAAGCTAAGCGTCGGAGAAGAAGGAGGCCGGAGAACGCCAGATGCCATCACTGGCAGCCTTGTTCCTCAGCATCTCCCATCAGAGTGTAAATGAAGTCAGATGCCCGTGCAAATGAACTTTCTGAAGCTTCGCGGGGAGCAAAAAGCAGACTGGTTTTGCACACACGAGACAACTGAGATGATGATGCCCAAGTCAAGCTACAAATAGAATAGAATGAGGGGATCCTTGATACGCTCTGAGCTTGCTTGTTTTCTTGCAGATGTTTCATTACCCATCATCAGTGCTGATGATGTTACTGTGTTTCCCCGAAAATAAGACTGGGTCTTATATTAATGTTTGCTCCAAAAGACACATTTATTTATTTATTTATTTATTTATTTATTTATTTATTTATTTATTTATTTATTATATTTCTATACCGCCTTTCTCCTGTAGGACTCAAGGCGGTGTACAGTCAAGAAAAATATAGACACACAAACATCATAAAATTGCTAATTAAAAATATTACTTAGTTTGTTCAATTAAATAAAACCCAGAATTAGATCACATTTAAAAAAATCATTCACATGTTCATATGTTTAGCCCCGCCTGTTGGAACATCAGGGTCTTGAGGGCACGGCGGAAAGCACGGAGATCAGGGATATTCCGTATCTCCGGGGGCAGTTCATTCCAAAGGGTTGGAGCCCTCACAGAGAAGGCCCTCCCCCTGGGAGTCACCAGTCGGCATAATTTGACTGACGGTACCCTGAGTAGTCCCTCCCTGTGAGAACGAACTGGTCGGTGGGAGGCTATTGGTGGCAAAAGACGGTCTCGTAGGTACCCAGGTCCTAAGCCATGGAGCGCTTTAAAGGTGATAAATAACACCTTGAACCAAAAGACACATTAGGACTTATTTTTCGGTTAGGTCTTATTTTCAGGGTCAGCAGTTCGATTCTCACTAGGCTCAAGGCTAGGTCTTATTTTCAGGGAAATACGGTACTAAATGTATCCATCTGGTTGATGATCCTAACTGGGGCTTATTTTTGGGGTAGGTCTTATATTGCATCTGGAAAAATCATGCTAGGGCTTATTTTCCGGTCGGGTCTTATTTTCAGGGAAACATGGTATCTAGTTAAGGTAACAAAATGACTGCAAGAAGAAAAAAGAAACTCAGAGAGCACCAAGGACCCCTCATTTCAACCCTGAGCTACAATTATTCTCCTTTATCGATAGAATAGAATAAAATACTTCATTTGGCCAAGTGTGACTAGACACCCAAAGAATATATCTCTGGTTATAAAGCTCTCTGTGTACATGCAAATCATCATCATCATCATCCCAATAAGAGAGGGGACTAAAGAATATCATAAGAAGGATAATAATATTCTAATCCAACTCCCTGCTTAGGCAGGAAACTCTAAAGCATTTCAGACAAATGGAGATTGGATAACTATTTGTCTGAAATGGTATAAGATCTCCTACCTAAGCAGGGGGTTGGACTAGAAGACCTCCAAGGTCCCTTCCAACTCTGCTATTCTATTCTATTCTATTCTATTCTATTCTATTCTATTCTATTCTACTCTACTCTACTCTACTCTACTCTACTCTACTCTACTCTACTCCATCCCATCCCATCCCATCCTATTCTATTCATAATATTACAGACATAGTAGGTGGGTAAATACACATAGACATAAGACGGCGCTGTGAGAATTAGATCTTCAGCAGACTGATGGCACAAGAAGAAGAAGAAAAAAATGCCTCTGTGACTAGTTGTTTTGGTGTGCCATGTGCTGCTCCATGGTGAGACTATCTGTGGATCTGATAAAAGTAGGACAATAACCAGGTTTTGCCATTTTTGTTGATTTTTACAAATGCTTGTTTGGATTCATTCTTCACCTAGAATGACACCTCTTCATTCTTTTCTTTTTTGTTTGGAAAAGGTTAACAGTTTCTAGATAGCTTGCATTCCCTGGCAAGAGCCGTCATACTCTGGTCACTCTGCCACTCTTGCTGACATAGGTCAGGGAGCTATGCAACTTTTCATGTGGCTATTGCTTCTTCTGCAATACCTCAGGCTACTTCAGACTGCCAGAAGTTCGGCAGTTCAAGTCTCACCAGGCTCAAGGTTGTTGACTCAGTCTTCCATCCTCCCAAAGTCAATAAAATGAGGATCCAGATTGTTGGGGGCCAGATTCTTATGGAGAACTCTGTGTGGTCTTAAAGAGTTGACTTGATGGCACATAATCATTGTCCTTCCTTCTTTCCTACTTTCCTTCCTTCCTTCCTCCCTCCCTCCCCAGTCTAACCTACATTCTGGAATTTCCAGGTGGTCTCCCATGCAACACTAACCAGAATGAGTATGAATTAGCTTCAGAGATCAGCCAAGCTTAATGCTGCCATCTGCTGATGCTATCATATATCACTTCTTGGGCAAATGATGGTCTATTAAGTAGCCAAATAATGATACTTCTAAGATTTGTTGGACGATATCAGGATGGTAAAAAAATGGATACAACTAAATAGGATGTGGATGAGGAATTTCAGGAAAGGATCAGACAATATGTCCAGTTCTCCTATCCCCATTGAATTTGCTGCTCCTTGAATTCATTATTTTATTTATTTATTTTATTTTATTGAATTTGTATACCGCCCTACTCCCGAAGGACTCAGGACGGTGAACATCCATAGAATAAAACATATAAATACAAAATTTAAAATAGAATAAAACGAATTAAATAATTTGGCTGAACAAATTTAAAACCCCAATAATTTAAAACCAAATTTAAAATTTCCATTTAAAAAGGGATTGAATTTCATCATAATGCTTTGGTAAGACCACGCTTGGAATACTCCATCCAGTTTTGGTCCTCACAATATAAAAAAAGATGTTGAGACTCTGGAAAAAAATGCAGAGAAGAGTAACAAAGATGATTAGGAGAGTGGTGGCTAAAACTTACAAAGAAAGGTTGCAGGAATTGGGTCTGTCTAGTCTTGTGAAAAGAAGGAGTATCCTGTTTTCCTAAAATAAGACATCCCCTGATAATAAGCCCAATCAGGCTTTTGAGGGCATGCGCTAAAATACCCCCCCCCAAAAAAATAAGCCCTCCCCGAAAATATTTAAATGCATACAAAGCCGGTCCCCACCATTTCCTCTGGTTAAGGTTAGGGAGACAGAGTTGGAAATCAGGTAAGACGGCAAGAGGAGTCCCGTCTTGCTCCACGTGCCTCAGAGACATCCCCGAAAATAAGGCCAAGCGCTTATTTTAGGATTCAAAAAAAATATATAAGACAGGGTCTTATTTTCAGGAAAACACGGTAGGGATGAAATGACAGCAGTGTTTCAAAAGTTGAAGAGTTGCCACAAAGAAGAAGGGGTCAAGCTATTTCTCCAAAGCATCTGAAGGCAGGATGAGAAGCAATGGACAAAAACGAATCAAGGAGAGAAGCAACCTAGAACTGAGGAGAAATTTCCTGACAGGGAGAACAATAAACTAGCTTGCCTTCAAAAGTTGTGGGTATTCCACCAGTGGAGTATTTAAGAAAAGATTGGACAGAAAAGATTGGATCCAGACAAATATCCTGCTTGTTCAGGGGATTGGATTACGAGATCTTTTCCAACTCCGTTATTCTTTTACTGTTGAGAAGATTGAAAAGCTGAGCCGAATTCATGTTTTCCTTCCTTCCCGTTGTTCAGAAGCGCAGCAAATGTGTTGCAGGAATGCAGCTATCCATCCGATGTCTGTACATTTTGGCTGGGTCTGTTCTGGAAGAGGACACACCTTCATATTTTACTGGCTTAGTCAGTTCCACAAGGACTGGGTTTTATGTTCATGGGGATGGGAAGGAAATTCCACCAATAAAACACGATTGGGATCCGCCAAGTTTTCTCTTAACTTTCTGATTACTCCCATTCGGCTTTCTTCATTCTGTGTTCTTCCTACATGCTCCTGTTTATTAAGAGACGGTTACCGAAAGGCAGTTCTCTCTCGGTGATGTCTGATTATATTGTGAAAGGCAGAGGAGGAGGAGAGAGAAAAAATTAACCTAGTGGGATTTGAGGCTTCGGCTTGAAAATATATACACACGAAACTTTTTCTGCTGATGGAACAATAAACTTCTGTGCTGCTATGAGAATTAGATTGATAGGCTGCTGGGCAGAGGTGGGTTTTACATATTTTTACCAGTGGTTTGCACCTGGCTTTGAAAACATGGCTAAATAAGATTGCATAGCGCTGGGGCGAGTGGGCGGGCCTTAGTATAGGTATATTTTCAAAAACGAAAGATATTATCCATGAATGGATAGATAATGACTGGTTTCATCCGATTACTGTCCAATCTAACAGTAGCGAAAAATACCCGCAAGATACAGATATAGTCCTCGACTTAGAACTGTTCATTGAGTGACCGTTCGAAGTCACAAGAGCACTGAAAAAAGTGACGTATGACCATTTTTTCACACTTATGACCGTTGCAGCACCGTCATTGTCGTAACGATTAAAATTCAGATGCTTGGCAAGTGACTCATATTTATTTATTTATTTATTTATTAATCAAATTTCTATACCGCCCTACTCCCGAAGGACTCAGGGCGGTGAACAGCCAAGATAAAATACAGATAATACAAATATTAAAAATCCCTTAAAATTATTAAATATTTTGGCCGAAATATTTAGGACAGTCGCAGTGTCCCGGGGTCGCCTGATCCCCTTTTGCGACCGTCTGACAAGCCCAAGGCAATAGGGGAAACCGGATTCACTTCACAAAAATGTCATTAATTTAACACCTGCGGTGATTCACTTAACAACAATGGCAAAGAAAAGTCCTAAAATGGGGCAAAACTCACTTAATAAATGTTTCATTTAGCAACAGAAATTTTGGGCTCTTATTGTGATCATAAGTCGAGGACTACCTGTATAAATGTTTGAGTTTTGTGCCAGAATTTCCACTATTTATTTATTTTATCAATAAATAAAATTTATCAAGGTTGACTCAGCCTTCCATCCTTCCGAGGTGGGTAAAATGAGGACCCAGATTCTTGTGGGCAACAGGCTGACTCTGTAAATTGTTTAGAGAGGGCTGTAAAAGCACTATGAAGTCTAAGTGCTACTACTATTGCCATTCATTCATTCATTCATAAAATTTATTGGCTGCCCATCTTAGTCTAGGGTCACTCTGGGAGGCTTGCAGTTATATCTAAGTTAAAACCTAAAAAGATAAAATCAAGCGTTAAAACCAAAGACACAAGAGGACGGCGGGAGTGGGAAGTGGGAATCTGTTATTACTCGATATTATTATTCATCAATGTTAAAAAAAGAAAACAAAGGAAGAAAATCGCCCTTAACAATAATATAGGTAAATATTTAACTTCTGACTTCTTTGTGCAATACTATTGGGGGTAAACTTTAGAAACCATAGAAAGTGTTTGTATTTACCTTACTGCAGGATGGATGGATGGATGGATGGATGGATGGATGGATGGATGGATAGATAGATAGATAGATAGATAGATAGATAGATAGATAGATAGAGATGGATAGAAAGGTGATAGATAGATGATAGATAGATAATTAGATAGATAGATAGATAGATAGGTGATAGCTAGATAGCTAGATGATACCTAGATAGATAGCTAAATAGCTAGCTAGCTAGCTAGCTAGCTAGATATATGATAGAAAGGTGATAGATAGATATAGATAGAAAGATAGATAGACAGACAGACATATAGACAGACAGATAGACAGACACACACACAGAGAGAGAAAGAGACAGACAGACAGACAATTAGATAGATGATAGATAGATAGATAGATAGATAGATAGATAGATAGATAGATAGATAGATATATGATAGAAAGGTGATAGATATAGATAGAAAGATAGATAGATAGACAGACAGATAGATACACACACACACACAGAGAGAGAGAGAGAGAGAGAGAGACAGACAATTAGATGATAGATAGATAGATAGATAGATAGATAGATAGATAGATAGATAGATAGATATATGATAGAAAGGTGATAGATATAGATAGAAAGATAGATAGATAGACAGACATAGACAGACAGACAGATAGATACACACACACACACAGAGAGAGAGAGAGAGAGAGACAGACAGACAGACAGACAGACAGACAATTAGATGATAGATAGATAGATAGATAGATAGATAGATAGATAGACAGACAGATAGAAGATAGATAGATAGATAGATAGATAGATAGATAGATAGATAGATAGATAGATAGATAGGCAGGCAGGCAGGCAGGCAGGCAGGCAGGCAGGCAGGCAGGCATACAAATATAGGGTATACGGAAGCTATTCTTGCTTTAAAAATGGGTCTTTCTGGACAGGTCTTAAAATAAAAGCAATAAGTAAAAGTCCACTTAGGGGCCACGGAAGAGAAGCTGGTATCTGACACACAGCAGTGGCTTTTATGGCCTTTCTGCAGGATTTAGATAACATGGCCTGGTTTAGCAAGAGTGGATTAAGGAGTGAGTCTGGCCATCCAGGAGGAAGCATTAGCCTACTTTCCCTGGTCTTTGAAGACTCAGGACGTGATTTCCCTCAAATCTGAAGACTTTGGAGGGAGCATGCATGCTTGTTCTTTTTGCCCTCATTGAAATGCATCGTTGCGGCTGCTTGCCGGGGGGGAAGGCCCTGCGAGGGGAAAGGAAGCAAAAATCTATTTCTTCCCAATATGTTGGTCGTGTTATTAATTGCCGAGGATTGTCCCCTCCTCCTGCTGTGAAGACGGGTGAATTTTATTAATCTCAGATTTATTGCATGGCTCTGGAACGGCAAAGGTGAATGTGTGTCATTTTACTACTCGCCTTTCTCCTCCGTAATAGCTCTGCGTGCTCTAGTAATGATTGGAATGCATTTCCCTTTCATTAATAAAAGGCATGATAGGAACTATCTCAACTGGATTTTTTTTCTACTTGCTGCCAATTTAATAAAGATCATCCTTGGTTTTGAAGACCAAACTTGTATCTCTGCAGGCAAGTCCTACAAGTTACTAAGCCACTCAAGTCATACCTTCTAAGCCTGTGATGGTGAACCTATGGCACGCGTGCCACCTGTAGCTACATATCAGTGTGTGAGCATGTGAGCTCAGCTCCGGCGTCCATGCGCGCGCCAGCCAGCTGATTTTCGGGCCTTCAGGGCCCACCAGAAGTAGGGAAACAGGCTGTTTCCTGCCTCCGGAGGGCCTCAGGGGGGGGAGAGGCCCGTTTTTTGCTGTCCTCAGCCTCCAGAGCCACTCTAGGAGTCTGGGGAGGGAGAAAACAGCCTTCCCCACCCACCCAGAGGCCCTCCGGAAGCCAGAAACAGCCCATTTGCTAACTTCCAGTGGGACCGAAAGGCCCATGTTTTGCTGTCCCCAGCCTCCAGAGCCTCTCTAGGAGTCTGGGGAGGATGAAAATGGCCTCCCCACCCCCGGAGGCCCTCCGGAGGCCAGAAATGGCCTATTTGCCAACTTCCGGTCCCACCGGAACCAACCAAAATTCCTACAAAGAATCAGTGTATCAACTACATACTTTTTGGTTGGTGTTGTACAGTCTTCAGGAGATCCATATTTTGTCATTTTGTGGCAAATGTTCTGCCTTGCATTCCACCACGACTTCCTTAATGTAATGGGTTAAAAAAGAAAAAGTGTGCATTGTCATGATAATATGTTACATTAGATCAAATAAAAAAAAAATATTCAAATTAGGAGGGAAGAGAGGAAGGTGTTGATGTTGAAAAGTCCAACGACATAATTACAGGTCTCACTGGAAAAACACTTAATCTCTCCCCTTGGTATAGTCAACAAAGTGAGGAGAGCCCGTGGCTTAGAAGTTAATACATCTACCTAATATGTAAGTAGCCCGGGTTCGAATCCCAGAAGGGTATGGCTAGCTGATGAGAGCTTAAATAATTTGAAATAGATCTATACTAGTCCCCCTTTATTTCTTTGTTGGTAAATATACATTCAACACATAACTACACGGAGTCCTCAACTTACCACCACAACGGAGCCCAAAATTTATGTTGTTAAGTGAGAAATTTGTTAAATGAGCTTTGTCCCATTTGAGGACTTTTCATGCCACATTGGTTCAGGGAGTGACTGCGGTTGTTCAATTAGGAATATGGTTGTTAAGTGAATTTGCTTTCCCCATCAATGTGCCTTGTCAGAAGGCACGTGACCCCAAGACACTTGCAACCATCATAAATGTGAGTCAGTTGTCCAGCTTCTAACTGTAAATCCCATGACCATGGGGATGTTGCAATGGTCATAAGTGTGAAAAATGGTCAGAAGTCACTTTTTTCAGTGGTGTTGTATCTTCGGACGGTCACTGTTGTAAGTTGAAAACTATCTGTATTCATGTTTACCTAAGCCTAGGGCTTACCGTATTTTTCGGACTATAAGACTCACCTGACTATAAGACACACCTAAATTTAGAAGAGGAAATCAACCAAAAAAAGTTTTTGGCCTCCGCATGCCCCATTTTTGGGCTTTTCCCAGCCCATTTTTAAGGCTTTTTTCTGCCCATTTTTGAGGCTTTTTTGGCCTGTTTTTGAGGCTGTTTTCCAGGCCATTTTTTTCTGAAAAAATTGGCCAAAAAGAAAACCTCAAAAACAGGCTGAAAAAAGCCTCAAAAATGGGCCAAAAAAAAAGCCTTGAAAACAGGCTGAAAAAAGCCTTAAAAGGGGCCCAAAAAAGCCTCATAAACAGGCCGAAAAGAAGCCTCAAAGCAGGCTAAAAAAAAGATTTGAAAACGGGCTGGAAAAAAAGCCTCAAAAAGGGCTGAAAAAGAGCCAAAAAAATGGGCCAAAAAAAGCCTCAAAAACCAGCTGAAAAAAGCCCTGAAAATGGGCCAAAAAAAGGTTTGAAAATGGGGCATGCGGAGGCAAAAAAATGGCTGGTGGGTCGGCGGGGCTTCAGCAATATTCGTTCTATAAGACACACAGACATTTTCACCCGTTTTGGGAGACAAAAATGTGTGTCTTATAGTCCGAAAAATACGGTAATTTTCTAAAAATTGTAATTCAAATGGTTGGATTCCTCTCATCTGGCAGTTGAGCAATGGATCCCAGCAAATTATTACAAATCCACCTGTCATTGGCATCCATGGTAGCAGAGGTGGCATTCATCCAGTTTGGACCGGTTCGTGTGAACCAGTAGCAGATATCGCCCACACGCCCGGAGCTATGCCGTCCTATTTAGGCATGTTTTTGAGGCTGGGGGGGGTGTCCGCGGAAGGCACGTGCGTGAGCAAAGCACATGCACGGAAGGCCAGGCGCACACCCGGAAGGTGCACATAGGGGAAGTGAGCATGCGTGCGCGGGGCGAACCGGTGGTATCAAAATGTGCAACCCACCACTAGCTGAGAATTTTGGAGTTCACCCAGGCATCATAACTGAAGTCATCATCACTTATTATTGATAAGGCTAGATTTGGAGGTAGTTCTTTGTGCTGTTCTCTGCTGTATTATTTATTTTCAATGCTATTAATTTTACACATTTGTGGAAATGACTCGACAAATGCATTATTGATTGATTGATTGATTGATTGATTGATTGAATTTATATCCCGCCCTTCTCCTCGAAGGGACTCAGGGCGGTGAACAGCCGAAAATTAAAATAACATACAATATAAAAGTTAAGATAACTAAAAATAAATTAAATTAATCGGCCTCCCAATTTAAAACCCCAAGCTATACAATTAAAAATCTAACCCATAAAACCTATTCAGGCCAGGCCGGCTTGCTGAAATAAAAATGTCTTCAGGGCCTTACGGAAGGTGCGGAGATCCGGAATCAGCCGTATTCCGGGAGGCAGCTCGTTCCAGAGGGCGGGTGCTCCCACAGAGAAGGCTCTCCCCCTGGGGGCCGCCAGCCGACATTGCTTGGCCGACGGCACCCTGAGGAGGCCCTCTCTGTGAGAGCGTATTGGCCGGTGGGAGGTTATCGGTAGCAGAAGGCGGTCTCGTAAATATCCTGGCCCTAAGTTATGGAGCGCTTTAAAGGTGAGAACCAACACCTTGAAGCGCACCCGGAAGACCGCCGGGAGCCAGTGCAGCTCGCGCAGGAGAGGTGTTATATGGGAGCGCCATGTCGCTCCCGTAATCACCCGCGCGGCCGCATTCTGGACCAGTTGGAGCCTCCGGGTGCTCCTCAAGGGGAGCCCCATGTAGAGAGCATTAACCCTCATTTAAATGAGCCACATGTCTTGAAAAGTCCAAGAAGAGATATTTTCTCCTCTGAGCCCGCCACTTATAAGGCTAACTCGAAAGATTGGATTATAATGGTGATCAGGCCTGAGGAATTATAGCTACATTGTTAAACTTAAATATATTTTCCATTCCTGGAATCGTGAATGGAGATAAGCAGCAATTTGCTTTGAGGCTGCATTGACTTGGACAATCTGCCCCTTATTCAGCACTTCTTCCAAAGTCTGCCTGACCTTGGCCAAGTTTCAAGAGTCATACATTCTTTTTTCTGTTTTGTTTTTTTCATGGCTAAACTGTTTTCAAGCAATCACTTCAGCTGAGTAACACAATCCTGTTTTCTTCAATATTGGATATGCACGCATTTTTCTTTCCTATCTGCTTCTATTTCTTTGCCATACATTCATTCATTTTTATTATTTTTTGGACTAACAGACTTAACTTTCTGTTCATGTTTTGATCATATGTCATGTGAATGATATCCTCCTTCCTTCCTTCCCTCTCTCCCTCCCAGTTTTTTCCCTTCTTTCCTTCCCTTCCTTCCCTTCCTTTCTTCTTTCTTCCTTCCCTCCCTCCCTCTGCTCCCTCCCAGTTTTTTCTTCTTCCTTCCTTCCTTCTTCCTTCCTTCCTTCCTTCCTTCCTTCCTTCTTTTCTTCTTTCTTCTCCTCTCCTAGTTCCTTCCTTCCTTCCTTCCCTCCCTCCCTCCCTCCCGCCCTCCGTTTTTTTCTTTCTTTCTTTCTTTCTTCCTTCCTTCCTTCTTTCTTCTTCCTTCCTTCCTTCTTCCCTTCCTTTTCTTTCTTCCTTCCCTCCCTCCTCTGTCCCTCCTCCCAGTTTTTTCCTTCCTTCCTTCTTCCTCCTTCCTTCCTTCTTTTCTTCTTTCTTCTCCCTCTCCTTCCTTCCTTCTTCCCTCCTTCCTCCTGCCCTCCATTTCTTTCTTTCTTTCTTTCTTTCTTCCTTCTTCCTTCCTTCCTTCCTTCCTTTCTTCTTTCCCTCCCTGTCTCCCAGTTTTTTTCCATCCTGACTTCCTTCCTTCCGTTCCTTTCTTCTTTCCCTCCCTCCTGGTTCTCTTTCTTTCTTTCTTTCTTTTTTTCTTTCTTTCTTTCTTTCTTTCTTTCTTTCTTTCTTTCTTTCTTTCTTTCTTCCTTCTTTCCTTCTTCCTTCCTTCCTTCCTTTCTCTTTCTCCTCTCTCCCAGTTTTTTCCTTCTTCCTTCCTTCTTCCTTCCTTCCTCTCTTCCTCCCAGTTTTTTCCTTCCTTCCTTCCTTCCTTTCTTCTTCCCTCCATCCCTCCCTCCCTCTTCCCTCCCTCCCAGTTTTTCCTTCTTCCTTCCTTCCTTCCTTCCTTCCTTCCTTCCTTTCCTTCCTTCCTTCCTTCCCTTTTTCTTTCCTCCCTCCCTCCTTTCCTGTTCAGCTAAGAACTTTTGCCTTATCGTCATCCCAAAGCCTATTTTTTGGGCTGTATATTTTAATCCCACAATATTGCAAAGATTTTTTTAAAAAAAATTAGGTATTGACCTAGGAAGGGCGCTGATATATTTTACATAGTTCAGCTTATATTTGTATGAGAACTTTCAAAGTTCACATTTTTTAAAATATGCACAGGATAAATCTAGCTGCGTTATCACCTGAATACTAACTACATTTAAATCTTAGGATTTTCTTTAGCAAAGGAAGGTTTAAATTTGGATTTCCATAAGCAATAAAAAAAGTATAAGTAGGGTAATGTGCTTCCACGGAAAAAAAAAGAGCAGGGGAAATTAACAGTTTATTAAATGAGGTCGGAGCTTATATTTGGAAGATAAGATAAATAGAAGGATAGGTTAAGTGGTACTCACAGGTATTAGTTTATCTCCAAAGACCTCCTCTGATTTCCATCAAAGTT
Organism: Pantherophis guttatus; assembly: GCF_029531705.1. The sequence goes on along the minus strand of NW_026844029.1, from coordinate 2,939,363 downwards.
CAATGAGAGGGAAGAAGGGGGGATGATTAATTATGGTGCAGAAATGTATTTGAGATTTTGGTCAAGCTTGAGGGAGTCAAGCTTTTCTCCAAAGCACCTGAGGGCAGGACAAGAAGCAATGGGTGGAAGCTAATCAAGGAGAGAAGCAACTTAGAACTCAGGAGAAATTTCCTAACAGATAGAACAATTAATCAGTGGAACAACTTGCCACCAGAAGTTGTGAATGCTCCAACACTAGAAGTTTTTAAGAAGATGTTGGACAACCGTTTGTCTGAATTGATGTAGGGTTTCCTACCTAAGCAGGGGGTTGGACTAGAAGACCTCCAAGGTCCCTTCCTATTCTATTCTATTCTATTCTATTCTATTCTATTCTATTCTATTCTATTCTATTCTATTCTATTCTATTCCATTCCATTCCATTCCATTCCCATGACTTCTTTTTCTCTCTTCTCTTCTCTTCTCTTCTCTTCTCTTCTCTTCTCTTCTCTTCTCTTCTCTTCTCTTCTCTTCTCTTCTCTTCTCTTCTCTTCTCTTCGCTGCCCTTCCCTTCCCTTCCCTCCCTTCCCTTCCCTTCCGATTCCCATTCCCATGACTTCTTTTTCTCTCTTCTCTTCTCTTCTCTTTCTCTTCTCTTCTCTTCTCTTCTCTTCTCTTCTCTTCTCTTCTCTTCTCTTCTCTTCCATTCCCATTCCATTCCCATTCCCATTCCCATGACTCTTTTCTCTCTTCTCTTCTCTTCCTTCTCTTCTCTCTCTTTCGCTCCCCTTCCCTTCCCTTCCCTTCCCTCCCTTCCCTTCCCTTCCCATTCCCATTCCCATGACTTCTTTTCTCTCTTCTCTTCTCTTCTCTTCTCTTCTCTTCTCTTCTCTTCTCTCTCTTCGCTGCCCTTCCCTTCCCTTCCCTCCCTTCCCTTCCCTTCCCATTCCCATTCCCATGACTTCTTTTTCTCTCTTCTCTTCTCTTCTCTTCTCTTCTCTTCTCTTCTCTTCTCTTCTCTTCTCTTCTCTTCCCTTCCCTTCCCTCCTCTCCTCTCCTCTCCACTTCTCTCCTCTCCTCTCCTCTCCTCTCCTCTCCTCTCCTCTCCTCTCCTCTCCTCTCCTCTTCTTTGTGGCAGCCCCTCCAATACTGAGATACTGCTATCATGTATTATCAAAGATCTCTGAGAATGAATCAACAGCCTTCCTCAAATATGAACAAGCCTCCAAGCTTCTGTGGCGCCAAAGGGTGAGGAAGGCTGCCGATTCATTCTAGGAGATCTTTTTGCAGGTCAAAAGGTCGGTTTTGTCTTCATAGCCCACCTACCTGAAAGAATAAGGATGGCGTGTACATGAGAAAGAATGATAATTGTGCTGTCTACAGCTGTGCCTGAAGCACCCAAGTCTTCACTTGCACAGATGGTCAAACAAGCAAGACTTGTAGTACAGGCCACCCACAGCCACAGCGCACACAAGAATGCAAAGCATCCTGCAACTCCCAGAGGGGGAATTCGAAGAGATAAACAGCTTTTAGATCCACAGTCGGGAACCATCCCGTTGATGACTACACTAGAGGGGCCAGCATTTATTCCTTGCTTGCTTGTCTAAGAAGAAGACTAAAATGGCAAGCGGACTTAGAACCAAGTTGTCCTGAGTAAAACATGCATGGGACTGTTCTTTGCAACATGGGATCCTGTATAGTATTACTCAAAAGTCTTTGCAAAAGAGTTGAATCTCTTTTTCGGGACTGATGTCTGGACTTCTGAGATGATGAGTTGAACACTACAGCTCACGAGATCCCAGAGGACCCCCCAGCAAGATTATAGAGTAACAGGTTTCCTTCCTTCCTTCCTTCCTTCCTTCCTTCCTTCCTTCCTTCCTTCCTTCCCTCCTTTTCTTCCTTCCCTAACCCTAACCCTAACCTGCCTCTCCCCTTTCCTTCCTTCTTTCCTTCCTTCCTTCCTTCCTTCCTTTGCCTTCCTTCCTTCCTCCCTCCCTCCCAATTTTTCTTTCCTTCCTCCTTCCCTCCCCCTGCCTTCCCAGTTTTTCCTTCCTTCCCTCCTTCCTTCCTTCCTTCCTCTCTCCCTCCCACCCTCCCTCTCTCCCTTCCCTCCCTCCGTCCCTCCCAGTTTTTCCTCCCTCCCTCCCTCCCTCCCTTCCACCACATAGAAAGCAATGGCCTTAAAAGTGGGTTGCATAGATTGTATCAAGAAAGTTTAAACTTAACTAAAGTGACTTTTGCCCCATTTTACCACTCCTCCTGCTTCGTTGTTAAGTGAAACACTGCAGTTGATAAGTTAGTAACCTGGTTGTTAAGTGAATCCAGCTTCCCCATTGACTTTGCTTGTCAGAAGGTCCCAAAAGGGAGATCCCATGACCTGAGGACACTGCGACCGTCAAAAATATGAGCCAGCCCCTGAATTCTGACCACGGGGATGCTGATTTTTTCTTTTTCAATGCTGCCGTAACTTTGAACGAATTGTTGTCAATACCTGTATTTACTCTATTCACAAATTCAAAGGTAGAGTATTTCTATGGTCAATATATAATGGAGTTAGTTGCGTATGGTGTTACCCGGATATGAGCTCAGTGTGACACTGTCCCACAATATGTCTGCTTCGGAGCAGACATTCTGAAGAGGAAATATTTTCCCATTTATGAGCAGATTAGCCCATCCGCCATGTTGATTCCTAATCCTATTGAGGATCGAACCAAGTCTTTCAAACTAGATTGAATCCTTTTGGTTCACCTGTAACCACAGCAAGGAATGCTGTGACCCTCCGGAGGAACATTAGATCTTGCACCCGGTCCTGAAGCGGACTGAAGTTCTTATCCAGCAAGTTTCTGACTCTCCTAATATGTGGATGTTGATTAGCGAGCGAATATTGGTAGTCGTCACTCACAACAGGTCGTTTATTCACCGTTCAAAGTTATAAGAGCTCTGAAGAAGGTGACTTATGACCATTTTCCACACTTAAAACTGTTGCAGCATTTCCGTGGTCGCATCATCAAAATTCAGAACGCTTGACAACCGACTCATATTTATGGCGGGTTGCATGGGATTGCCTTTTGCGACCTTCCGATATGCAACGTCAATGGGGAAACCAGATTCACTTAACAACCACTCAACAACTCCAGTGATTCACTTAACAACGGTGGCAAGAAAGGTCATGAAATGGTCATTTAACACCTCTCTCACTTAGCAAGATAAATTCTGGGCTCGGTGGTGGTCTTAAGTTGAGGATTACCTGCATTACTAATTATTTTCTTATACTCTTGCGGTAGAGTATTTTCCCTCCCTAGATGTGGCGACGGAATATGGCTCAAAATTGGTAACCAGAACGTGGGGATAGATCATATTGTGCCCAATATGATTGCTTTATTTATTGCTTTATTTATTTATTGGTTCGATTTATATGCCACCCTTCTCCGGAGACTCAGGGCGGCTTACAATGCGTTAAGGAATAGCCTTCATACTTTTGTATATACCTGCTTAGTAGGGCTTTTGGGCCCCTCCTAAGCAGTGTTCTTTTTTTTATACAAAGTCAGCTTATTGCCCCCACAATCCGGGTCCTCATTTTACCTACCTTGGAAGGATGGAAGGCTGAGTCAACCTTGAGCCTGGTGAGATTTGAACTCGCAGTAATTGCAGGCAGCTGGCAGCTAAGTGCTAATTAACAGCACTTTAGTCCGCTGCGCCACCAAGTCTCCATTTGTGATTTGGCTGTCTGGTACAGCTACTATTCATCCAGAGTGGTCAAACTAGTATTGTATTCACTTACTTTCCCTACCAGTTCACAAATGGGAGCGCCCGCACGCACTCACTTTGAGTACATGAGCCACTTCCACATATGTGCACAGCCTTCTGAGTATGTGCTTTGCTCACATGTGCGTCTTCCGCGGCTCCAAAACATGCCTAAATAGGATTGTATAGAGCTAGGGTGGGGGGGGGCTGGGGGGGGGGGGGGGGGGGGGGCATCCATGATTTCTGCTACCGGTTAGCGCAAACCGGTCTGAACCGGCTGAATACTACCTCTGAAACTAGGTCAAAGTAGATAAAAAAATGTAGATAAAACACTCACATACCACAGATAATATTCTGAAAGTAGTTGTAGAGATTTTGAGGATCAGAATGTCTCTTCCACCATGAGCTTTTTGGATGGTGAACTTGATTATAGGAAAAGAGAAAGAAAGAAAGAAAGAAAAAAAGAAAGAAAGAAAGAAAGAAAGAAAGAAAGAAAGAAAGAAAGAATTAGAAATGTTCTTAAATGCTTGGCAGAAGTAACAATTTCGCATTCAGCCCTGAAATAATAAAGTTTTAAATCCCCCAAGAATTCTGCAAATACATACAGAACAATTGAGGTCGTCCATAATAAGGAGAGCCATTGCACTTTTGATATAATACTGAAAGAAAATCAGTTGTGTCTGTAAGCATTCGCCTCAGATGTTACATCAGACAACTACCATTACTGAATTCACAATGTACCCTTAATAGTCCCTTTTCTTGCACTGTGGTGTAATATCCTTTCTTTAGTTCTGCGGTGGAATATTAATAGCTTTTGTGCTCTGTACAATTGCTCAGAAATAGAGATTTCTGGTTTTGTTTTGTTTCCTTTTTTTGTTTACAACAGTATTCATTGCAATAATATCAATTACGATAGTATTATTATTATTATTAGTAGTAGTAGTAGTAATAATAATATAATAATAGACAATAATAAACAACTAAAACAAAAGCAGAATATAAGAAAGAAGTAATTGAGCAGCAAGCTGAAAATTGGAAACACAAAGCTCTGCATGGCCAATACTTGAAAAGTATTGAAGGCAAAGCTGACCAGAAACTAACCTGGAACTGGTTAAGATCAGGAGTACTGAAAAAAGAAACTGAAAGCTTTATTTTGGCAGCTCAAGAACAAGCCCTAGCCACAAACTGCATGAAGGCAAAAATTCAACATGTTACCACCAACAGCAAATGCCGCCTCTGCAATGAGAAAGAAGAGACAGTTGACCACCTGATCAGTGGGTGCAGCAAAATTTCACAAACTGACTACCTACAACGCCATGACCGTGTTGCTAAGATTCATTCACTGGAAATTGTGCCAGAAGTTTGGATTTGAGTACAGCAAAAACCACTGGGAACATCAGGTTGAGAAAGTTTTAGAGAATGAGAAACTCAAGATCTTGTGGGGACTTTAGGATTCAGACTGACAGGCACTTGGTCCACAACACACCTGACATAACAATAGTTGAAAAGAAAAAAGTATGGTTCATTGACATTGCAATACCTGGTGATGCACGGATTGAAGATAAGCAGCAAGAAAAAATCACAAAGTACAGGACTTGCAAATTGAAGTTGAGCAACTGTGGAAAAAGAAATCGTGTGTTGTCCCGATTATAATTGGAGCCCTTGGAGCAATACCCAAAGGGCTACCCCGCTATTTAGAAATTCTAAATTTGCCGGACTTGAACATTTTGACTCTACAAAAAACCACCTTACTCGGAACAGCTTACATCCTCCGACGATACCTTAACAGTTCCTAGGTCCTTGGTTAGGACTCGAGCTGCTGAGCTATTAACCAGCCTCAAAGGCTGTGAATCTCACCAAAGATTAAAATAAATAAATAAATAAAATAATAATAAAGATTAATAATAATAATAATAGAATATGTATCATGATTTACATGAATAGGTACCACGTTTTACATCCACGAAGTGACATCGACAGGTTGTACCTGCCAAAAAAAAATAGGAGGCAGAGGACTATTGCAAATCCAACAAACTGTAGAAGAAGAAAAACGAAGTTTGAATGATTATGTGAACCAAAGTATAGAAAAATTGCTGCAGGCTGTGAAAAATGAGAACATTATAAAAACAACAGAAACAAAGGCAGAATATAAGGAAAAAAACACTGGATGACAGATTAAATAGATGGAAAACCAAAGCTTTGTATGGACAGCACTTGAAAAACATTGAAGGAAAATGTGATGACAAGAACTTGACATGGGCATGGCTTAAGATGGGAACCATCAAGAAAGAAACGGAAGGTTTAATACTGGATGCTCAAGAACAAGCACTACAAACTAATGCCATGCAAAACTCACTTAACAAATGTGTCACATAACAACATAAATTTTGGGCTCAATGGTGGTCGTAAGTCGAGGATTACCTGTATGTTATATCTTTTCTTTGACTTTTTTGCTATTTGTTTTTTCTTGCGATATGGAATAAGTCGTTCTCGATTTAACAGAGCAGCACCCCATAAATTTGAAGTTCCACGTTGACTATTTTGGACAAACAATTCAATTTGACAAATTCATTTGGGTGACTCTAAATCAGTATTTTGTTTTGTTTTTCAATTTTGACAAGTTTTAAGATGTCAGCTCCCAGCATGCTGGCTGGGGAATTATGGGATATGAAGTCCCATAATCTAGAAAACTGCCAACTTTGAAAAAACACTAAATGGTACATACATGTTGGTCTTTGGATGAAGTAACAGTAACAAAATCTGACAAATTTAACTTAAGTTGGTTGGAGACATATTTTGATCGCAAAAAAGTAATAACCGCGGAGTTGTACAGCGAGCAAAAGAAAAACAAAAGGAACTTGGAAAGGAAACAAAACTTTTATGTTTAACCAATCAACATCTCTAGCATCTGATGGCTTTTCTATTTATACACGAAAATGATTTAATATAATAAAGTATTCCTAATCAGCATGCAAAACTTGCAAAACTGTACCCAAAAAATGACATTTTGAAATATTTTAATTGTGCATATTCAAATGCGCTGGTGGATATGCCAGAGTTTTAATTGGCTTGAGGAGCTTATTTATGCGAATTCATTTTTTTTTTTCCCAAGCAGAATAGGACACTTACCGATACCGTTACAATTAGAGTTTTAGGAATATTATAGGAAAGGAGGAGACAGCATCCTCATAACTTGAGGAACAACTAAAAGCTGAATTTAACAACTTCTTTTCCCATTTTTTAAAAATAAATAAATAAATACGGTCTTACAAGCCAGATTCTAAAAATTGTAGTGCTCTGTCCATTTCATGTATTTCTATACAATGTGAAAACAAATTGGCCACAATCCATAGATACTTGCCTACCAATTCATGCTACCCCTTTTCAGAATAAGCGACGTTATGCAAAGCACGCACATACATACAAAAGAATATATTTAATTCTTTTCTACAAATAAAGTACTAAAAAAAATTAAAGACAGGAGACAACAGGAAAGGAAATCAACTAAGCGTATTCATTCCTCACAGTATACCAATACCACCCTTATTCTTTTATCTTTATAAAGCATCGTGGTTCCGTCACGCTCTTATACATTTATTAATAACGCTGTTCAACAACAAAGGAGACATCACGAATCCTTGTCTTACTCCATTCTCCATATTCAACAGTTCACTAGGCTTTCCATTTACACTTGTGCATGTTTTAGTTCCATCACACATTGTTCTAGTTGCCTCCAGCAGTCAACCTTCAACTCCACATTCATGAAAAAACATTCCTTAAACCTAGCGTGTTTATCATATCTTTTCTTGGAGTAAACAATGATGGATTCTAGCATTCTTCTATTTCTCCATGACTCCCTGAAGAGCAATCATCCAGTCTCCATATCCTGTGGTCTTTCTTGAAGCCACTCTGAACTTTCCAACATGCATCCATTGTCACACATTAGTCTTCTGCTTTCATAAGCTGCCCTGGTTACTTGTTTGCTTCCTGGTCCAATTCAGTGTATACGATAACTCGCCACGCCCAACTCCCCACAGCCAACCTGCTGTGGCTAACTCACCACGGCCAACTCAACACAGAACAACTCCCCATGGCCAACTCAACAAAGAACAATTCACCATGGCCAACTCAACACAGAAAAATTCCCTATGACCAACTCAACACAGAACAATTCACCATGGCCAACTCAACACAGAACAATTCACCATGGCCAACTCAACACAGGACAACACTCTCTGGGGCAAGAGTTACACTAGTCCGAATCCATCTGCCCTTTCAGTTCCAATGTCATTTTATCCATCTCAGCGCAATCTAATATCTTTCTAATTATTAGATCTTCGGAGGGTGTGTTCGAACTTCTCCAACATTGTGCAAATGCCAATCTTGCTGCCATTGTCATATGTAGAATAATATACGTTGTTGTTTTTTCATATTTCTTTTTCATTATTCCTAGAAGAAACAATTCTGGGGTATTTTCTATGTGGAAGCCTGTTACTTCCTGCATCCAACTATGTATTTTCATCCAATTTTTTTGTTTTTGTTTTGGGGCATAACCACCATGTATGAAAGAAGGTACCTTGCTTTTGTCCACCTTTTGTGACAAGCAAAGTCAATGGGGGAACCGGAAGGATGAACGCATCAATTCTGGGATGCACCATAAATCTAACTCCTTTTCTATGTGCATAAAACCATACAACTTACAACACAAAGGTACATCACTGCCCTCTTTGCTCTGACCAAAGCAGTAAGGGCCCATGGTGTTGATCTCTCCCCCCCCACCTATACAAAATAACAAATTGTACAAATGCAGGGATGATGAGTGTATGGAGTGCATGGAGATAATTAGGAATCAGAGGTGGTATTCAGCCGGTTCAGACCGGTTTGGGTGAACCGGTAGCAGAAATCGTGCCCACCCGCCCTTTCTCTATGCTGTCCTATTTAGGCACATTTTTGAGGCCAGGTGCATGTGTGGAAGGCACGCACATGAGCAAAGCACATGCATGGAAATCCAGGCTCATGCATGAAGGTGCACGGGCTCACATTTTTGGTGCTGGGCAAACCGGTAGGTAAATTATGCGAATCCCACCTCTGCTAGGAATGTATTTTTTCTTAAAGCATATCTCATTTTAGCATTGTGACTTCCTACTCCCAACCTATTTTAAAACAATGATAGACAAGTCAAAGTTTTCCTCTATATGTCCCAAAGATGTTTTTTTTTCCCCAAAAGGCAACTGGGCTTTGTTTTTCCTTGAAGACATTTCTTCTTCTCATCGATGAAGCTTCTTCCATTCTCACTGAAGGTCGTTGGATGAGAAGCGAAACGTCTTCAAGGAAAAATAAAGCCCAGCTGCCTTTTTGGAAAGGAAAAAAAACAACAACAACAATTTGGGACAATCATGATCTGGATGACTGAGCATCTCCATCAATATTTTTCTGCCATATATCCAATCTGATTTTTAATTAAAGCTTCAGGATTGAGGACTGAGGATTTGTGTTGAACGTGAAGATTCTTGAACAGTTCCCACTTATTCAATGGGGTTGGGAGAAAAATCTGGGCCCAAAGCATATTAGACCTTAAGGAGTAGAGCAGTGGTGAAATCTAAAATTTGTGGGTGTGGCTCAGTGGGGGGGGTAATGTGACTGAGTGGGCGTGCCATTTTTTTTTTTTTTACTTTTAAACCATTTTTTCTACAACCTCTTTGACGAAGAGGTTCTTTAAAAAAATGCTTTCAAAAGGCTCTGATGATCCCAGCTGAGTTGCCTGATTGTCAGAGGCTTTTTTTCTTTTAAATGTGTCTGACGATCGGGCAACTCAGCTGGGATCGTCAGAGGCTTTTAAAAGAAAAAATGCCTCCGCTGATGATTGAACGACTCAGCTGGGCATGGGGGGTTGGGGGTGGGCAGGGATTTTTTCTACCAGTTCTCCGAACCACCCGCCTCCATCGCTACCGGATCAGGCGATCCGGTCCGAACCTGGAGCATTTCACCCTGGAGTAGAGGACTGTAAACATGTTTACATGAACTAATGCTGCATATTACACACATGATAGATAGATAGATAGATAGATAGATAGATAGATAGATAGATAGATGATAGATAGATAGACAGACAGACGATGTTTCATGCAAATATAAATTTAAACACTTCCTTATGAATTAGGGTTCAAACGGTTCTATCAAGAAAAGGGAGACCTAAACATTTTCCATATGCACTGCCATGTTTCATTCCTCTTCTAATATTCATATGTCATTAACATTCAATATTGGATAAGCATTCACATGGTCCAAGAAAACCATGATGATCTAAAAAGTGCCAATATATAATATTTGGTGCCAAAGGAACTGGGCCTCTGGCTTAAAAAAAAATAATAATAATTCCAATTTGCTAAATCAAGATCCTTTAAACTTATAGGAGGGCGACTTTTGACGTGGACATTTCGGTCTTCTGTTGCCGATGTCAATTTGGTAACAACGTTTTGCACATATGTGGTTGTTTCGTGCATTCATCTGGGTAAAGGAATGTTCTTTTCTCTCCAGTACAGGTAATCCTCGACTTCCAACAGTTCATTTAGTGACCATCCAAAGTTACAACGGCCCTGAAAAAAGGTGACTTACGACCGCTTCTCACACAATCGTTGTGTCAGGGTAACTTTGTCAAGTGACTTTGAGGCGTTGAAGCATCAGTCACACGAGGAAAGTTCAAATGCTCGGCAACTGACTCATTTTTATGGCGGTTGCAGTGTCCCCTTTTGCGACCTTCTGAAAAGCAAAGTCCGGGGGGGAAGCCAGATTCATTTAACAACCGTGTTGCTAACTTAAGAACCGCAGTGGTTCACTTAACAACCGTGGCAGGAAAGGTCATAAAACGGGGCTCAAATTCGCTTCACAACTGTCTCCCTTAGCAACAGAACTTCGGGGCTGAATTGTGACCATAAGTCGAGGACTACCTGTACAAATGTGGAGAGAAATAAATTAAGGGCATGGCTTTTGATGCACTTATCATTTCCTGTTTCTATCTCTACCGTATCTTTGCGCTTATGAATGTGAAACTATCACACTTTCTCGTATGTGCATAAGAAGAGAATGTTCACGTGTCAAATCTTTGCATGAACCATCCTGCCACGAGTGACTTATCATAAAGACTGGGAATGGAAGACCTCAGTTTACACGGATTGTAAAATATGCTACTAATTGTACTATATGTACTTTCACAGTATCCAATTATTTTAAATGAGTAATGTCAAACTGCTGTCGCAATACAGGGAATGGGTGGGTTTCTTTTAAACATATATATAGACAACATAAGGCTGCTTAAATGTCTGATAAAGCCTAGAAAATAGTGATTTGGGATGTCACTTAACTATGGCAATACAAACATCTTGATTTACGTAGGAAAAACCCTGGCTAGAACAGTAATGCACATATAGACCTACGAAAAAAGAACAATATACATATACATACATACATACATACATACATACATACATACATACATACGTGTGTGTGTGTGTGTGTGTGTGTTTCTTTCTTTTTTGTAGGTTTTATGTGTATTTCTCTCTAGCCAGGTTCCACCTACGTAAACCAAGAAACATAAGATGAGGGTGTGGCTAACTGATGAGGCCTTATTAGGCCGAAATAGATCTATCTTAGTCTCCCAATGGGCAGCAAAGGATCTGCTGGCTGCCAGAAGGAAAAAAAAGCCCAGAAACTAGTGAATTGTGATTTCACTGAACTAGGTCTGCATAATATCTTGGTTTACGTAGGTGGAACCTGGCTAATATATGCAGGATGTGTTTTTAAATTACCAAGTTTTTTTAAAGTTTCATTTCTTTTTCTTTCTTTCACTACCCGATTGTTTGAAAGCAGGGGTCCTCAAATTACGGCCTGTGGGCTACATACAACCTGCCGAAGTCATTAATCCGGCTCGCGCAGGACCACAAGGCTGCCCCACCCACATCACCCCACCTACCCCCTGGCCCCCTATTCCTCGTCCTTCTGGAGGCTGAGGAGGCCAAAAACGGGACACGCGGAGGCCTGGGGGGGGCAAAAACAGACCTGTTTTTGGGTGGCAGAGCAGTACTCCCTGGCCTCCAGAGAGAGAGAAACAGAGAGAGGAAGGGAGAGAGAAGAGAGAGAGAGAGAGAAGTCCCTCACCCTCCCACCCCCAAGGCAGCCACATCCCTTCACTAGCCTACTTTCCACCCCCGGAGCATAACAAATTAAAGTGTAATGTGCGTGTATTGTTTAATGGACTGCTAAATTGGCCATGCCCACCCAGTCACATGACCACCTAGCCATGCCCACCCAGCCGGTCTGCCACCCCCCCCAACAGTCTGAGGGACCTTGAATTGGCCTCCTATTTAGAAAGTTTGAGGACCCCTGTGTTAAAGAATAGAGGACCGAGTATATGTCCTCAAAGTGGAATTATGGAATCATTCAATAATTATGGAAGAAGCAATAGGCCAGGGAACTTTGTATCTGCTTGCCCTCTGCCCTCAAATTTTTCACAATGTATACATACAAAAATTCGAAGTATATACTGCTTCACTTTCCTAGGAAGAAAATGTATATATCCAGACATTAGGGATTTGTGATCTGATAAATTTTAAAAAGTCACATGGTGATTATGATCCCGGCATGTTAAGAATGTAGATTTTCTTATTATATTGTTTTTTTCTAAGTCAGATGACTCTACAGGTAGTCCTTGACTTATAATCACAATGGACCTCAAAATTTCTATTGCCAAGTGTTGTTGTTAGTTGTGAAGTTGTGTCCGACCCATCGCGACCCCATGGACAACGTTCCTCCAGGCCTTCCTGTCCTCTACCATCCTCTGGAGTCCATTTAAATTCACAAAGACTGCTTCAGTTTAGTTTAGTTTAGTTTAGTTTAGTTTATTTGATTTGTATACCGCCCTACTCCCGAAGGACTCAGGGCGGTGAACAGCCAACAATAAAATACATAAATACACAAAATTTAAAAACCCGATAAAATCAAATTAAATTATTTGGCCCAGATGACTCCATCCAGCCACCTCGTTCTCTGTCGTCCCCTTCTTCTTTTGCCCTCAATTGTTCCCAGCATTTATTTTTATTTTATTTATTTTATTTTATTTATTTTATTTGTCAAGCATATATAAGATAACAGGTAAAAGTATAAACATAATTTGAATACATGAAAAGAGCAAGTAAAAAGGAATATTAGGACAGGGATGGTAGGCACGCTGGGGCACTTATACATGCCCCTTACAGACCTCTTAGGAATGGGGTAAGGTCTACGGTAGACAGTCTAAGGTTAAAGTTTTGGGGGTTTGGGGAAGAAACCACAGAGTCAGGTAATGCATTCCAGGCGTTGACCACTCTGTTACTGAAGTCATATTTTCTGCAATCGAGTTTGGAGCGGTTTACTTTAAGTTTGTATCTATTGTTTGCTCGTGTATTGTTGTGGTTGAAGCTGAAGCATTAGGCTCTTCTCCATTGAGTCCTTCCTTCTCATTAGGTGGCCAAAGTATTTGAGTTTCATCTTCAGGATCTGGCCTTCTTAAAGATGATTGCTAATTGAATTTTGTCCCATTTTATGGCCTTTCTTTGCCATAGTTATTAAATGAAGCATGGTGGTTGTTAAGGTAGCAACATGGTTGTTAAGTGAATCTGGCTTCCCCGTTGATTTTGCTTGTAAAAAAAAAAATCACAAAACGGAGGATAAGGAGCAATGGATGGAAACTAATCAAGGAGAGGACCAACCTAGAACTAAGGAGAGACTTCCTGACAGCGAGAACAATTAAGCAGTGGAACAGAAGTTGCCTTCACAAGTTGTGGCTGCTTCAACACTGGAGGTTTTTAAGAAGAGATTAGACAGCCATTTGTCTGAAATGGTATGGGGGGGTCTCTTGCTTGGGCAGGAGGTTGGACTAGAAGACCAACAAAGTTTACTCTGTGTTTCTCTTCAGACCCTATAAATCTTTCACCTTTTTTAGAAGTCCCTGATATGGGTCAGTTGCCAAGCACCTGAGTTTTGATCATGTCACCATGGGGATGCTCCAATGGTGGTAAGCAGGGGTGGGATGGATTCAGCCAGTTTGGACCAGGTTGGGTGAACCGGATGCTAATTTTACATCCGGTTCGCCGAACCGGTAGTTGCATGGACTGGCTGGCCCCGCCCACTTCTCCCCATCCCCCAGCCCATTTTGGATCCCAGATAAGTGCAGGGCCTGTGTGGAGGCTCTGAGAGGGTGAAAAACGGGCCTTCCAGAAGTTCCGGAAGTCTGGAAACAGGCCTGTTTCTGGTCTCCAGAGGGTCTCCAGACTCCGGGGAGCAGTTTTCCCCTCCCAGAAGCGTGAAGAAAGCCACCGGAGCCTGGGGGTGCGTTTTCAAACCCCCCACACACACTGTGGTGCAGGAGGCCGAGTAGGCCATGCCCACCATGTCATGTTTATTTGTTATAAAGAAAATAAAACATCTTACTAGTTCATTAATTACATCTTGGCAAAGCTTTTCCCGGCTACCTCTCCTGGCCGGAGAACAAAGAAAGTTAGAAGAAACTGAAGGAATGTGGACATGCGCAGTTAGCTTACTGATAAGAACTTGGCAAGCTACGGTAAGTCTGAAAGTTCAAAAATAAGAGCTCATCTAATAAATACAAAAACGCAGTGACACACCATGGCCATGCCCACTCAGCAACTAAATTTTTTAAATCCCACCCCTGGTCGTAAGTGTGAAACATGATTATAAATCCCTTTTTTCAGTGCCATTGTAACTTTGAGCAGTCCCTAAACGAACTGTTGTTAAGTCAAAGGACTACCTGTATATGTAATAGGACGGTTTGTACAGTTACTCATAAATACAGTTACCATTAAGATAGTTGAATTGTAGCAGAAGAAGGTAAGAGAGGCTGATGGTTTTAATTTTAGACCCAATCATGATGGATGATTTGGCTAGTCAAATAAATATGTATTCCTACTGAGAACTGAAACCATGGATAACTTAAAGGTAGGAGTACAGAGGAGAATTTCAAGTGCTTTTATCCTTATAATGCTGGGAAATATTGGTTTAGAAAGCAAATAAGATACCTCAAATAAGAAGCGTGTGTGTGTGTGTGTGTGTGTGTGTGTGTGTGTGTGTGTGTGTGTGGCTTTTCTTTGTTACACAATTACAACTGAGTATTCTTTCATGGATGGAATGCTTATTGCGCACTTTACTTATTTACACACCTTATTTAATCCTATTTTATGCATACATTTGTGGCAAGGGTTATTAATCATGTCAGTCAGTCGGTCTTATTATCCTAAGTAATTAGACCCCTAGGTTTTGTTAAAACTAATTTGGGACTCAATATCCCATAGTCGTCTTCTTTTACCGGAAGCGTTTCTTGAAAACATCTTCAAAGGAGGAAGGGAGGGAGGGAGGGAAGGAAGGAAGGAAGGAAGGAAGGAAGGAAGGAAGGAAGGAAGGAAGGAAGGAAGGAAGGAAAGAAGAAAGAAAAAGAAAGAAAGAAAATGGAAAGTTAAAAAAACAAATGGTACACAAAGCTGAGTTAGGTTTGTTGTCCCAGATCCTTCCGCCCTAAATTGCATTTTTTTTAGATTGTCCAGTGGTTTCTTGAGAAGCTAAAAGAAACAGCTCTTCCCAGCAGCAGGAAAATGGACACAGGTAAACCACTGAGTCCTTTTCTTTTTTAAGAGGGAAAAGCACAGAAACAACTCTTTTTCCAATGTTTGACTGGTTATCTGCTATCAAGCTGGTGTTGACTTTTAGGGGCTACCTAGACTGACTTTTCTGGATCTTCTCCTTCCAACCCATCTCTTCAGATCTTCAGTGGTACACTCCTCACTGCTGTAACTGACCGTATCACCTTTCTGTCCTTCTCTTCCATCCCATTCTTCCCAAATCATAAGCATATCAGGACAACTGAAGTAGAGTAGAGTAGAGTAGAGTAGAGTAGAGTAGAGTAGAGTAGAGTAGAGTAGAGTAGAGTAGAGTAGAGTTGAGTAGAGTAGAGTAGAGTAGAGTAGAGTAGAGTAGAGTAGAGCAGAATAGGGCAGGGCAAGTTAGAGTAGAGTAGAGTAGAGTAGAGTAGAGTAGAGTAGAATAGAACAGAACAGAACAGAACAGAACAGAACAGAACAGAACAGAACAGAATAGAATAGAATATCAGGTAGGGGTAGGAATAGGATAGAATAGAATAGAATAGAATAGAATAGAATAGAATAGAATAGAATAGAATAGAATAGAATAGAATAGAATAGAAGGTAGGGGTAGGGGTAGGGGTAGGGGTAGGAATAGAATAGAATAGAACAGAACAGAACAGAATAGAAGGTAGGGGTAGGGTAGGGGTAGGGGTAGGGGTAGGGTGGAGGTAGGGGTAGGCTGGAGTAGAATAGAACTTTATTGTCACTTTAAATGTTCACTAATCAGCATACATTAAAATGAAATTTTGTTGCATTCAGCTCTCAAAAGACAACCATCCACATTCACACACATATATGACACAGAGAAACAACACGGTCTAATTCGGATGTATACATGTACACGGCAAGAAAAACGAATCTTGCGAGTTTACCCAACGGATGGCATAGGGAATAAAGCTGTTCCAGAATCTAGCAGTCCAGCTATAGATACTTCAAAACCTCCTCCCAGAGGGGAGCAACAGAAACAGACCATGAAGTGGGCCAGTGGTGGGTTTCAAAAGTTTTTACTACTGGTTCTGTGGGTGTGGCTTGGTGGGCATGGCTTGGTGGGCGTGGCAGGGGAAGGATACTGTAAAATCTCCATTCCCACCCCACTCTGGGGGAAGGATACTGCAAAATCCCCATTTCCTCTCAATCAGCTGGGACTTGGGAGGCAGAGAATAGTTGGGGGTGCGGCCTGTCAGAATTTTTACTACCGGTTCTCCGAACTACTCAAAATTCCCGCTACCGGTTCTCCAGAACTGATAAGAACCTCCTGAAACCTACCTCTGAAGTGGGCGTGCGGGGTCTCTAACACTATTTCCAGCTCTAAGCACATAGCGCGTATGAGCAGTATTCTGAATAACGGGAAGCCATAACTGTGCCATCACATTATGTGTCCGTTCTAATTTTGAAGCCAATTATTCGTGCCTCGGGTGAGAATGCCGGATTGTTTTTGTCCTGTGATTCATTTGTTTGTTTTCTTGGCTGCTGTAGCGTCGAGAACTGGGTCTATCCAAAATGAAACATCTGCCTGGCTCTGGATTCTTCCTTTTTGGCTCAGGGTGTTGTTCTTCTCAGCTGGTTTGGCTCTGCAAACTTTGACAGATACGCAGTGACCAATCCCTCATCATGGGATTGGTCACTGCCTGAAAAGCTAAAATATGTGAGTTCCTTGTTGGTGCCTGTTATTTCAATGAGTCATGAGTGCGTGCTTACCACTGTCGAAAACTGCAGTCTGGATATGGAACTTCAAAGGAATCATTCAGTACTACCTAAAATATCTTGTGGAGCAATCTCTCACATTTATTCCAACTGGGACAGTACAGGTAGTCCTTGATTTACAACCACAACGGAGCCCAAAATTGAGTGAGACAGTGGTTACACCACGGGACACTGCAACCGTCATAAATATGAATCAGTTGCCACTTGACTGTGGGAATGCTGCGACAGTTGTAAGTTGTGAAACATGATCCATAAGTCACTTTTTTCAGTGCTGCTGTAACTTTGAACAGGTCACTAAATGAACTATTGGAAGCCAAGGACCCCCAACAGAATCAATTTTTTTTCCCCTGAAGACACCAAGGCTCCAGGGCTAACAGACTACCTGTACCTCAGTTGAATAAGAATCCCTAAATTTAGGAAAGTTTTCTCTTTGGTTAGATTTAACATTTTTCCAACAAAGAGAGGGCATACAGTTAGTCCTTGACTTATGACTGCAATGGAGCCTGCCGATCATGGGCATAAGTTGTGACAGTCATAAAAGGGTCTGCCATGGAACCAATTTCATTTTACTACCATTTCTGCAGCCACCATTCACGGTTAAGTGAACCAATGTTTGTTATGGGCCAATTTTGCTGAAAATGGGAAGTCAATGCTGTGGGTTATATATTATATATCTATCTATATCTATCTATATCTCTCTATCTATATAATCAATGTATATATAGCAGTGGTGAAATTCAAATTTTTTTACTACCTGTTCTGTGGGCATGGCTTGGTGGGCGTGGTGTGTCTTGTGGGCGTGGCTTGGTGGGTGTGGCTTGGTGGGCGTGGCAGGGGAAGGATACTGCAAAATCTCCATTCCCACCCCATTCCAGGGGAAGGATACTGCAAAATCTCCATTCCCACCCCACTCCAGGGGAAGGATACTGCAAAATCTCCATTCCCACCCCACTCCAGGGGAAGGATATTGCAAAATCCCCATTCCCACCCCACTCTGGGGCCAGCCAGAGGTGGTATTTGCTGGTTCTCTGAACTACTCAAAATTTCTGCTACCGGTTCTCCAAAACCTGTCAGAACCTGCTGGATTTCACCCCTGATATATAGCTATATCTATCTATACCTATATAGTCAATGTATATATACACACACACAGGATAGATGATAGATTGATAGATAGATATTCAATATATATATATATATATTAGCCTATAGTCCATCTCAACAGGTTCAAACACATATTATCAATAAAATTCCAAACAAACGATTTAAAATGAGAGTAGGGTAAAACACAAAAGTTATAGCATAAAATACAATAATTTAATATGTAAATATGTAAAATAGAATGAAATGACATGAAATTATATTTCTGTATTCCCCCACTGCAATCTACCACAATCAGACCCACCTATGCCAATCTCGATTGGGACCATTTTAGTCAGAAATTGTGTTGCATTAAATGTTGTTTTCAGATTCTGGCCACCCGTGAGGTATGTTGTTTTAATATGGGCCTCCTACTGGGTCCTACATTTAATATGGGGATCAAGGTACTTATCGCTCACCCCCTTATACAAACAGCAATCGAATAATATATGAATCAGGTCTTCTACCTCTTCAACTCCACAGATACTGTACATGTACATTCATTGTATGGGATAGAGTGGACTCTCCCAAATCTAACCATTGTATCAAGATGTTTGAATCTTTCTCTGGTAAATATCACCCTGAGATGTTTTGGCAGTTGTGATTTTAAATAGTTGTCCATTTGGAAGACGCGTTTATGTTTCTTCAACCATTTCAGGCTACCAGCCTTACTAAGTGTAGCTATGTTGTTTTGAGCTTTTACATCCATGATTCTTTGGGCAACTCTTTTTGTGTGTGTTCTCCTGTTCTATTTTTAATTAGTCAGTCATGGCCATTAGTTTCACGCATAATCATGTAAGCATTGAGGATGTGCAATCAGATCTGATATTTTTCTTCCGGTTTTTGATAGAATTCAGAACCTCAGAGTGAATTTTGTTTGCTGTATCGGAACAAACGGATGTTCACTTTCAATTTGAATTGTTGATTCAGCCCAGTGGTGGGTTCCTCCCGGTTCGGTCCGGTTCGGCCGAGCCAGTAGCGGTGATGATATGACGTCACCGAACCGGTTCTCCCCCCCGCCCTCCCACCCCCCAACCCCCCACGTTATTCTTACCTTTTATTTGGTCCCACCCCCAATCTATTGCTGCCTCCTGAGTCCCAGCTGATGACTAGAGGGAAGAAAACTGTTTAAACTCTTGCCGCGGGGCTTCAAAGGGCCATCCTACAGCTGATCAGTGTTAAAAGCAAACAAATTAGTTGGGTCGTAAGTGCGAGGACCGATCGTAAATGCGAGGACCTTCCAGAAATGACTCTGACCAGCTAGCCACGCCCACCTAGTCACATGACCTCCAAGCCACACCCACAAAATAAGCCACACCCACAGAACCGGTAGTAAAAAAAATTAGAACCCACCCCTGATTCAGCCTCCTATCGAAGAGTCACCGAGAGGAAATGGGTAGCCGTACAAATTTTCTAAACAAATAAAGAAACAAAGATAAAGGTGAATTTATTCGAAGGCCACATCTATCTGAATCCAGATTGATTTGGGAAAGCAATCAAATAAGTTTGAAATCCAATCCCTGAAATGAATCTTCTCACAACATTAATAATGTTGTATTAGCACAACAAAGGCTTTTAAAGAAATTGTCTATTAGATAAATTGTTCTCATATTACTTAGATTCCATTTTTGTTATCCATAGATTTTATTTTTTGCTTTGCTGACTTGTCAGTTTAAACATCTCTCAATTTTGTTTTTTCCTCAATGCTAGAAGAATTTCAGGCTTTTACCTTAACCTTTCTTAACCATTCCTTTTAAAAAAAGTAAGACAATCTAGCCGCAAATGTTTTGCTCACACAAGTTGCAGCAATTAAACTTGTTAAATCTTGAAAGCTTCTTATCCCCCTATTGCATAATAGATAGAAGCATCAAGATATCCATGCAAAACAATTGCATGGTTTTCTGACAGCGACATCACAATCCTACTCCTAAACAAATGAAGACATAATTCCTCCTACAGCATTTTGCAAACAAGAGGTGATTCAATCAATCCCCCTTTTAAATCAGATCTCCAAATCAAATTTCAAGGTCAGCCAGTTCTACTTGACTGCCCTTAAGTCTCCTCATAATATCTTCATGAGGTTGCTGACTTCCATACTATCACCAATTGTAGCTTTGCTATATTTTGTGTATATTTTTTTAGTTTGCGTCCGAAGAATGTGCTGTAGTCTTGGGAGTTACACCTCAAACATGCCTGTGCTTTCCTAAAAGGATTAGCAATCCTAGTTTTTAATTACCAGAAACAGAAATAAAGCCATTATTTAAGCCATCTAACTGAGAGAATACCGGGTTGCCTTATTAATCCATAAATAATAGTTGAAGCAAAATTTGAGAAGACTCCAAGTTCAAATGTTAATGCAAAGGTATATGTTGTCTCTAAATTTACCTGCATGTTGTTTAGCTTTCTCCCTCAATTTATGGAAAATAAATCTCCTTCTCCTTCTTGTTATTTCCATAAAATAACATTTCTGAAAAGAAAGAAAGAAAGAAAGGAAGGAAGGAAGGAAGGAAGGAAGGAAGGAAGGAAGGAAGGAAGAACTGAGTCTAAACTACAATAATATCTTCAGAAGTCTTCTGTTTCCCTGTCTTACAAGGTTTCAGCTAAACATGGAAGGAAGTAGGGGTGAAATCCAGCAGGTTCTGACAGGTTCTGGAGAACCGGTAGCGGAAATTTTGAGTAGTTGAGGAGAACCGGCAAATACCACCTCTGGCTGGCCCCAGAGTGGAGTGGAAATGGAGATTTTGCAATATCCTTCCCCCAGGAGTGGGGAGGGAATGGGGATTTTGCAGTATTCTTCCCCTGCCACGCCCACCAAGCTACGCCCACAGAATTGATAGTAAAAAAAATTTGGATTTCACCACTGGAAGGAAGACATCATGGAACTTACTTACTTCGTTACGTCTCCTAAAAACAAGTAAAGGTGAACAATCAGGGAGTTATGTAGAAGTTAAACAAAATAGTTTGTAATTATTCTGAGAATGTTGATGAATTTTGTATCCCCTATTCATGACATCTTATTTTAGAAGGGAAGAATGCTATGTTTCTTATTTTTCTAGCCTGTGAACAATTATGTAATAGAACATAGAATATTACGATTGGAAGGGACCTTGAAGGTCTTCTAATCCAGAGGTCTCCAACATTGGAAAGTGGCTGAGAAATTCTGGGAGTTGAAGTCCACAAGTCATAAAATTTCCAATTTTCTAGTTCAGGGGTTTGCAACCTTAAACTCTCAAAGAGCCATTTGAACCTGTTTCCCACAGAAAAGAAAACACCGGGAGCCACAAAACCCTTCCCGTGCCTCACTATTTCTTGAGCGGCCACAAAACTAGCCTATGTAGTTGAATTAAACGTTCTGTTTTCTCCTGAAACTTTTCTTTTCTTGGATTTATCCATGGTTGGCCTACCAGAGGTTGAAAAGCTCAATAAATCGGGTGTTGCACATTGGCAGTTGTGATGCATATTTTGAGTGACAGGGAGCCACAGCAGAGGGGTGAAAGAGCCACATGCGGCTCCAGAGCTGCGGGTTGCTGACCCCTGTTCTAGTTTAACTCACTGCCCATGGCTGAAGATCCTATACCATTACGGACTTTCTTTCAGCTTGATGAGATGGATACACATGATCCTAGAAAGAATAACAGAATAACAGAATGGAATAGTTGTGTTGGAAGCAAACCCAGAGGTCCTTCAACCACCCACTCAAGCAGAAGATCCTATACCATTTCAGACAAATGGCTATTCAATCTCTTCTTCAAAACCTACTGTAGTTGTGGAGAACCCATAACTTCTGGAGGCATTCCACCAGTTAGTACATTTTCCCGTAGTTCTAGGTTGCTTCTCTCCTTGATTAGTTTGCATCCATTGCTTCTTTAGCTATAAAACATGACAGCAACAAACAATTAATTTGCTACTGGTGGCAGGAAGGTTGGTAGATTTTTTCTACTGTTTGTTACCTTCTCTATCGAACATAACTTTTGTAGAACAAGGAATGATGCTGATAGGTAGTGGCAAATTGTTCAGGAATTGTTCAAATTCTTCTCCGTGAAGTAGCATAAAGGGAAAGGTTCCCCTTACACATATGTGCTAGTTGTTCCCGACTCTAGGGGCTGGTGCTCACCTCCGTTTCAAAGCCGAAGAGCCAGCGCTGTCCGAAGACGTCTCCGTGGTCATGTGGCTGGCATGACTAAACACCAAAGGTGCACGAAACGCTGTTACCTTCCCACCAAAGGTGGCCTCTATTTTTCTACTTGCATTGTTTATGTGCTTTCGAACTGCTAGGTTGGCAGAAGCTGGGACAAGTAACAGGAGCTCACCCTGTTACGCGGCACTAGGGATTCGAACCACTGAACTGCCGACCTTTCGATCGACAAGCTCAAGTGTCTTTAGCCACTGAGCCATCGCGTCCCTTGAAGTAGCATAGAGTCCTGAATATTTTGAACATAGTCTTCAGCTCATAACCTTCAAATAATAATTAAAAAAAGACACAAGGTTCTACAACCTTTGCAATCTATTCTGGTAAAGCAAAAGCTTTCTCTGAGATGGTAATTTATACAAAAATGAGCACACTTTCTTCTTTAATTTTCTGTTAGCCTTCTGTCCACATTATGGTATTTCGTGATAAACAGATCTTGATATTTATAATGGGGGCAACGGAACACTGTTGGACTTCATCAGTGAAATCAGAGCATGTTCTTCAGAGCAATTCTGGGATCATTAAATGTGAAAATTCATTTACCTTGTCACCTAAACCCATAATAGTTTCTACTGCTGAACAAGGAGATTCATTTCTCTTCCCTGCTGCTGTTCAGAAGCCTACAAGCACCCTTCAGGGCCATGCCAAGGAAACACTCTTTGGGAAAACTCTGCAAAATTTCTCTTTCCCAACCTCAGGCAAGAAATGTACTCTTCACTTCTCACTTTATTTTATTTTATTTTGACAAATGTTCATGCATTTCACAAATACAAGCAGAACAGAGGAGAAAGTTTATGTTGGAACC
Source organism: Pantherophis guttatus (assembly GCF_029531705.1). The sequence continues at coordinate 2,916,118 of NW_026844029.1, read as the reverse complement.
AAAATTGCCGGTATGAAGTCGGTGTAAATGGAGGTGTTACATTTTTATTTTATTTTTTTTGATAGATCAGCACTCAATCAGGATTGTTGTTGTTGTTGTTGTTCGTGAAACAAAAAATTACAAATACAAACTACAAACCAGAAAATCAAAATGTGACAGCAGTGATAAGTACACTAGCGCACCGATGCCAGCCATTTACAGAGCTCTTAAATACGGAGGGAGGGCCACTGAAGCTGACTTAGAATTAAAACTGTGAAAGTTAATGGCTGAGGTAAAATATGTCCAGAACTCGATAATTCTGTTACAAAAATCCAATTTTTAAACTTTTGTTGCACTCCCAAAGGTGTTTTCTTTCAAAAGGCAACTGGACTTTCTTGTTTTTGCTTGAAAATGTTTTGCTTCTCATCCAAGAAGCTTATTCAGTTCTGACTGAATGGTGGAGAATGGATGGATGTACAGTATATGCATTGCAGTCATCTGGTCATTAGCACTCTTTGTGAGAGACGTTGAGGCCACTTGGAAGTTATATCGTACGGGAGTATGAATGGATATCCAGAAAAAAAAACAAATTGCAGATTACAGATTTCAGGTCATCCTGAAGGAACAGACAATCTCAACAACTCTCAGAAATGATTCTCAGAAAGATGGCTGACCACCAGATGACTGCAAGGATTATAAATCCTTCCATTCTCCACCATTCAGTCAGAACCGAAGAAGCTTCTTGGATGTGAAGGGAAGCATCTTCCAACAAAACAAGAAAATCTAGTTGCCTTTTGAAAGAAAACACCTTTGGGAGTGCAACAAAAGTTTAAAAATTGGATTTTTGTAACAGAATTATCCAGTTCTGGACATATTTTACCTCAGCCATTAACTTTCACAGTTTTAATTCTAAGTCAGCTTCATTATTTTGAAATAAAGCTTCTTTGGGACAACCATGACCTGGATGACTAAGAATCTCCGTAGACTTTTGTTGCATTCCCCTTGTAACATGTTGCGTTATCCTTATAACAATTGGCAATCTTTCATACCCATGTAAAGGTAAGGTTCCCCTCGCACATATGTGCTAGTCGTTCCCGACTCTAGGGGGCGGTGCTCATCTCTGTTTCAAAGCCGAAGAGCCAGCGCTGTCCAAAGACGTCTCCGTGGTCATGTGGCCAGCATGACTAAACGCCAAAGGCGCACGGAAAGCTGTTACCTTCCCACCAAAGGTGGTCCCTGTTTTTCTACTTGCATTTTTTACCTGCTTTCGAACTGCTAGGTTGGCAGAAGCTGGGACAAGTAACGGGAGCTCACCCCATTATGTGGCACTAGGGATTCGAACTGCTGAACTGCTGACCTTTCGATTGACAAGGTCAGTGTCTTAGCCACTGAGCCACCGCATCCCTCCATTCATACCCACGAGGGAATGCAAATGGTTAAGGTTGAAAAAAAAGCAGTATATCTCCTTCACCATGTAGGCATTAAGGATGGGCCTGAGAAGTGAATGTTATTCTGGTTACTTCCCAGTTTTACAAGCTGATTAAATCTTCCACTAATTACAGCAATTGGGGCAAATAGTAATTTGCAGTTATCTGTAAATGCCCCACACGTAATTTTCTGGGTATGCTGCTAAGCTTGTTACTCTCGATGTCGGAATTCGGTTTGGATGTACTGTATGTAGCAGGAAATCTAACTCAAGCGAGGATTTAGTGAAACTATAGTGAAATAATTTTAGAATTGTAACAGAATAGAAAAGCATTTACATAGAATGAAATGCATTATTGGCATAGCTAAAGCCTAGCACCCAACTTACTATACATCCTACCAGCAGAAGAATCAAAGAGCATATGCTCTCTACGTGTGTGGGCGGGAAAGAAAGGCAGAAAGAAGTAATCTTGGAGTATGAATCTGTTAAACAAAGAGTAGGAAGAAAGACAGACAAAGCAGGGTACACGGTCATTCCTTAATACTCGACACGATACTGCCCACTGGTGGTTATGAGTTGCCCAAAACTAAGTGTCATTGGGTTAGGACCTCCAAGTGGAGGAAGAGGAAGGTCAAAGTATACTCTGAAAATAGTATTGGAGTTGCTGAAGAGTTAAACATCTGTCCCAATGTCCCAAAGGTGGGTTTTATTTTCAAAAGACAGCTGGACTTTCTTGTTGTTGTTATTTTCCTTGAAAATGTTTCTCTTCTCATCCAAAAAGCTTATGAAGAACTTAAGAAGCTTTTTTTTTAAAATTAAATGTTTTTTAAAAATAAAAATAAAGTTTTAACACTTTTTCTTGTTTCAACAGTTTCGCATCAGTCAAAAATTTCATACTTATACATTTTTCCTCCCTTATTTCTACCATATCTTTTACACATATACTTATAATATTTATTTATTTATTTACATATGTACATAACAATACCCGTGTACCCACTTCTGTTTCTACAGTTTTTGTTTCCTCATATTAGCAATTATACTTCAACTCCTATTTCAACCATTATTTAATTTTTCCCTTTCTTTTATCTCTCTCCTCCAATCATTCATACCAAGAAGCTTCTTGGATGAGAAGCAAAATGTTTTCAAGGAAGGAAGGAAGGAAGGAAGGAAGGAAGGAAGGAAGGAAGGAAGGAAGGAAGGAAGGAAGGAAGGAAAGGAGGAGGGAGGGAGGGAAGGAAGGAAGGAAGGAAGGAAGGAAAGAAAAGAAAGAAAGAAAGGGGGAGGGAGGGAAGGAAGGAAGGAAAGGAAGGAAGGAAGGAAGGAAGAAAGAAAGAAAGAAAGAAAGAAAGAAAGAAAGAAAGAAAGAAAGAAAGGGAGGGAAAGAAGGAAGGAAGAAAGGAAAGAAAGAAAGAAAGAAA
>NW_026844029.1:2848809-2898393 GCF_029531705.1 Pantherophis guttatus | reverse complement strand
ACCCGGCCAGTAAATTCTTAGCTCCATCCGGTTGCCCCAACTCTACCGCGAATTAAGGGATTTACAGAGTCAAGTGCAAGGATAGTAAACAGATTTAACAGAGTTGGAAGGGACCTTGCAGGTCATCTAGTCCAACCCTGAGACCCTACATCTGCCTCTACCTAGGATCAAACTCACAACCTCCTGATTGTGAGGCAAGAGCTCCACCTCTAGGCCACTGGGTCTTGTTTTAGGCCATGATTCTTTTTCAGTCCTGTCATAACCTAACATAAAAATGGTCATAAATTGAGGACTGCCTGAATGCGGCTGAAAAGTTTCAGCTGCAACAGTTAGTCACAGGGCTACAAATTGTCCTGGACTTAACAAGAGTTTGTTTAGTCTTTTAGGTAAAAAGCCGTTTTGGTCCATATAAATGAATTAATTTAATAGTCTTTTTAACCTATTCACCATTATTGAAGCAAAAATCTTATAGTCCACATTTAATAATGAAATCGGTCTATAATTTTTTATCAGTTGTAGATCGGCATTTTCTTTGGGTATAAGTGTTACGTAGGCCTCCATCCAGGGGTGAACTGTAAAATTTGTTACTACCAGTTCTGTGGGCGTGGCTTGGTGGGGGTGGTGGGTAATGTGACTGGGTGGGCGTGGCCAACTTTTTAAAAAAAAAAACTTTTCAAAGCATTTTTTCTAATGCTTTGAAAAGCCTCTGCCGATCAAGCAAGGGATTGGTCAGAGACTTTTCAAAGCATTTGTTTTACCACCTCTTCGGCCAAGAGGTTGCAGAAAAAAATGCTTTGAAAAGCCTCTGACGATCCCAGCTGAGCCGCGCGATCATCAGAGGCTTTTTTTTTTTTTTTTTTTTTTTGATAAGCATTTTTTTGTCGGAAGAGGTTTAGAACAAATGCTTTTAAAAGTAAAGAGAAAAAAAGCCTCTGATGATCGTGCGGCTCAGCTGGGCATGGTGGTGGTGGTGGGGCCACAGGGATTTTTGCTACCGGTTCTCCGAACCACCCGCCGCCATCACTACTGGATCGGGTGATCCGGTCCGAACTGGGAGCATTTCACCAGGAGCCTCCATCCATGAGTCTGGCATTTTTGCTTTCATTAAAAGTTCATTAAATAATTCCAACTTACAACAGCACTGAAAAAAATGACCGATTACAGGTAGTCCTCAACTTACAACACCTCACTTAGTGGCCATTGAAAGTTACAACGGCACTCAAACAAGTGACATGACCAGTTTTGACACTTCTGACCATTGCAACATCCTCAGGGTCAGGAGATTTACATCTGGATGTTTGGCAACTGACTCATATTTATGACGGTGGCAGTATCCGGAGGTCCGTTGATCCCCTTTTGCGACCTTCCAACAAGCAAAGTCAATAGGGAAGCCAGATTCACTTAACAACCATGTTACTAACTGAACAATGGCAGCGATTCGTTTAACAACCATGGCAAGCTGTAAAACGGGGCAAAGCAAATCGCTTTAACAACCTCTCACTGAGCAAAGAGAAAGTTTGGGTTCAGTTGTGATTGTAAGTCAAGAACTTACCTGTACATTCCAATTCGGTGTTTCCCAATTTTGGTGGTTTCAAAGAGGGGTAGACTTCAACTGCATGCTGGATGGGGAGCAGAGGTAGGCCTCACATACTGTAACAACTGGTTTGCTCAGCACCAGAAATGTGAGCGTGCGCATGTGTGCAGCATCAAAAAAACACAGCAATTCGCTCATGCGTGTCTTCCACACATGTGCGGTGTCAAATACACAACGATATAGGACAGGATTGCCTCCAGGCAGGTGGGCGGGGCCACCCTCAGGTCGCAACTACCGGTTCGTCTGAACTGGTCTGAAACGGCTGAATCCCACCACTGCTGGCAAATTCTGAGGATTGAAGTCCACTCCTACTTAAAGCTGCCACTTTTGAGAAATGCTTGTTCTGGTTGCCTTGTAGATTGACAGCTTTAGCTTTGCCGTCTGGACATTCCTCTTCCTGGCAATGCAACCCTTCTGTTGAGGTTCTGCACAAACTTGTAGATAAAGGCAGGAGCCCCCCCCTGTTACATTCTTCAACAATCTTAACGGCTTGCGATAAGCTCTTCTGATAACATCTCTAATCTGTATCCATTCTTTACAGTATTGCAAATCCTTTCACGGTATGATCGCCAAGGCACTTCTCTACTTGCAGTAGAAACACTTGGAGGCTTTTTAAAGATTAAACTGGATCACGGAGATGGCCGTACAGGGAGTAGATAAAGGAGAATAGGGCTCAAGTTTTGGTTACTGCATTATTTATTTATTTTATTTATTTATTCATTTATTTATTTAAATTTCTATACCGCCCTACTCCCGAAGGACTCAGGGCGGTGAACAGCCACAGGATAAAACATATAAATACAAAAATTTAAAATAGAATAAAAACGAATTAAATAATTTGGCTGAACAAATTTAAAATACCCCATAATTTAAAAACAAATTAAAATGTACATTTAAAAGGGGGAGAAGATTTAGGCCAGGCCAGCTTGATGAAATAAAAAAGTCTTAAGCGTGCAACGGAAGGTGCGCAGATCTGGGATCCTCTGTATCTCCGGGGGGAGCTCGTTCCAGATCGTAGGTGCCCCCACAGAGAAGGCTCTCCCCCTAGGGGCCGCCAGTCAACATTGTTTGGCCGACAGCACCTGGAGGAGCCCCTCTCTAAAAAAAAAAAAAAGATGTCAAGAATTTGGAAAGAGTGCAGAGAAGAGCAGCCGAGATGGTTAGGAGGCTGGAGTCAAAAACATATGAAGAACAGTTGCAGAAATTGGTATGGCTACTCTAGAGGAAAGAAGGGCTAGGGGAAATGTGAAAGCAGTGTTCCAATATTTGAGGGGCTGCCACAAAGATGAGGGGGGGCGGTGTCAGCCTATTCTCCAAAGCACTAGAAGGCAAGACAAGAAGCGATAGATGGAAACTCATCAAGGAGAGAAGCAACTTAGAACTACGGAGAAATTTCCTGGAAGTTGGAACAATTAACCAGGGCAACGGAAGTTGTGAATGCTCCAACACTGGAAGTTTTTAAGAAGAGATTAGACAACCATTTTTCTGGAATAATACAAAGTCTCCTGCTTGAGGAAGGGGTTGAACTCAGTGGTGGAATTCAGTTTTTTTTTACTATCGGTTCTGTGGGCATGGCTTGGTGGGCATGGTGTGGCTTGGTGGGCATGGCTTGGTGGGTGTGGCAGGGGAAAGGGCCAGTGGAGCGGGAGGGACTGCCAAGTGCCCCACCAGGAAGGAAAGGTACCGCCAGAGCATCGGAAGCCCAAGTCGAGCGCCGAGAGGTCACTCGTTGGGGGTCAGGTCAGGTCATTGTCACCGCTTCACCCACCGAGTTGGGAGCGGACCCCGTCAGCTTTAGACTCGGTTGGATTATTAACCCAATTTAGGAAGGGGGTTGCCCGCTTTTAGAGTCGGGGGGGCACGGGATTGACTCCTCACGACCCCCATTCCAAAGCAATCTATTGTAAGACCCGGTCCACCTTGGAAATTTTATGACTTGTGGACTTCAACTCCCAGAATTTCTCAGCCACTTTCCAATGTTGGAGACCCCTGGACTAAAAAATCTTCAAGGTCCCTTCCAATCGTAATATTCTATGTTCTATTACAAAATTGTTCACAGGCTAGAAAAATAAGATGTCATGAATAGGGGATACAAAATTCATCAACATTCTCAGAATAATTATGAACTATTGTTTCATTTCTACATAACTCCCTGATTTTTCACCTTTACTTGTTTTTTAGAAGAAGTAACAAAGATATCTTCCTTCCAGTGGTGAAATCCAATTTTTTTTTACTACTGGTTCTGTGAGCGTGGCAGGGGAAGGATACTGCAAAATCCCCATTCCCACCGCACTCTGGAGCCAGCCAAAGGTGGTATTTGCCGGTATTTCTCTGAACTACTCAAAATTTCCGCTACCGGTTCTCCAGAACCTGTCAGAACCTGCTGGATTTCACCCCTGGTTGGACTAGAAGACCTCCAAGACTCTTCCAACTCTGTTATTCTATCTTCCAGTGTGACTGTGAAACCTATTTACAGCCTCTTCATGGAGAAATAAATTAAGTTAGCATCCCCCAAAAAAGACATATGGTAAAGATATCACGCCGATACGAAACAGCCTTAAAGAAAGCTGTGAGCTAAAAACAACAGGCGCAGTATGGCGCCATTATTTTCCTGCACAAGTTTCTTTCTTTCTTTCTTTTTTTTCAAATCTTACCAGGGACTTCTTAACAGACATGGGAACAACACTGTAAAGCACCTAACTATTGAGAAAGGGACGGGTTAGTAACAGTGGTGAAATGCAAAATTTGTTACTACCAGTTTTGTGGGTGTGGCTTGGTGGAGGGGTAATGTGACTGGGTGGGCGTGGCCAACTTTTTTCTTTTTTTTACTTTTAAAAGCATTTTTTCTACAACCTCTTCAGCCGAGGTTGTAGAGGTTTAAAAAGGCTCTGATAATCCCTGATTAGGCTCAGAATCAGGCTCTGAGTTGCCTGATCGTCAGAAGCTTTTTTTTTCCTTTTAAAAGCAGGCAATGACCGAAGAGGTTGTAGAAAAAATGCTTTTAAAAGGCTCTGACGATCCCAGCTGAGCCGCGCAATCATCAGAGGCTTTTTTTTTTTACTGTTAAAAACATTTTTTCGGCCGAAGAGGTTGTAGAAAAAATGCTTTTAAAAGTTTTTTTAAAAAAGCCTCTGATGATCGCGCAGCTCAGCTGGGCATGGGGGCAGGCGGTGGCACAGGGATTTTTGCTACCGGTTCTCCGAACCACCCGCCGTCATCGCCATCGGTGATCCAGTCCGAACCGGGAGCATTTCACCCCTGGTTAGTAAAGAATCCCTTCTCATCACTGCTGTTTCTCCGTAATGCATAGCCTTGCACTAGTCTTAGATACATTATGGAAATATTCTTCAGTCACATTCTATGAATTTGAATCAATAAAGGAGACGATGTGGTTGAAATGGGGGGGAGTGTCTTTGTTGCTCCCTGAGCTTGGATGTTTCCTTGCAGATGTTCCTTACCAAGTATGAGTATATTATCTACAGGGTTGAAATGCTCTGAAGTGTTGTGACCCGCCAGCGGCCTGCGCGGATCGTGGCTGATCCCGACAAGGAGGAGGCTGATGTGGTGTCGCGCCAGCAGCCTGAGCAGCCGGCGCTCGCGTCGGATAGTGCGGAGGCCGAAGAGGATGTGATGCCAGAGGCAGAGACTCAGCCAGGGACTTCAGAACCTCCAGAGGCTTCTTCCAGTGGAGAGAGCAAAGTGGAGGAGCCTCTCCTCAATGCTCGGGCATGCAGGGCTGCCAAAAGGCAGGAGTGGCTACTCAGGAGGAGGAGGTCTACTTGAAAGTAGGGCTTGAGGATAATTGGCCACTCCCTTAGCCTATTTAAGTTGCACACAGCTAGTGCTTTCTTGCTAGAAACAACGTCTCATTACTACAGAGCATCTTAGAGAGCGAGCGATTTCTCATATCTGGTTTTCTGGGCTGGTTGCCAACCTTTGTCGGACTTTGTTCGTAATAACTTTGATAAGGACCCTTTGCACAGGAAGCCTGCATTCTTAAAAGGGGGTTGTTTGGAATTAAACAGTGTGTGCGAAGCTTGGTGTGTGTCACATTCTCTGGGAATCCGAAGCTGGGGCAGAACATGAAGTCTGCTATCAGTTCGCTTTGCTACTGGTTTGCTTTGTGTGTGCGTGCGTGGTGCATGCCAAATGTGCACACATGCTCGTGTGTGCCAAACGCACATGCATGCGTGTTGCGCACCAAACGTGCGCTTTACGTGCATGTGCACCACAGGCACTACTGTGCAATGCTGAAAAAGGAGGATTAAGAAGCCTTTTCTGAGTCTGAAAAGTTAAGTAGAACAGCGACGGGGGGGAACAGCTGTGCCGTGCGATTTATATTCGCTAGAAAGCGAATATAAATCGCACGGCACAGCTGATTGTTGGAAATACCGATTCACTCGAACCGGTAGCATTTTTTACTACCGGTTCAGATGAACTGGTCCAAACCAGTATCATTTCACCCCTGATTATCTAGTTTGAGTAATGAAACCGGCAAGAAAAAAACGAAGCTCAGAGAGCACCAAGGGATGCCTCGTGAATTTGAATCTTGGCTCAGATTCTTCGGCCGGATGCAGAAATGTCCAAGCAGATCTGCCAGTCCTTCTTAGCTGGCAGGACCAAGAATGGAACTTTGTGCCAGGAGAAAGAAAGAAAGAAAAATAATAATGGAAAACTGCTGGCGCATGAGGAAACAGCTTGGGCCTTAGGTATTAATTTCATGCTGCCATCAGTGTCACTAATGGAAGAACAATGCAAAGGAATAGACATGCCTTAAGGTACTCCGGTGGAATTCACAGCTGGACTATTTCCCTTTTTCTTTTCTTTCTTTCTTTTTTTTCCTGCTTCTTTTCTTTCCCAGTTCTGGCCAAGAAGCTAAATAGGAGGGTTAAGAGCTTCTGCTGAGCTAAGCTCCTTTGCAGGACTGCAAATTAGAGAGTCACAATCAGCCAGCCTGCTAGGAAGATTTAAGAGTAAGCTGAAAATGGTAGGGGATGCATCTAGCAGGTGATTGACTTTTCCTTGATTTGGATCATCATTCATAGAAGCCGTCCAACTGCCTTCTCTACGATGGGCTTGCCAACTCATTTCTTTGCTTTTTAAAAAAAATTACAGCCAGAGGCAAAACAAAACAACAAAAAAAATTTTTTTTAAAGTATTTGATAAGAAGCTGGCTACAAAAGACTAGGCACATGATTCTCATTGCTCTCTATGAAAAGGGAGTAAAACAGAACAGAGTAAAAATAGAGGGAGACAGTTGTAGATACCATATTTTTCGGAGTATAAGACACACTTTCCCTGCCCCACTAAAAGAGGGTGAAAATTTGGGTGCGTCTTATACACCAAATGTAGCCAAAAACACGAGGCATGGAGGCAGTGATATTCTGTGGCAATCCCTGCAGCCTGGAACAGCTGATTGGGGGTATTCCGGGAGGCCGATCCACCCGCCAATCAGCTGCTTGTACTGGATCAGGCTGCAATAATGTGCTGAAGCTGACCTGGCTGTTTGCTCTTTGCTGCAAGGACTGTCAGAGTTTGCAGCAGCAATCACACCCAGAAAGCATACACAAATAACTGATTCAGCAGGATTCAATAACTTCTCTTTATATATAATATAACACATGAAGTAAATGCACAATACCAAAAGCAGGTTTCCCAACATGATAGTAAATACAAGCAAAACACAAGCAGAGGAGAGGAGTTTCAGTTTCAGTTTTGAACAGCAGACTAGTTTAGACTAGTTCAGCACAGACTCAGAGCTGCAGAGCTAAGCCACGCCCAGGCTCTTTGCTGTCTCCTTCCTTGTTGCTGACCCAGCAAATACTGTTTCAGTTTCCAAACAGCCCTCAACTCTCTCACACACTGGCAGGACTCTAGCCAGATGAATACCGATGGATGCTGGTAGGCAGAGGCAGAATTTTTTTTCTTATTTTCCTCCCCAAAAATTAACGAGCGACTCCAGAGCGACTTATACTCCAAAAAATGCAGTATATGGAAATTCAGTGAGCTAAACCATCAGGAAAAAAAAACAGATACAGAGTCTGTAGTACCAATTGCAAAGGGGTGAAATTCTGCTAGGTCCCTGAACATGTCAGAGCAGAAACCACCAAGTACAAACTATAGATAGTTTGAAACCAGCCTACACATTTGGCATGAAACAAGTTGATGAGCACTGCTGCATGCCAACTGCAAGGGAGAGAGCAAGGAAGTAAAACATGGCCCATCGCTTTGATTGTGGAGTCATATCAAATGTAGCGTCGAGGGCAATAAATCAGGAAGCAAGGTGGTTCAAATGACTAGAGCTTTATTGCAGGCTAACACTCCACACAAGAATCTGAACTACTAACGGTCAAAGCAAACTGGCGGTAGAGAAGAGTCAATGGAATTCAATGGAATGGGCTGGACTTAGTCCTCTTGTGGGCGCCAAGGTACTCAAGGCTGATGATGCCTTTGACCCCCTCCCTCGGGCTCAGCCTGGTCATCTTCTACATGCAGGAACATTCTGCATATGGGATGTGATTATACTGTACCTGCCCTTCAATTTTGATGGCAGCGCACTGAGTCTTGTCAAGGTCTTCTATTTCCATGCAGAAACTATTCTACGGAAGACACCCTTAGGACAGTTGGATGGAGTTTTAGATTTGTTATTCTGTTTTGTGCAGAATACAGAATAATGGAGTTGGAAGGGACCTTGGAGGTCTTCTAGTCCAATCACCTGCACAAGCTACTATTTCAGACAAGTGGCTGTCCAGACTCTTCTTAAAAGCCACCAGCAATGGAGCACCCACGCATTCTGAAGGGAAGTCATTCCACTGGTTAATTGTTCTCACTGTTAGGAAATGTCTACTTAGTTCTAGATTGCTTCTCTCCTTGATGAGTTTCCATCCATGGCTTCTTGTCCTGCCTTCAGATGCTTTGGAGAGTAGGCTGACCCCCTCATCTTTGTGGCAGCCCTTCAAATATTGGAACACTGCTTTCATGTTTCCCCAAGTCCTTCTTTCCTCTAGAGTAGCCTTACCAATTTCTGCAACTGTTCTTCATATGTTTTAGACTCCAGCCTCCTAACATTTCTGCTGCTCTTCTCTGCAGTCTTTCCAAATTCTCAACATCTTTTTTTATTAATGTGGTAACCAAAAGGGGCTGCCGTATTCTAGATGTGGTCTTACTAAGGCTTTTTATAAAGCAGTATTAATATTTCTCGTGATCTTGACTCTATCCCTCTGTTTACGTAACCAAGGACTCTCCAAATCAAGGATTCTCTTTTTCAGTGACTTTTATGGTTTTGCATATTCCATGGGATGTTAGGAATGGGACAAAAGGACACAGGAGAACCATTCGTTCACAATTGCCTTCCAGATTGAAAGCCAAATCTGCTAAAATAAGCTTAACCAGTGATTCATTCCAACGTGTTTCTTGAAATAGACCTGTGTGAGTGGTCCTTTCCCTTAATTTAGCATCAGAAGCAAATAGATCTAATTGTATAAATGGAAGGAAAGGCTGAAAAAAGAATGTTATGATGAGAAAGTAAGAAAGGAATAGTGGAAATTAAAATGCATTAATCTCACCAGAGTTAAAGTACTGATTTTCAGTTGACATGTAACTAGAGGTGGTATTCAGCTGGTTCAGACTGGTTCAGCAGATTTGGCTTTCAGACTGGTAGTGGCAACCTGTGGGTGGCCGGAGGGCCACCTGTTTTGGTGGAGGGCCAGAGGGCTGGAGGGCCCCTGTTTTGATTGGCAGGATGCTGCAGGAAGCCATTCAGACTGAAAACAGGGCATGGGGGAGCCTCACATGCCCCTCCCCAGTGCCCCATTTTGGCCAGCAGGGTGCTGCAGGAGCTGTCTATCCCATCTGCCCTCCACTGGCTGGCCCGCAGAGAACTAAAATGCTGATCCGGCCCTCAAAGAAATCTAGTTTGATACCGCTGTACTAGAGCAATAGTTTGAAATGTTGCCTATGTCAGGCCTGGAAGCCATCTTTTTCATTGGGCCTTCAGGCCTGCCACGTTTACTACTGTGGGAAACTGGGAGGGGGGAATTGTATGAAGCTGGGGTGATATATAGTCATAATAACATTCCTTTCTCAGAGAGTCAAGGACATCTTGCCCTGCACCTAGGAAGGCTGGAACTGGGAGGCATCTCCAGTTGGGATGGTGCTTTGAATGGAGCATGTGATGGACATGTGGGTGTTGGGCAGGGACTTGGACTTTCCTTTGGGTGGGGAAAACCTGGAAGCTTTCAGATTTGGGTTTTCCCAGATGTGCCAATATGACATCTCTAATAAAATGGAACTTTGAGGAAACTCAAACCTTGGAGTTTTCTTTCGTTGGGGATGTTACTTGGAACTCTGGCAGCCTACACTGGCTCAAACCAAACAATAAATTAATGGCATTTAATTTAAGAAAGGCAGCAGTCTTTAACAATGAAAAACTGTGAATGTGACCCAGGTTGAGGTGCGTTGGTGGCCGCATGTCTAGCCTTAACATTTGTGAAGGGTTTTGTTGTACTACAGTGGGAAAAAAAATAGTTTAGGAAGGAAGGCTGATTCAAGGTGAAGCAAGAAGAATATAGAAACAATCAATACATTCCATTATATTGCCTAAAGGAACAGACAGTGACTCTCAGTTGGGGTTGCAAGATAGCGGTAAACGTTTTCCAGACACACCAGGAGGAGGAATTTATGGTCTGGAGGCAATGAGACAAGAGAGTTGAAACAAGAAGATAAAGGAAATCCTGACTCAACCGAGCATTTCCAAACACATTCTTTTTCCTACAACTTTTGTGGCTGGCGGTGGATGTTGTGAAATACGGGGCAGTCATTGTTATGACGAACATGAGGATTTCTTAATGATCCCCATGGATTACCGAGACTCTTTGGACGTGGTTTTGCATTAGACAATTTTGGGAGCATTATTTCAATGGATAATGCCCATGGATTTCTATTGCTTGAAACCATTCTGGGTAGACAGTGTGAAGAGCATGAGATATTTGGAGATGTTTCACACTGACATGATGATGATGATGATTTCCACTGACATCATGATGATAGCAATAGCAATAGCACTTAGACTTATATACTGCTTTACAGTGCTTTACAGCCCTCTCTGAGAGGTTTACAAAGTCAGCATATCGCCCCCCAACAATTTGAGTCCAATTTTACCCACCTCGGAAGGATGGAAAGGCTGAGTCAAGCTTGAGCCTGGTGAGATTTGAACTGCTCAAATTGCAGGCAACTGGCAGCAGAAGTAACCTGCAGTACTGCACTCTAACCACTGCGCCACCATGGCGCATAATGATACTCAGTTGTGTCCAACTCTTGGTGATTCTATGGGCCAGGAGGACTCTCCATGTCTTCTGATCTTGCACTGCTTTCCATTGACATGGATGTCTCCAAGTGTCCTGTTGCTCCCTAGGATTCAGTGGGACAGGAAGGCAGAGAAGTGTATTAAGTGGGAGTACTGTGTCAGGGTTCCAACGGATGGCCTAATTAAATCATGAGTCTCGATCTAAGCTTCAAAAGAAATCCAGTTATTTATTAGGAGCTTCATGTCGGCACATTCATAAGTGAAGCCAGCTCTGACCCTACGTAATTTACGCTCCAATTTTGACCCTGTTTTCCCCCTTCCTCCAGGGTGTGTCATCAATCACATTCGCCAATGGAGCAAATTTGGAGGTTGTAGAGGTCACTCCCCTCCGGCTGCTGTAGGTAACCCTGGGATACAGCCTTGAGAGAGATAAGCGTGGAAAGTGCATCTGTGCAGTTTCACCAGTTTTCCTATTCCCCCTGGCCTATGGCAACTCGAGAGCAGGCCAGAGATGCTTTGTGAGTTTACATACTGAGTTTGTTCATAGTTTATGTTCTTCGATGAGATGAAAAGAGAAAATTTTTAGAAAGTTGAATGAAATGGAAATTTTATTGGTCCTTGCTGTGGAAGAAATTTTTTAAAAAATATGGAAGGCTTATTGTTTAGGGTTAGGGAAGATAATATCTATTCAGTGTTTGTTAGTTGTTCATGCTTGCACGTGAATATCTAAATAACTGTAACTAAAAAAAAATTACCCTGGTGAAAAATATTTTTATCAAAAGTGTTCTTTCTAGATGCAATTTTCTGACAATGAGAACAATTAATCAGTGTATTGGCTTGCCTTTAGAAGTTATTCTAAAGTCATTGGAGCTGTAGTTCTACTGGTTCGCCCAAACTGGTAGTGGCAGCGGTGGGAGGCTCCTCCCATCTGCCCGGATGTCATCACAGACGCTCTGCATATGCGCAGAAGCACCATGTGTGAGTGAAAGCAAGCATGCGCACACACGAGCTCACAGTTCCGAACTGGTAGCAAAGGTAAGTGAAAACTACTACTGTGTTGGAGGCTTTTAAAAAATTGTATTTATGCATTTTCCTTTAACATACATAAGTGCTTAGTAAACAGTGTACTGTCTGGGACAATTTAGTTATACATAATAATAGTAATAATGTTTATTTGTATATAACAATATTCTTCCAACTTCTAATTTCTAGCTCTATTATCTAACCATTGGTAAAACAAATCCCATGTTGAGAAATATTCTGTATCTTCTTTGTCCTTAATCTTTAACATTAACCTATCTATTTCCGCACAACCTAATTTTTTTTTTTAAATTATATTTTCATCTGTAGGAGTTTCCTCATTTTTCCAGTGTTGTGCAAATGCAATTCTCGCTGCTGTCAAAACATGTAACATTAAATATATGTTCCCTTTATCATATTTTTCTGGTGCTATATACCTAACAAAAATATTTCTGGCTTCAAAGCCAACCTAGAACTAAGGATAAATTTCCTAAACAGTGAGAACAATTAACCAGTGGAACGGTTTGCCTTCAGAAGCTGTGAGTCCTCCATCATTGGAGGCTTTTAAGAAGAGACTGGACAACCTTATGTCTGGGATGGAGTAGAGTCTCTTGCTTGAGCAGGAGGTTGGACTCGAAGCAGGGGTGAAATCCAGCAGGTTCTGACAGGTTCTGGAGAACCGGTAGCGGAAATTTTGAGCAGTTCGGAGAACTGGCAAATACCACCTCTGGCTGTCTCCAGAGTGGGGTGGGAATGGAGATTTTGTAATATCCTTCCCCCAGGAGTGGGGAGGGAATGGGGATTTTGCAGTATCCTTCCCCTGGAGTGGGGTGGGAATGGAGATTTTGCAGTATCCTTCCCCTGCCATGCCCACCAAGCCACGCCCACAAAACCGGTAGTAAAAAAAAAAAATTGGATTTCACCACTGACTAGAAGACTTCCAAGGTTCCTTTCCAATTCTTTTATTCTATGTTTCTAGAATAGCCCCCATAAAATCCAGTTCAAATTTGCTTCTAAAATCCTATGGTATTTGCACGTAGAACTTAAAACAGGATTCAGAGCTTTTTGCCCAAAGCTTGTAACCAAAATTTCTGTAGAAGGAATTTGCAAACGGATCATTAGATACTTTCAACCCTTCATATGCATACACAGTCATTCATTGTTTGATTCATATGTAATTAAAAAGCAAACAGCCGCGCACAAAACAGCATTATCTTTCAGCAGCTGCCGTGTTTGAAGTGAATCTACATTGTCTTCTTGGCTGATTTAATACTATGGGTCTTAACTTCCAAAGTGGATTTGCTGGTACTGAAATAGTAATTTTCAAGCCTCACCCAGGCATTGAGTCATATCTGCCTTTAACCTCAGTGGAGATGAGTAAATGTTAAAGTATGTCAGGGCAAAACAATCATTTTTATTGTTTTTTTTTTAACCCCCAAATGAAGTTCAGAACCCCAGAATTTCAGACGAGGATGAGGTAGAATGTGTTGTGGCTCCGTTACCTGAGCCTGTGTCATCAGCAGGAGAGGACTCCGAGAGTGAAGGAGAGGAGTTGGCAAGGCCTTCCTCTCCAGGATCCTCCTCTCTGGCAATGCCTTCGGTGTCCACCGAAGGGCAAGAGATAGGGCCGGGGCCAAGCACGTCCACGCAGCCACAGGTGGACAGTGATGAGGGTAATGAGTCTTGGCTGGATCCCCGGCAGCGTCGCAGAGATAAGCGCATGCAACAGAAGAAAAGGCGTGCCAGAGATTAGGCTGAGTCACTGGACCACACCCCACAGGATATAAAAGGGGGTGAGGTGGCCATTCAGACTCTGTGACGGACAAAACTAACTACTATCGAGTCACATTGCATCTTTGGAAACAACATTATTGGCCTTGGATTTATTTTATGAACTGGACAATTCTTGACTGTGGGTATTTTGTTTATTGAGTAAAACTTCTTGGCAAGTAGCTACTGGGTTGCTGCCAAGCGTCTTATCGGAAGAATTGGTTGTCTGCCAGTTTATTTAACCCCTGGCTGTCTGTTTGTGTGTGTGTGAGAGACGGGGACAGAACAGAATGATATAGTCAACAATAAACTGTTTATTGTTGCTAGATTATCCTTGAAGCTTTCTTCCTACATCACCTCCGTGGTTTTTGATCCCTCCTACCCCAACTTAATACATTACATATAGGGTTGAAATATTTGGCAAACTGCCAATGCTTCAGTTGAAATATATGTACTCTAATGTTTCTTTACATTGCTTCTTCTCTCCAAGGAGCAGAAGCCCTTGCTCTATCTCACAAAAATGGGGTATGTCTAGTTTAATGAAAAGAAAGACTAGGGGGGGACAGGATAGCAGTCTTCCGACATTTAAGGGGCTGCCACAAAGAAGAGGGAGTCAAGCTATTCTCCAAAGCCCCTGAAGGCAGGACAAGAAGCAATGGGTGGAAACTAATCAAGGAGAGAAGCAACTTAGAACTAAGGAGAAATTTCCTGACAGGGAGAACAATTAATCAGTGGAACAACTTGCCTCCAGAAGTTGTGAATGCTCCAACACTGGAAGTTTTTAAGAAGATGTTGGATAACCATTTGTCTGAAGTGGTGTAGGGTTTCGTGCCTAAGCAGGGGGTTGGACTAGAAGACCTCCAAGGTCCCTTCCAACACTGTTATTCTATTCTATTCTATTCTATTCTATTCTATTCTATTCTATTCTACAGAGATCCTCAATCCCCAGTCCATGGACTGACACCGGTGTGCAACATGCCAGAAACTGGACCATGCAAACAAGCTAAACCCCATCCCTGAGATACAATCAGCACATGAAACTACGTCCCCTGTGGTCTGTGGAAAAATTATCTCACCACGGAACCAGTCCCTGGTGCCCAAAATATTGGGGGTCACTGAACTAGAAGATCTCCAAGGATCCACCCAACTCTATTGTTCTATTATGCACACACATATTTCTTCCTACTTAGAATGTCTTCTGCTAGCAAAACCTTGCTATTAGGATCATTGAAATCCCAAAATAGTTTGAGCTAATACCCGTGATTCCCCGAAAATAAGACCCTTTCTTATATATCTATTTTTTAATCCTGAAATAAGCGCTTGGCCTTATTGCCATGCGCTCAAAAGCCCAATTGGGCTTATTATCAGGGGATGTCTTATTTTGGGGGAAACAGTGTATGAAAAATGCACCAGGAAGGTGTTTTTATTTATTTTTATTGTCTGGTTCTTCTGATTTCTATCCTGAATGCCTCCAGTGTTCATCAGTCCATAAGAGTTTAGCTGCTGGGATTAAAAGCTTTCTGTTTGGTGGAAGATTCTTGCAGGTGTTGTGAATCTCAGTTATGCCTTAGAGGCAAAAAAAAAAGCTGTTACAAGACGGTTGTTGTGTCAGTTTCCTCCAAGGCAAGGGGAGTTGAAGAGGTGTGTGTGTGTGTGTGTGTGTGTGTGTGTGTGTGTGTGTGTGTTTGGCAGGCATTAAAAGCTGCTCTGCATTACTAGAGAGCATATTTGATCATGACAAAACCTTCTAGCCAGAGAGGAATGTCAGCCGAGATTTTGCTCCAGACCTCTGCTCAGGGAAATGTAAGGCTTTGTAGGGGGAGGATCAGAGATGGTATTCAGCCGGTTCAGACCGATTTGGCCGAACTGGTAGCACTGACTGTGGGTGGGCCAGCCTACCTGCCTGGACGTAATTATTGTGACCCAGGCCCAAGTAGGTAGTAATCGATGCAAACAGTTCCAAAACAAACAGACTTTATTAGAACAGCTGAGAATTAACTCATTCTCAGCATAGTCCAAACTAAATTAAAACAAACTCTTCATAACACAAATTCTTCAGTCTAATCACCAACCTTGGTATAATTAGGCAAACTGCCAAAGGCTTCTCTTGGCAAAAGTTCAGAAGCAGAAGACGCCGACAAGAGATAAGTGCAGCAAGACGATCAACGTTGTTTTCCGACAAAGAGGCCAAGAGCCGTTGCTGGTCTTTTAAGACTTATGGGAGGGGCCAATCATCTCTTGGCCCTACTCCTGAGTTGTCCTTTTTGCTGTAGCTGCTCCTGCCTTCTGGCAGCTCTTCTCATACGTGCACTAGGAACAGGCTCCCCCTGTTCCTCTGCCTCTCTGCTGTCAGCCTCTGGAGGCTCCGGAGTCCACACATCACTCTCTGCCTCCAACGCAGAGTCCTCATCCGGGCCCTCCCCAGCCTCCAGGACTGGCCCATGTTCTTCCTCAGCCTCATCGCTGTCTGACTCTGCTGCCAGCTCCGCAGGCTGCTGGCGGACCACAACAGTAATGCTGTCCTATTTAGCCATGTTTTTGAGGCCAGGCGCATGCACAGAATGTGCACACGCGAGCAAAGCACATGCATGGAAGGCCGAGTGCATGCACAGAAGGCAAACCGGTGGCAAGAATATGTGAAACCCACTGCTGGGGAGGATGTTTGCTTCATTTGCAGAAACTTTCTTAAATTTAAATTGTTCCATCAGGAAATTTCTCCTTAATTCTAGGTTGGATCTTCTACTCATTACTTCCTGTCCTCTCATGCTTGATTCCCTTTTCTCTATGGGCTTGGTGGGTGTGGTGTGGCTTGGTGGGCATGGCAGGGGAAGGATACTGTAAAATCTCCATTCCCACCCCACTCCAGGGGAAGGATACTGTAAAATCTCCATTCCCTCCCCAATCCAGGGAAGGTTACTGCAAAATCCCCATTTCCTCCCAATCAGCTGGGACTTGGGAGGCAGAGACTAAATGGGGGCAGGGCCAGTCAGAATTTTTACTACCGGTTCTCTGAACTACTCAAAATTTCTGCTACCGGTTCTCCAGAACTGGTCAGAACCTCCTGAAACCCATCTCTGGTGCGCACGCACCATCCATAAAACATGGCAATTCGCTCTCACGCACCGTTGGCACATGCATGCAATGTCAAACAACATGGCAATTCACTCACACACACCATCCGCACATGTTTGAGGCGTCAAAACCCAAACCAACGATGTAGGCCGGGATTGCGCCTGGGAGGCAGGTCGCCACTACTGGTTCACCAGAAATGGTCCAAACTGGCTGAATCCCACCTCTGCTTTGGAGCATGAAAAGTAGGATGTGATGAGGGAGGTGGCCATGAAGAGAGATCTCATTGTCTCTTCACTCACTCACTCACTTACTCACGTGAGGACTGACTCCATTAGAACGTGAACAATTAAATGAACAATTACTTTGTCTCCTAAATAAATGTGCCTGCTTCTCCACTTCCCTCAATAAAAGAGACACGATGACAATCCAGTATTTTGAGTATGTAAACCATTTACACATGATGACCTTCTCCTTCTTGAGCACAATATATATATATATAAAATATTCATTCAGTCTCTTGGAAGGGGAAAGTCTTTTATAGTATCTTCCTTTTAGCTCATTTCTGCATTGACTAGTATATTTGATCTTTTTTCAATATTGTGCCAGTGTTTGTTTTTCAATTTGTAATGTTCCTTTTTTTTCTCTCTGTATTGATTTATGCTTTGTCTTTTGTGCTGTCAGCTCTTGGCTAGTGCAAGCATGCAATCTAACTCATAATCAAATGCTGCTATTCTACAGTTTCTTCCTTGAGCCTGGCCTGGAGGAAAAAAAAAATATGGGGCCTCCTGGCATTATCTGTGAATGCAGGCTTAGCAGGGGGAAAGGATGGCTTTTGTCATCTTGGAAACTCTTGATGGCTTCTGATAATTTGGTCCATGAAGGCTTGTTTGTGAAGTTGGGCTTCAGGACCAATCTCATTCTGCTCTTGCTTCTCTTGGAGGTCATAGCAGCATCCTGGCCTGGACAGTCAGTTCCATGTCTGGTTGGCAATTCATTATTGTCCTATGCAGTGGTGGACTGCTGCCAGTTCGGACCAGTTCGGGCGAACCGGTAGTTCTGACAATCAGCTGGCCCCGGCCACCCCACCCCTGCCCTATCCAGTCCTATATTCCCTTCTTTCTGGCTTAGCTGATTCAGACCGATTTGGCCGAACTGATAGCAGCGACTGTGGGTGGGCCAGCCTACCCGCCCGGACGTAATTGTTGTGACCCAGACCCAAGTAGGTAGTAATCGATGCAAACAGTTCCAAAACAAACAGACTTTATTAGAACAGCTGAGAATTAACTCATTCTCAGCGTAGTCCAAACTAAATTAAAACAAACTCTTCATAACACAAATTCTTCAGTCTAATCACCAACCTTGGTATAATTAGGCAAACTGCCAAAGGCTTCTCTTGCAAAAGTTCAGAAGCAGAAGATGCCGACAAGAGATAAGTGCAGCAAGACGATCAACATTGTTTTCCGACAAAGAGCCCAAGAGTCGTTGCTGGTCTTTTAAGCCTTATGGGAGGGACCAATCATCTCTTGGCCCTACTCTCAAGTCATCCTCTTTGCTTTAGCTGCTCTTGCCTTCTGGCAGCTCTTCTCATACGTGCACTAGGAACAGGCTCCTCCTATTCCTCTGCCTCTCTATTGTCAGCCTCTGGAGGCTCCGGAGTCCGCGCATCACTCCCCGATGGCCCTGGCCCCATCTCTGCCTCTGACGCAGAGCCTTCATCCAGGCCTTCCCCAGCCTCCAGGACTGGCCCATGTTCTTCCTCAGCCTCCTCACTGTCTGCCTCCGCTGCCAGCTCCTCAGGCTACTGGTGGACCACAACATGGCCAGCTGGTTTTCAAACACCCAGGTGTGCTGGAAACTGGAAGAGCAAATGCCCGGTGTGCATGCATGTTTCACTTTTCATCCAAGAAGCCTCTTCAGCTCTGACTGGATGGTGAAGAATGGACGGAACCATCCAGTCAGAGCTGAAGAAGCTTCTTGAAGAAGCTTCAAAGATAGTCCAGTTGTCTCCTGAAAAAGCACCTTTGGGACAACCATGACCTGGATGACTGAGAATCTCTACAGCTCAAGTTGTTATAGACATGCCATGATTTTAACATACAACACAATTTACTCAGAGAGTTACACTGCTTAGCAGTTTGATTCTAGTGCAATTCAAATATGCTCCCTGTGACCTGTGAAATCTTACATGCTTATCGCCTTGATATTCCCCAGCTGCTTATATTTTCTAATAAAATCAGATAGTACAGATTCCCTTTAGACCTCTTTATTCAGGGAATGTCACCTTGAAGGATCTCAGATCCTCTTCTCTTTTTTGAAACAACATTCCTCTGATATTGATGTAGGTCTTATTGGCTGATAGAAAGGCAATAAAAACCTAGTTTTTTCATCAGGCGTTCGAGATAGATGAGTTATGAATATAGTAGAATTCCTCTTAGATTGCAGTGTTGCATTTGAATTATTTGCTTTATTACCTTTGGCGTAGAATTGTGAGTTGTTTATTGCTTGTTTGACTTTATGTATATTTTAACTTTATTTTAAAGAATAGAGAATGTCACCTGGTTACAATTGGAACAACATATCTGTGAGGGATTGTGAGGAGGCTAAGACTGTTGGAAAACAGTTAGGAAAACAGCTCATTAGTAGCATAATTTATAAACAAGGGCTCAAATGAGGCTGCAAAAAAAGCCCAGGAAGAAAATATTCAAAAATGGTTCTGTTATAATGATTTTTTTTTCATTAGTTTTAGTCTCCAAGATGACCCAGAACAGTAATAATAATAATAATATCACTGCTAATAAAAAAAAAATAATCAATGACAACTACAAGTTCCTATCATAAATGTCTATGGAGATTCTCAGTCATCTAGGTCATGGTACATATTATGGAAGACAGAAGCTTTACCACTGAAATTTAAAGTTTTTTGAGACGATATCTGAAGTACAATGCAGTGAGACATGTGCAGATCTGTACACTGGAGAAACAAAACAACCACTTCACAACGGCTTGGCACAACATAGGAGAACAAACCTATGTAGTCCATCTGCATTTGAAAGATGAAGGACACTATTTTGAAGGTTTGAAAGAGGGGTCAAAGAGACCATCTACAGAGACCATTATACAGGGGGACAGCTATGACATTACCTATCTCCTGTTTACAATACCGTCCTTTCAGCAGTTCCAAGAACGTTCCACACCCATTTTCACTATTCAGGTGGCCCTGAGGGCCCAGATAAATGTCCAGGTGGTCTCAACCACTCTCAGAAAGGAAGCTAATGACCAAATGACTGCAAGGAATATAAACCCTTCCATTCTCCACCTTTCAGTCAGAGCTGAAGAAGCTTCATGGATGAGAAGCGAAACGTCTTTGAGGAAAAACCAAGTCCAGTTGCGTTTTGAAAAAAGGCATCTTTGAGACAGGTTCCTATCATAGTTTTTGAGTTTCCATTTGGTCCTTTCTCCTCTCACCTGGTTGATGTTTTGAATCTACACCAGGCCACCCAGTGGTGGGATTCAATTTTTTTTTTACTACTGGTTCTGTGGATGTGGCTTGGTGGGCGTGGCTTGGTGGGCATGGCAGGGGAAGGATACTACAAATCCCCATTCCCTCTCCACCCCACTAACCTGCTTTCTATGTCAGACTACGATGCTATCTCAAAATTAAATGAATTTCCAAACTGCCAATCTTTAAGGAAATCTTTCTTTAATTGAGCACAGCCACCGGATCATGACTCCACGTGGACAAAACTGACTTTTTGCCCCCCAATCCCTCCCTTTCCGATCCCCAAATCTCTGCTTCTCATTGGCTATCTTCCAAGTCATTCTTCAGACTTCATTCCCCAGGGATGTGCCCCCTCCCCTCATTTCCACAACAACCCAACTTCAAAGGGATTTAGCAGGCAAAAGTTCCAGCGTTTATCTCTCGCTCTCCTCTGCTCTCCATGCCAGCGTTGAAACGCTGACATTCTAGCTCCGTTCTCCTGTGCAGGGCAACAAAAGAAGAATCAGCTGATCACTTGGGAGGCAACAATAGACCAACCACGCAGATCAGCTGGGAGGCAGTGAATAGATTGGTTGGTACCCTAGCCTTACAGGCTAGGCCTCCCTGCAGCCCCCTGGGAGCAAAACCGGGCTGTGGAAGGCCCATTTTCCACCTTCCCGGGCTTCGGAGGCTCTCTGGAGGCATGAAATAGGGCCATTTTTGCCCTCCATGAGCCTCTGGGAGGCCCATTTTCCACCTCCTTCGGGTTCAGAGGCTCTCTGGAGGCAGGAAATAGGGCCATTTTTGCCCTCCATGAATCTCTGGGAGGCCCATTTTCTACCTCCCTGGACTCCATGGACCTGGGATCCAAAATGGGCTGCATGGGGACTCCTGGGAGGGGCGGGGTAGGGTGGGCAGAGCCAGCCAGTCATCAGAACTACCAGTTTGCTGAACCAGACGTAAAATTTACATCCAGTTCGCTTGATCCGGTCCGAACCACCTGAATCCCACCTCTGATGCCACCCTTGCACATTCTTTATAACTGAGACTTCTCCACTTACATCTGCTGCTACTTCAATAGTCTCTTTGTCGTCAACTTCAAGCTAGATGGAAGGAAGATCAAAAAACTGGCTTTGTGCAAAATGAGGAGAATTTGGTAAAACAAATTAGAGATCAAAAACAAATGCATATTAAAAGGTTATATAATGTTTTATTGGAAATAGATTCTGAGACGGAATTGGTTAAAGACTGTATGATTAAATGGGCACAAAATTTTCAAGAGCCAGTAATGATGGAGACTTGGGAAAAGATTTGGATTAGGAATGTGAAATTTACACAAGCACAAAATTTAAGAGAAAATTTTTATAAAATGTTTTATAGATGGCATTTAGATCCTAAAAAATTATCATGTATGTATCCTAATGTGCAAGCTAAATGTTGGAGATGTGACTGTGATGACGCAACTTATTATCATATATGGTGGACTTGTAGAAAAATCAAAGCATTTTGGATAAAGATCTGGTGGGTGATGCAGAATATTCTTAAAAAGAGACTGAAATTTACTCCACAGTTGTTTTTACTGGGTATAACTACGGACTGTACAGTTGTAGAGACTAAATTGATTTTGAACTTGATAACAGCAGCAAGATTGTTGGTAGCACAACACTGGAAGAAGGACTTTTTGCCTACTATTGATGATTGGATATTGAAAGTAACTAATTTAGCTGAAATGGCTAAAATTTCAGCATATCTGAAGGATCATACACAAAAAAGGTACATACAGGACTGGAGAAGATGGATTGATTATATACAAAATAAGTATCAAACCAAAAAATATCAAAAAGCTTATGAATGATTTCTTTTATTTGTATAAGCGTTATATAAGTGATATTAGAAGTATTATGTTTAAGAAATAGGATTTTACATATGGGGGGTTAAGAATTTTTTTTTAGGGGGTGTTAGTTTAATGATTGGTTATGCAATTTAGTTTATTGTTAAAGGTCAATAGAAATACCTTGTGTTCTGCTCTGGGAAGTCGGGGAGGGGGAGGGGGTTGGGAAGGGGGGTTGTGGGGAAATTGTGTTTGTTTTAAAACTTTTTCAATAAAAAAAAATAGTCTCTTTGTCATCTGTTGCTTCTGAGTTGTCCCAGACTATATGACTGAAATAATAAGTTTTCTTGGCTGGTAGTTTTTATGAAGCTTTGTTTCTCTTGGGCTTCGAGATTTGATTTTTTTTTGTGTGTGTGTGTGTGTGACTCCAAGAGATTTTCAAGATTGGCCTTAAAAGCCTGTTCTCAGCCTCTTTTGATATTTTCTACGTCTTGCAATTATAAAGACGAGTAGATCAGATGTAACATTGATTATTCTTATTTTTTACTTTTCAATCCATTTCCCTTGAGGTCAAAATAGTCTTTCATCTTTAAAAGGGATTCCTTGACAATATTTGTTTGCTTCTTGATTTCATCAGCTGTTTTCTTCTCTGTTTAAGCGTCCAACGTAAACAAAATCCTTGACTTGTTTTGGGTATTGGAAAATTTTTCATTTTTGGGATCGTCTCAGACCTTTTTGTAGTAAGACATAACCCAAACTTATCCATTGTTTTCTTTTTCTTTTCTTTTCTTTTCTTTTCTTTTCTTTTCTTTTCTTTCCTTTCCTTTCCTTTCCTTTCCTTTCCTTTCCTTTCCTTTCTTTTCTTCTTTTCTTTTCTTTTCTTTTCTTTCCTTTCCTTTCTTTTCTTTTCCTTTCTTTTCCTTTCTTTTCTTTTCTTTTCTTCTTTTCTTTTCTTCTTTTCTTTTCCTTTCTTTCTTTCTTTCTTTCTTTCTTTCTTTCTTTCTTTCTTTCTTTCTTTTCTTTTCTGTTTTAAGACAAGCTTTAGGTCCTCTTGTATTTTTTTCTGCCAGGAGCATGGTGCAAGCTACACAATTTAATTAATTATTAAATTTCAAAATTACTAATTGAGAGCCCTAGTGCATTGCCTAGTTCTGATATCTGCACTTTATCCCTAATCAGGGGTGGGACTGCTGGAGGTTCGCAGGGGTTCGGGAGAACCTCTAGCTAAGATTCTGTGCAGTTCAGAGAACCCCCAAATCCCACTCCTGGCTGGCCCTGCCCACCCTGCCCCTCCCCTCCCACACGGCCCGTTTTGGATGTAGGCAAGTGCAGGGCACGCGTGGAGGCTCGGGGAGGGCGAAAAACGGGCCTACCGGAAGTTCAGGAAGAAATGTGCCCATTTCTGGCCTCCAGAGGGCCTTCGGAGCCTGGGGAGGCCATTTTTGTCCTCCTGGACGCTCAAGGAAAGCCTCCAGAGCCTGGGGAGGGCAAAAACACCCCCCCACTGCCGTGGTGCAGGAGGCCAACTAGCCATGTTCAACATGGCCATGCCCACCCAGCAAAATCTTGGCTAAAATCTTTGAAGCCCACCCCTGTCCGTAATCCTTGCATTATAAACCCTGAGAAATGTGCATTCTGATGATGGATAGTGAATGTAGATTGCTACGTGGAAACCAAATGTTATAGTTGTATTTTAGCAAAGTTACATTACCTAGAGACATGGATCAGATATTATGGTATGCTTTTGGAAAAGAGGGATTCATATACATTCAAAAGGGATCTTTCGATCCCTTTTGAAAGTTGTCATTAGACTCGAAACTTAGTAACGACCATGACCAAGTTGGACTAAAAGCTGCACATGTGAACAGAGCAAATTAAAGGAATAAATCAATGTCAATTTATGATGTCAATAAATTCTATCAATCTATGCCTCCCGTAGGTTTGCCATGGGTTGCTTTCCTGCATACATTATAGGCTTAATTAATGCTCTTGCTAGATTTTATATTTGAGGATGATTTTAACCATGTTATTGTAATGTAGATACCAGTGGTGAAATCCAAATTTTTTTACTACCGGTTCTGTGAGCATGGCTTGATGGGTGTGGTGTGGCTTGGTGGGCATAGCTTGGTGGGCGTGGCAGGGGAAGGATATTGCAAAATCTCCATTCCCACCCCACTCCAGGGGAAGGATACCGCAAAATCCCCATTTCCTCCCCACTCCTGGGGGAAGGATATTGCAAAATCTCCATTCCCACCCCACTCTGGGGCCAGCCAGAGATGGTATTTGCCGGATCTCCAAACTACTCAAAATTTCTGCTACCGGTTCTCAGAACTGTTTAAAATTTCCGCTACCGGTTCTCCAGAACCTGTCAGAACCTGCTGGATTTCACCCCGGTAGGGTACTGATGGGTCAATACAAAATACTTGCATCTACCTCTGTTTGCCTTTTGTCTGTATTGATTAAATTATTAAAAGGGACAAGTTGTTTTGAATAAATTGGTAACAAACGAACAAACCAGCTTTCTCAACTCATACTTAAATAGTTCTCCGTGGCAAGCCCAGTTCTGAATATTTCAGGTAAAATATTTGCAATCTTCGTATGTTGTTTAACAATAACCCTGTGAGCACGAGATTGGCTTATCTTTCTGCAGTCTTTTGCTCAAATATGAGTCATGCTGGATAGCATGTACTCTTAAGCAATCTCATAGCCTTGTTATGCACCATAATCCAGTTTATACTTTCCCTCAACCTCTTGGAACAAATTGAGGCCGCTGAAGTGATGAGTAAGTTGCATATAAGCTTTGGTTTTGCAGTATATCTTGCTTGTGTTATCCGTTTGTCTTCTTTAGTGAAGTTCATTTTGATACATTCAACTTGGCTTCGTTCTCTCTCTCTCTCTCTCTCTTTTATTCTGCTTTCTTCATGTGCTTAGCATTAAGAACGTTCTTGTACATTTTTGGAGTGGGATACAGAAGAAAATAGCAATCATGCTAAGTTATGCCTTTAGGTTATTGGTCAGATTCAGAATTGCCTAGTAAGCAGGTTCTTAAAGAAACTATACACAGACTTGAGCTTCAACGTGATTAGAATGAGCCCCCTGTCACGTTTCGATGTCATCTCAAATAAATTGCACTCCCAAACAATTAATCTTTGCTGAAATATTCCATTTATTGAGTACGACAGATCTGGCCCCGACTTCATCGTAGCCGATACTAACCCTCTGACCCCCAAACCCTTCCCTTTCCGTTCCTCAATTCTCATCTTCTCATTGGCCATCTTCCAAGTCAGTCTCCCCAGCTTCTGACCTCACCCCACAGGAATGTTCCCCACTCCCATCCCATCTCCTAGGGGACATTATCTACAGAGAAAATAAGTAGGTGAAAAGTCAAGCCTCGTCTTTTTATGGCAGCATCAGAATGCTGACACCCCCCAAATAACTATTTTATGGGGAGAATGAGAAAAAGAGTATAATTTAATTGACATGCTACCTGAACAAGGTTTGGTAATGAATCCATGAATAATTTTTGGAAGGAAAATAGAAGACTATTCTGCCAAAATTGGAATTATAACTGGAAATAAGTATATGTGTATAAAAATAACATTAATGAATGTTTTGTTACTAAGCAATTATAATAAAGTTATCAAACTATCTGTTGCTGATTGCCAACAAAGATTTGTTTAATATATAAATATTAATATATACCCTGTTTGTCCAAAAATAAAACATCCCCTGATAATAAGCCCAATCGGGCTTGCATGCGCTAAAATAAGCCCCCCCCCAAAAAAAAAATAAGGGTTCAAAAAATATAAGACAGGGTCTTATTTTTGGGAAAACACTGCTCCTTCCCATATATTAGGGTAGACCAAGTGCATCGATAGAAAAACACTTAGATAGATAGATAGATAGATAGATAGATAGATAGATAGATGAAATAGAGATAGATAGATAGATAGATAGATAGATAGATAGAGATAGATAGATAGATAGATAGATAGATAGATAGATGGGATAGAGATAGATAGATAGATAATAAGACCTCCCCGCAAATAAGGCCAAGCGCTTATTTCAGGGTTCAAAAAATATAAGACAGGGTCTTATTTTTGGGAAAACACTGCTCCTTTCCATATATTAGGGTAGACCAGGTGCTTTGATAGAAAAACACTTTAGATAGATAGATAGATAGATAGATAGATAGATAGATAGATAGATAGATACAGATAGATATAGATGTAAATATAGATGTAGATGTAGATATAGATATAAATAATACACACATTTATATATAATAAATTACACACACACATATACATGTAGTTCTTGACTTACAACAGTTCATTTAGTGACTGTTCAAAGTTGCAACAGCACTGAAAAAGTCACATGACCACTTTTCACATTTACAAACATTGCTGCATCCCCACGGTCACATGACCAAAATTCAGATGCTTGGCGACTGGTTCCCATTTATGACGGTCCCAGGGTTCCAGGGTCAACCTCAGCAACTCATAGAATAGAAAGGGAGGAAATCTGCAACACAATGCTTTGAATGTATGAGTGGTGGAATGTAGGAGGCTGTGAGTTCGATCCTAGGTACAGGAGGATATTTCTCTCTCTGGGAATGTATCTGCTGAATAAAACTCCACATTGGTGACAGGAAGGGCATCCGGCCAGGAAACACTCAGCTCCTTTCAGTTGACCAGACTCCACCCCACAAGGAATTATGGGGTCATTAAAAGAGGATGATGAATGCTGTGTATTTGGGGTAATTTTCACTGAATCCAATGATTCTTGATTTTAAGTAAACCAATGCAGATTCTCTTAAGCATCACCTGAAGAGCTAAATATCTAATCACATAAAAAATTGGCAGGAAATAACAAAGGACACCATACTGTTGTTGTTGTTGTTGTTGTTGTTGTTGTTCAAAGTGCTACATAGGATCTAGGTCAACATCCAGTTCCCCTAATGTGATCTCATGTGATAACTTGGACAAAAAACAGAAGGGAGAAGTTGAAATCTGAAGTATGGCCAACTTCAAGAGTGTTACTTCCTCTTTTCCACTGGCAACTAACTCACAGGTGTAACAGGAGGAAACTGTGGAAAAAAATGTAATCACAAATGACCAAAAGCAGCATCAGCTGGTCAAAAGGGCAACCCTTTGTCAAGAGAGTGGGGCTTCCTAACTCTTCTGCTTCACTGTTGTCGGAAGAAATATCCATCTGGTTCAGTTCCGAGCCAGGAGAATGACACTGGAAACATGGAGGCTGATTGGAAAGATGGTTTAATGATGAAGCAGAAGCACATGGGTGATTCTGGGCAGCTGACCATAGAGAGTTGAGAGTGAGGGGTATTTATACCTTCTATCAGCTTTGCACTTGAACTTCCTGTTCCTGTGCAAGAATATGTATTCTATTGGCTGTTGTAGGGGTCATAGCTGGCTCTGTAGGTTGTTTGGGCTCTCAGGTTTGGTTGAACTCTGATGCCATGTCCTTAGGAGATTGTACAATATAGTGAGCTCTGCTGCTAGTGGTTCTGTCAGGGTTCCGACAGAGGCCCTAATTAAATCATGAGTCTCAAGCCAAGCTTCAAAAGAAATCCAGTTATTTATTAGGAGCTTTATGTTGGCACGTTCCCAAGTGAAGCCAGCTCTGATCCTACGTAATTTATGCTCCAATTATGACCCCGTTTTCACCCTCCCCCCAGGGTGTGTCAACATTCGCCAACAGAGCAATTTTGCAGGTTGAAGAGGTCACTCCCCTCAGCTGCTGTAGGTAACCCTGGGGTACAGCCTTGAGAGAGATAAGCATGGAATGTTTGTATCTGTCTTTGGCTGCTGTGCCATTTCACTGGTTTTCCATCCCCCCTGGCCTATGGCAACTCGAGAGCAGGCCAGGGATGCTTTGCGAGTTGACAAGTTAATCCTATTATGTCCTGGAGGGTCATGTCTTAACCCCATCACAACTTTTGTTGTGCAGATAGGATGGCCCAGTCTTTCTTAATGGGCAAAAAATATCTGCTGGGGACTATTAAGAAAGCTGTCTCTTCCTTTCTCCAAGAGCATATTTCTCCATTCCTCCTTTAGGGAAATATAATATTCTCCCTTTTTAATATTTCTCAAAACATTTCATTCTTCTAGGAGAGGGGGGGGAGTCTTCCCTCACTATTATATTTAGTAAGCAAGTTCTAGAACCTTGCATTCCATCCCAGCTCTGAATTCTGATACAGTTGCCTGTCTAGAGGATTCACGTCGACTTGTACAGTTCATCTAATTGTTATAATTTTAAATCTTTTAAAATTATTTTGCAAGCTGCCCTCCAGGTCTAGGGTGGGTTTTTTTTTTTTTTAAAAAAAAAGAGGGGGGGAGTTTAAATACATAAATATTAGTTACTCGGAATCTAGTTATGAAAGTATTTGTGCCTGGAGATATTTCCCAGGCCTCACAAGCTGTGAAATACTTTACCCATGCCAATATATTACAAGTTCAGTTTGGGGTGATGATGGGGAAGGGACTCCGGGTTTTGCTTTCCGGAATAAATCATGTAAATCAAGTAATTTGCATAAGCACAAGGCTGCACAGATTATATATATATATTTTGAGAGAGAGAGACTGCAATTATGCAGTAAATTTTAAATTGGAATGGAATGTTTCAAATATGTTCTTAAGTAAGAACTTGTGGCTGCAGGGTTTAAGGACCTTCTGCATTTATAATGAACTACATGGGGTCTCTCAGAGAGTTGTCCCGGCATATCCCCAAAAAAGGAAATAGATAACATTCTTCACATTTCAGTAGCTTTAAAAGAATACCTCTGGTATTTCCAGACATTGGAGAAGGAGGAGGAGGAGGAAGAGGAAGAGGAGAAGGGGTCCTTGATGCTCTCTGAGCTTGCTGCTCTTTTTGCAGATGTTTCATGACCCAATTAGGTAACATCATCAAGGTTAGAAGGGAGTGGGGTTTGTGGAGTGGAGAAGAAGAGGAGGACTGTGGGGTTCTTGATGCTCTCTGTGCTTGAACTCACCTCATTCTCTGTCGTCCCCTTCTTCTTTTGCCCTCAATCTTTCCCAGCATTAGGCTCTTCTCCAATGAGTCCCTCCTTCTCATTAGGTGGCCAAAGTATTTGAGTTTCATCTTCAGGGTCTGGCCTTCTAAACAGCAGTCAGGGTTGATCTCCTCTAGGACTGACCGGTTGGATCGCCTTGCAGTCCAAGGGACTCGCAGGAGTCTTCTCCAGCACCATAATTCAAAGGCCTCAATTCTTTGGCGCTCAGCCTTCCTTATGGTCCAACTTTCACAGCCATACATTGCAACTGGGAAAACCATCGCCTTGACTATACGCACTTGTGTTGGCAGGGTGACGTCTCTGCTTTTTAGTATCCTTATGTTGCCACAAACAATCCCTCTTGAAGTCCATTAACCCTCATCTAGCGCTATGTTAGTGCTGACCATTAGTTCTTGAGTATAGGCTTGAAGTAATAAATATTCTGTGCCGCAGCCTAACATATGGTCTCAGTCCTTTGCGCCTGACATATGATGTGATAAATGGCTCTTTGAGACACGGAATTTTTCATGCTTACCAGAGATGCAGTTTCTCCCTCCATTAAATTGTATGAATAGACGGAAGGATTCATAATATGGCCGATAGCTCTGACTGTTGAGATTGGCGCACGGAGATGCTGCATGGTGGGTCATATTATTCTCCGCAATTGAGCTGATATCCGCATCTTTATAAGCACATCTTTATAAACACTGGGATGTGGTATAGATAGCAGGTGCAATTCCAATCTTCTTTCCATTTATTCATTGCATACCGGAAAGGAAATGAGTGTGACAAGACACAGTTGCGTAGTTGCAATCCAGGAGACCATGCAGTTAAATCATCTGGAAAGGATGGTTGTACTGAAGCTGTAATTGGTTTTGTTTTGTTTTTTTCCTTTCTCAAATTATGGTCACGGGTCTGTAAAGCTTTCTATTTCTCATGTAATGAAAGGATTGCCATAATATGTCAGGGACTGTTGCTTAAAATAATTATTCAGTGAACATTTACACGCCGTATTTTTCGGTATGTAAATGTATAAATTGCACCGTTTTCCCCCCAAAAAAGAGGGTGAAAATCTGGGCGCAACTTATACTCTGAATGTAGCCCCGCCCAGCTTCTCAAACGGAGGTTTCGGAGGCTGAAAAAAGCATCAGAAATGAAGCTTCAGAAAAGAAGCCCCCCAAACAGAGCTTCAGAAAAAAACCCTTCAAACAGAGCTTCAGAGGCTTTTTTTCGGAAGCTCTGTTTCGGAGGCTTTCAGAGGCAGGAAAAAAAGCAAAAAAAAAAAAAAAAAAAGAGCAAGGCACAGAGCTCACAACCAAGGAACCTGTTGCTAAAATTCACCTCTGGGAACAGCTGATTGGGGATATTCCGGGAGGCCAATCCACCCACCAATCAGCTTTTTTCTTATTTTCCTCCCCAAAAACTAAGGTGCGTCTTATACTCCGAAAAATACGGTAGGTTTTTCTGAGAAAGAAATATTTCCAGAGTTTCCTTTTCAAACTTAGTCTTTAAAGAAATTGAAGAAAAATAGGTGTGCTTATGTGACTTTGGTCAGAATGACCTGGAAGAAATTGTGTATTGTTGAGTACAAGTGGCAAGTAAATTTTATACCCGCTGTTTATGCACTTAAAGTTATACAAACGGAGGTTTCAGAGGCTGAAAAAAGCATCAGAAATGAAGCTTCAGAAAAGAAGACCCGAAACAGAGTTTCAGAGGCTTTTTTTTCTGAAGCTCTGTTTTGGAGGCTTTCAGAGGCAGGAAAAAAGTTTTTTCTGAAACAGTTTCAGAAATTTCAGAGGCAGAAAAAAAAGCAAAGAAAAGCAAGGCACAGAGTTCACAACCAAGGAACCTGTTGCTAAAATTCACCTCTGGGAACAGCTGATTGGGGGTATTCCGGGAGGCCAATCCACCCGCCAATCAGCTTTTTTCTTATTTTCCTCCCCAAAAACTAAGGTGCGTCTTATACTCCAAAAACTACGGTAGGTTTTTCTGAGAAAGAAATATTTCCAGAGTTCCCTTTTCAAACTTAGTCTTTAAAGAAATTGAAGAAAAATAGGTGTGCTTATGTGACTTTGGTCAGAGTGACCTGAAAGAAATTGTGTATTGTTGAGTACAAGCGGCAAGTAAATTTTATACCCGCTGTTTATGCACTTAAAGTTATACAAGAATAGAATCTGGGAGTGGGCTGGAAACAACCGGACTGTTCTGTTGAAAATATAGCTTCAAAATGTATCAGGAACTTGTTTAAGTGAAATCCAGGCAGCATTTGAGTTCCATGTATGTAAATTGAGGAAATTCAGTTTGAGTTTGACTCTAGGGAAACTATGAAACTTTACCATTTTGACAGACTCATATAAACTATTTTTTTCATGTTCTTAACAGAATAACAGGGTTTAAATGGACCTTGGAGGTCTTCTAGTCCAACCCTCTGCTCAAGCAGGAAACCCTACACCACTTCAGACAAATGGTGATCCAACATCTTCTTTAAAACTTCCAGTGTTGGAGCATTCACAACTTCTGGAGGCAAGTTGTTCCACTAGTTAATTGTTCTCATTGTCAGGAAATTTCTCCTTAGTTCTAAGTTGCTTCTCTCCTTGATTAGTTTCCATCCATTGCTTCTTGTCTTGCCTTCAGGTGCTTTGGAGAATAGCTTGATCCCCCCCTCTTCATTGTGGAAGCCCCTGAGATATTGGAAGACTGCTATCATGCAGTATTCTGTTTAGATTAAAAAAAATACTTTTGGTTACTTGAGCTTTTCAGGAGGATCTCCAGATTAAATATCTGTTACAAATTTATAGGGGAGGTAAAATTTAAAATCTTGCTGATGGACTTCTATTTCCAAGGGTTTCCTAGCCAAAAATCATTAGGATAGGCTTTCACAATGAAGCTGAACTTCTCATTGGGCGCTGTCGAACAAAATGAAATTCAGTGGTGAAAAAAGCAAGGTTCTACATTTAGGCAAGAAAAACCAAACACACAGGTACAGTATATGTGGTACCTTGCTCAATAGTAGTAACTGGGAGAGGGATCTTGGAGTCCTAGTGGACAACTATGTAGATATGAGCTAGGAGTGTGTAGCAGCTGCCAAAAAAGCCAACACAGTTCTAGGCTGCATCAACAGAGGGATAGAATCAAAATCATGTGAAGTGTTAATACCACTTTATTATGCCTTGGTAAAGCCACACTTGGAATTCTGCGTTCAGTTTTGGTCGCCACGATGTAAAAAAGATGTGGAGACTTTAGAAAGAGTTCAGAGAAAAGCAACAAAGATGATTAGGGGACTGGAGGCTAAAGCATATGAAGAACGGTTGCTGGAACTGGGTATGTCTAGTTTAATGAAAAAAAGGACTAGGGGAGACATGACAGCAGTGTTCCGAAATCTCAGGGGCAGCCCCAAAGAAGAGGGAGTCAAGCTATTCTCCAAAGCACCTGAGGGCAGGACAAGAAGCAATGGATGGAAACTAATCAAGGAGAGAAGGAGAGGAGAAATTTCCTGACAATTAGAACAATTAACCAATGGAACGACTTGCCTCCAGAAGTTGTGAATTGCTCCAACACTGGAAGTTTTTAAGAAGATGTTGGATAACCATTTGTCTGAAGTGGTGTAGGGTATCCTGCCTAAGCAGGGGGTTGGACTAGAAGACCTCCAAGGTCCCTTCCATCTCTTCTCTTCTCTTCTCTTCTCTTCTCTTCTCTCTCTTCTCTTCTCTTCTCTTCTCTTCTCTTCTTTCTCTTCTCTTCTCTTCTCTCCTTTCCTCTCCTCTCCTCTCCTCTCCTCTCCTCACCTCACCTCACCTCACCTCACCTCACCTCACCTCACCTCACCTATTCTATTTTATTCTATTCTATTCTATTCTATTCTATTCTATTCTATTCTATTCTATTCTATTCTATTCTATTCTGTTCTATTCTATTCTATTCTGTTCTATTCTTGATGTATTGTGAGAACTAGGGAATTCTTAAATCTTAAACCCACATCTTCTCCGTTCAGTCCATGTTTAGGAAAAACAGAAAGTTGTTTGTCCAAAGCTCAGAATTACAGAATTTACCAAACCCCTCTTAAAAGACAAAGAGTAGGTAGCTAATCATCCTGTTATATATGCGAGAAAGATTTTAATTTGGATCAGGATAGAAATTTCACAGTAGAGATGTGTGGGACTTACAAATCAAGTTATTTATATTGCTAATGATGCCATATTAGTACCAGTGTAATTGAATTTCTAGGGGACGCGGTGGCTCAGTGGCTAAGACGCTGATCTTGTCGATCGAAAGGTTGGCAATTCAGTGGTTCGAATCCCTAGTGCTGTGTAACAGGGTGAGCTCCTGTTACTTGTCCCAGGTTCTGCCAACCTAGGAGTTTGAAAGCACATAAAAAATGCAAGTAGAAAAATAGGGACCATCTTTGGTGGGAAGGTAAGAGCGTTCCGTGTGCCTTTGGTGTTTAGTCATGCCGGCCACATGACCACGGAGACGTCTTCGGACAGCGCTGGCTCTTTGGATTTGAAACAGAGATGAGCACCGCCCCCCCTAGAGTTGGGAACGACTAGCACATATGTGTGAGGGGAACCTTACCTAATGAATTTCTACTCCACTGTTGTAAAATATTCTTTTTAAAAACAAAAACAGGAAAGGTAACAAGACAATTGACCTTTGGAAAAGGTGGATTTACTGTAGCAATATAACTCAAAGGTTTTTCACACACTTCCCCTGAGCTCTGTTTTGTTACCTACCCGAGGGAGCTATGCCTCACCATTTGGGAAAGCTTGAGTTAGAGGACTAAATGCCCTCTAGAGTCCTAGATAAAAATTTCCACAAGGATCATTAGGAAGCAATGACTCATCCATACCCTTTTATTCTCTCTCTCACCTCCCTAATTGCAGTGCGAGCAAAATGGAACATGAAAGACTTCCTTATACGCTGCTTGGAGAACCTTAAAATAAAAATGCGATTCATTTGAAAGAAATTAGTGTTGAGTAAGAAAATTCCTTTGGGGGGATTTATTTTTATTCATCGCTTTGTCCATCTCACGTGTAGTACTAATGAGCCGAGGTGGCACAGTGGTTAGAGTGCAGTACTGCAGCTACTTCAGTTGACTGCCAGTTCAGCAGATCAGCAGATCAAATCTCACTGGCTGAAGGTTGACTCAGTCTTCCATCCTTCCGAGGTGGGTAAAATGAGGACCCAGATTATTGGGGGCAATATGCTATTTAGTATACTGTCTTTGGTGTGAGCCGCCCAGAGTCCTCGGAGAGTGGGCGGCATAGAAATATGAATAATAAATAAAAAAAATAAAAAAATAATAATGTAGTAACATACTAATGCCTTGATAGGACCACACTTGGAATACTATATCCAATTTTGGCCATCACAATATAAAAAAGATGTTGAGGTAAAGAGTGCAGAGAAGAGCAACAAAGATGATTGGGGGAGGGGGTCGGGGCTGAAGGCTAAAACATACAAAGAACAGTTGCAGGAATTCGGTATGTCTAGTTGAATAGAATAGAGTAGAGTAGAGTAGAGTAGAGTAGAGTAGAGTAGAGTAGAGTAGAGTAGAATAGAATAGAATAGAATAGAATAGAATAGAATAGAATAGAATAGAATAGAATAGAATAGAATTCTTTATTGGCCAAGTGTGATTGGACACACAAGGAGTTTGTCTTGGTGCATAAGCTCTTGGTGTACATAAAAGAAAAGATACATTCGTCAAGAATCATAAGGTAGAACACTTAATGATAGTCATAGGGAAACAGTCAATATAAATCGTAAGGATACCAGCAACAGGATTACAGTCATAAGTGGGAGGAGATGGGAACGATGAGAAGATTAATAGTAGTGCAGATTTAGTGAATAGTTTGACAGTGTTGAGGGAATTATTTGTTGAGCAGAATGATGGCATTCGGGAAAAAAACTGTCCTTGTGTCTAGTTGTTCTGCTGTGCAGTGCTCTATAGTGTCATTTTGAGGGTAGGAGTTGAAACAGTTTATGTCCAGGATGCGAGGGATCTGTAAATATTTTCACAGCCTTTTTGACTCGTGCAGTATACAGGTCCTCAATGGAAGGTAGGTTGGTAGTAATTGTTTTTTCTGCAGTTCTAATTATCCTCCGAAGTCCGTGTCTGTCTTGTTGGGTTGCAGAGCCAAACCAGGCAGTTATGGAGGTGCAGATGACAGACTCAATCATTCCTCTGTAGAACTGGATCAGCAGCTCCTTGGGCAGTTTGAGCTTTCTGAATGGGCACAGAAAGAATTGGCACATTGTTGTGCTTATTTGATGATGTTTTTGATGTTAGGTGTCCATTTTAGGTCTTGAGATATGGTAGAACCTAGAAATTTGAAGGTCTCTACTGTTGATACTGTCTAGTATTGTAAGAGGTGGAAGAATGGAAGGGTTTTTCCTAAAGTCTACCACCATTTCTACCGTAGTTGTCCATTTGGAAGGTGCGTTTATATTTGCTCAGAAAAATCTCTTCTTATTTCATCCAAACGACAACACAGTATAGTTAGGTCTGGGACATGACAAATGAAAGACCCAGAACGTTGTTGGATTGTTTCATGCCAATTGCAAACAAAAGACGGCAGTGGTCCTGAAAGTTTGTTCCTTTTGAGACTCCCCCATTGTTTGTTTGTT
The DNA here is from genome assembly GCF_029531705.1 of Pantherophis guttatus. Next base: position 2,862,664 of record NW_026844029.1, on the reverse strand, counting down.
TTTCGGGATACAGAGAGTAATGGACAAAGGGTGCTATTTAAAAATAAGAAATATCTATCATTCAGTGGTGGGATTCAAATAATTTAACAACCGGTTCTCTGCCCTAATGACCGGGTGGGTAGGCGTGGCCATGGTGGGTGTGGCCAGGGGTTATGACAAGCAGCACTCAGCCTCCTGCACCCCTGGGAGCAAAAACCAGCCACGGGGGGGGGGGGGTCCATACCACCATCCCGTGTTCCGTTTTGGGCCTCAGAGGCCTTTCTGCACTTACCTGGAAGCCAAAATGGGGACTCCTGGAAGGGGGAGGAAGGGGAGGGGCCACCCAGCAATTTAACTACCAGCTTGCCCGAACCGGCCCGAACCGGCCCGAACCGGCTGAATCCCACCACTGCTATCATTGTAAGCAAATGCAAACACCCACAATGCTACTGAAAAAGAAAGAATCAAATGGCAATATTCCCATCAAATGAATTAATCTGTAGTGAAGGATCCATGCTTTCCAAAACAGTGAGCGAGACTTCTAAAAATTAGAAATATGCTTTTTGAATATGACTTCCATCCGCAAATTCTTTTCAAGGTGAATAATTTGAGAGCGGAATCAGCCGAGAAGCTTCCCTTGCACTGTCTGGCCTTTCATTTTCTGATAATACAGGTTAATTTTAATAACTTAGATACAGTCTATATATAAACCTAGGACAGCCTGAATCTGTTGGTTTCACTTCTTTTAATGCCAGCAAAGTTTTGGCTAAACTCAGCAGATTGTCTGTCAATCTATTTGTGTGTCATTACCCTCTTTTCTGTGCATGTGTGTTTAACCCACTCTCTTAGAACATTAGAGGTGGCCCATTAAATTGTTACATTCAATTTTCAATTTTGATATTGTTATTTGGATGTAGACAGTTATCTCATGCCTTCCTTCTGTCCTAGTCAATCTAATTCAGTTTACCTTGGAAGGAACTTGGCAATGGACAGGAATACTTCTAAAGAAGCAAACACTTGCATAAACTAAGCAGAGTATGGAGAAAGCTAGCCCTCTTTCTTAAACTTCAGTTATTGTTGTTAGTTGCGAAGTCATGTCCAACCCATTGAGACCCCATGGACAATGTTCCTCCAGGCCTTCCTGTCCTCTACCATCCCCCAGAGTCCATTTAAGCTCCTGCCGACTGCTTCAGTGACGCCATCCAACCACCTCGTTCTCTGCCGTCCCTTTCTTCTTTTGCCCTCAATCGTTCCCAGCATTAGGTTCTTCTCCAGTGAGTCCTTCCTTCTCATTAGGTGGCCAAAGTATCTGAGTTTCATCTTCAGGATCTGGTTTTCTAAAAAGCAGTCAGAGTTGATCTCCTCAAGGACTGACCGGTTTGATGGCCTTGCAGTCCAAGGGACTCTCAGAAGTTTTCTCCAGCACCAGAGTTCAAAGGTCTCAATTCTTTGGTGCTCAGCCTTCCTTATGGTCCAACTTTCACAGCCATACATTGCAACTGGGAAAACCATCGCCTTGACTATACGCACTTTTGTTGGCAGGGTGATGTCTCTGCTTTTTAGTATGCAGTCTAGCTTTGTCATGGCTTTCCTCCCCAAGAGCAAGTATCTTTTAATTTCTTGGCTGTAGTCCCCATCTGTGGTGATCTTGGAGCCCAGGAAAATAAAATCTGTCACTACCTCATTTCTTCCCCATCTATTTGCCAGGAATTGAGAGGGCTGGGAGCCATGATCTTAGTTTTCTTAATGTTGAGTTTCAAGCCAACTTTTGCATTGTCCTCCTTCACTGGCATCAGAAGGCTCTTAAGTTCCTCTTCACTTTCTGCCATTAGTGTGGTATCATCTGCATATCTGAGGTTGTTGATATTTCTCCCGGCAATCTTAATTCCAATTTGTGATTCATCCAGCCCCGCCTTTCTCTGCATATATGTGCTCTGCATATAAGTTAAATAGGGAGAACTTCAGTAGATAAATGCTAATTATCTGAATGTGTTTGTATCGTCTTTATACCTGTCTGTGAATGTTAGTTGTCTCAACCTGCTGTAAATAATTGCCTTACAGCTATACAGATTCTAAGTTAGCATCCATGATTCATTCCAAATCACCGAAAAGGTTACCCAGAACAATAGATGTGTCTTTATACATTTTTGACACTGGATTGCAGCAACCTGCAGAGTTGCTCGTCTTTTGCTGCTCAAGTCTTAGACCCGGGTTTTTTTCCTTTCTTTCTTTCAATTTATTATCTGCAGCTTTTGGGTTATGAAATAGCTTGATGGAGTTGTGAAGGTCTCTTAAGTTCTTACCAAAGCTTTAGGAAGACCTCTGAGGTCCCTTCCACCTCTATTATTCTATGTTTTGTGATAAAGTGGTCTGTACAAAGGAAAATATCAGGATCCACCAAACTGGAGAATATGAAAACCTCACAAAGATGCTTTTTTTTTCAAGAGGCAACTGGACTTTCTCTTGAAGCTCAGAAGGAGAGCTTGTTCTGTCCCCGTCTGACATACGCACACAAACAGACAGCCGGGGGTTAAATAAACTGGCAGACAACCAATTCTTCTGATAAGAAGCTTGGCAGCAACTCAGTAGCTGCTTGCCAAGAACTTTACTCATAAACAAAATACACACAGTTCAAGAATTGTCCAGTTCGTAAAATAAATCCAAGGCAGATAATGTTGTTTCCAAAGATGCAATGTGACTCGATAGTAGTTAGTTTTGTCCATCACAGAGTCTGAATGGTCACCTCACCCCCTTTTATATCCTGTGGGGTGTGGTCCAGTGACTCAGCTTAATCTCTGGCACGCCTCTTCTTCTGTTGCGCGCACTTATCTCTGCGACGCTGCCGAGGATCCAGCCAAGACTCATTACCCTCATCACTGTCCACCTGTGGCTGCGTGGACGTGCTTGGCCCCGGCCCTATCTCTTGCCTTTCGGCAGACACCGAAGGCATTGCCAGAGAGGAGGGTCCTGGAGAGGGAGGCCTTGCCAACTCCTCTCCTTCACTCTCGGAGTCCTCTCCTGCTGATGACACAGGCTCAGGTAACGGAGCCACAGAAGCTTCTTGGATGAGAAGTGAAATGTCTTCCAAAAAAAAAAGAGAGAGAGAGAGAGAGAGAAAGTCCAGTTGCCTCTTGGAAAAAAAATACCTTTGGGAAAACAATGACCTGGATGACTGAGAATCTCCATAGACACGAAAGCCTCACAGGTGTCCATGTTCAATAGAAGAAGCTCTGTACAATGTCTTCTCTTGAGATCAAAACTGAGGAATGGAATGCCAGGATGGTAACAGAGGGTTGATATATATATATATATGTATATATATGTATATATGTAAAAGTGAAATACCATTCATGCATCATCACTAAATCTCAAGAACTGTAAAACCTACAAACTTGAAATTTGGCACGTATGTTCCTCTTGGCTTCTAGGTGCTCACTAAGAAAGGATTTTTCAAAACGACCATCAGATCATTAGTATTCCTTATATTATTATTAACATGCTCTGATGCTAAGGAGTTAGATGTTCTACTCCCCCTCCCCACCTGAAAAGAACTCTGTTCCAACTGCCACTTCAGCATGGGCGTGGCCAGGGTATGGTCACCACATGCTTCATCCGGCCTGCGAGCTGGGAGTTTAGATGTTCTACTCCTCCTTCCCAATTGAAAGGGAGTGAAGGGAATAGGATAGGGTAGGCTTCTGTGAGGCCAGCCTGAGGGAGAGAAGGGGATAAGATAGGAGATGAGAGGTTTCTGTGGGGCCAGCCTGAGGGAGAGAAGGGGATAGGAGGGGATCAATGGAGCCAGCCTAAGGAAGAGAAGGGGGATAGAAGAGGAGAGGCTTCTGTGGGGCAAGCGTGAGGGAGAGAAGGGGAGAGGAGAGGCTTCTGTGGGGCAAGCCTGAGGGAGAGAAGTATAAATGTATTTAAATATAAATACAAGAACATTACACTGCAAAACAAGATCTATATGAGAGTCAGCATGGTATGAGTGGTTTAAGGACCCAACTAGAAAGTGGGAGATTGAGAATTCTAGTTCGACTTTAAGCATCAAACTGGATAACTTCAGGCCAGTCATACTCTCTCAGCCCTAGGAAGAAGGCAATGGCAAACTGCTTCCAAAAATCTTCCAAGAAAACTGCAAAGCCATGTTTCGAAGCGACTAACCCAAAGGTGTGTATTTGACACACATATTCCTTTTTTTTTTTTTGTAATTACCAGGATTTCCATAATTCACATGAAAAAAAATATCACACTTTCTTGTTCTTGCCACTTGTCCTCTGCTGCAGGGATGCTATTCAGCAGGTTTTGACAGGTCTGGGAGAACAGGTGGCAGAAATTTTGAGTAGTTCAGAGAACCAGCAAACACCACCTTTGGCTGGCTCCAGAGTGGGGTGGGAATGGAGATTTTGCAGTATCCTTCCCCTGGAGTGGGGTGGGAATGGAAATTTTGTAGTATCCTTCCCCTGGAGTGAGGAGGGAATGGGGATTTTGTAGTATCCTTCCCCTGCCACGCCCACCAAGCCACGCCCACAGAACCGGTTGTAAAAAAAAATTGAATTCTACCACTGCTTTGCTGTAGAGTGTAAATACTTGTTTTGAAATGGCAGACATAATTTTTATTCAGGAGAATGCAAAATCTTCGGAGTGGCAACTGCCATTTTAGGTTTTGTTTTGAGAAGATTTTTGCCAAGCTGAGGGAGTGAAAAATGAGTCAGTCAGAGTGATTTGCTTTTTTCGCCACTGCAAGGCACTCTGATAATGTTTTGCTGCAACTCAGTAGTTTTGTAATGGCAGAGTCGAACTGCTTCAAGGCTCAACTTAAAAAGCAGATAGAGAAATGACCTTAAAGAGAGGAACTAACTAATCAGTGGCATTTTTAACATAACACCGGCTGCCTCTTTCACTCTCTTGCACAACCGTTATGAAGCTTATCTCCCTAATAGTGCAGAGCTGTGTCCAGATTAGGTATTTAGACATTGAACATAGAATAATAGGATTTGGAAGGGACCTTAGAGGTCCTCTACTCAAACCCACTGCCTGTGGTGGAAAACCCTATTGTCAGGCCCGGAAGTCATCTTTTTCATTGGATCTTCAGGCCTGCCACATTTTTTACTGTGGGAAACTGGGAGGGGGGAATTGTATGCAGCCAGGGTGATATGTAGGCAAAATAACATTCCTTTCTCAGAGAGTCAAGGACATCTTGCCCTGCACCTGGATGGCTAGAACTGGAAGGCATCTCCAATTGGGATGGTGCTTTGATTGGACCATGTGATGGACATGTGGATGCTGGGCAGGGACTTGAACTTTCACTGGGGTGGGGAAAACCTGGAAGCTTTCAGATTTGGGTTTTCGCAGATGTGCCAATATGACATCTCTAATAAAATGGAACTTTGAGGAAACTCAAGTCTCGGACTTTTCTTTGGTTCTGGAGACAAGCCATTCCATTGATTAATTGTTATCATTGTCAGGATTTTTTCCCCCTTAATTCTAGATTGGATCTCTCTTTAATGATCTTCCATCCATTACTTCTTGTGATGCCCTCAGGTGCTTTGGATAATAAATTGATACCCCCACCTTCTCTGGGACAGCCCCTCAAGAACTGGAAAACTGCTAACATGTCACCCCTAGTCCTTCTCTTTGTTAGACAAACCCACTTCCCTCAATCACTCATTGTACGGGTTAGTCTCCAAACCCCTAATCATCTTTGGGGCTCTTCTCTGCACTTTTTCTAGGTTCTAGTAATACTTCTCAAGCAGTAGATGGATGTTTTGTAACAGTACCTGAAGGAAGGTTCATTTTAGTGATGGGATCCAGCCAGTTCTCACCTATTCGGAAGAACCGGTTGTTAACTTTCTAAGCAGTTCAAAGAACCAGTTGTTGGAAGAAATCTTATTTTATTTTTTTCCACTTACAGGGCTAATCCTGTAAGGAAGGCAGAAAGGAAACATTCTGGTGTTGTTTCTAGCCTAATCTTTATTGCCCTGCTTACAGAAACTGCCTCTCTGGTTAACCCTTGTTACATTGTAACAGCTAAGGCGAAGCGCCCATCGACGTGAGTGATGTTGAGTTGGCCATGCCCACACGGTCACATGACCACCGAGCCATGCCTACCCAGCTGGTCATTAGGGCAGAGAGCTGGTTGTTAAATTATTTGAATCCCACCGCTGGTTCATTTAATATAGCAAGTTGTTTTTATGTCCTCAAAGGATCTTCATAGAAATGGCATCAACGTACCTTGAATACGAGTAGGATGTAAAATGTGTTTACTGGAAAATGATCGTTACTACCACAAGTGAACTTTGAGAGGACTTCATGGATTCTGTTTCAGAATGCTTGGCAAAAGTTACTACTCTTGGTCCATACAGTTAGGTAGCTTTTTGAATCCCGTCATCTTTTAAAATGTCATCTCTTTTTTTTCCCAAGAAGTTACAGCTGTACTTCCAAAACGCTTAAGATCAGTTAGTTCCCCACGACTTCATGAATGCAGGGAGTTTTCTTGTAGTTAACCCGGTTGTCAAATGAATCTTGTTTCCGCATATACTTTCTTATTAGAATGTCACAAAAGGGGATCCCGTGACCCCTGCAACCGTCATAAATGTGAGTCAGCTGTCAAAAAAAATCTGAATGTAAATTGTGTGACCGAGGGGATACTGCAACAGTTATAAGTGTGACAAAAGGTCATAGGTCACTTTTTTCAGTGCCGTTATAACTTTGAATGGTCACTGTTGTAAGTCGAGGACTATCTGTAGTGTGTGAATATATGTGGGGGTTTTAGGGCTGCCAATAGGGGTGCAATCTAAATTTTTTTGCTACCGGTTCTGTGGGTGTGGCTTAATTAGTGGGTGTGGCTTAGTGGTCAGGTGACTAGGTGGGTGTGGCTTGTTGGTCAGGTGGGTGTGGCCAAGTTGACATCACTTCTTTGCCCTTTTTTAACCTACAAAACACAACACAACTGGCTCACCCACAATGTAAAAGCAGATGTGCTGGACCCAAAACGGCCCCTGCAACAAGCAGGAACCTCACACAGCCACAAAAAGTCCAAAAAACCAACTTTCACACTTTACATACACAAAATTCCACACACAGCTTTGTGAGATTTTGTGTGTTTCTGTAGTTAGAGTGAAACACTACAGAAACACACAAAATCTCAGAAAGCTGCACAAATATTATTTTATTTTTATTTTTATATAAAAGCAGCTAAATTTAAAACTTCCTAACCTTTAAATGGCTAGGTCTAAAAAAAGAACAACTAAAAAAAAACCCAATTAACTATATTTTTTAAAGCTCCCAAAGGGGAAAAAAACTTACAGGCAGGCAGGCAGGCAGAAAGAGCTGCTCACTGATGAGCTTGATTGCAGGCAGGGAGATTCAGTTACTTGCTGATGCAATGGATTGCAGGGATTACAGCAAGTGAAGCAAGACAGGCGTGCGAAGGTAAGCAAGCTGGAGGCTGAGGGGAAGGTATTTTTGCTACCAGTTCTCCAAACTGCCCGCCACCATCGCTACCTACTCGCCCGAGCCGGTCCGAACCGGGAGCATTTCACCCCTGGCTGCCAACCTATCATGACACAAAATCAGCATTTTTACGTAATAATGAGCATACATCTTGAAATGAAATAGCACTGATTTAACAATGAACACAAAAAAACAGATGTATAGGGCATTAGGAATTCTTAGAATATATGTTGTTTATTGCCTAGGGGTGTGGTGGCCAATCAGGAGGCTGTGAGTTCGATCCTAGGTAGAGGCAGATCTTTCTCTCTCTGGGCACAGTGAGAATTTGTCTCCTGAACAAAGCTCTGCATTGGCAACGGGAAAGGCATCCAGGCAGTAAACACTCTGCTCCATTCAGTTGCCCAGACTCCACCCCGCAAAGGATTATGGGGTCATAAAAAGGAGATGATGTTCTTTATTGCCTCAAAAATAAGAGACTTCTTAATAGCTACGTTACAAACCACAGGTAGATGTGACCTGATTTTGTAGGTAAGGGAATTAATGCCAGAGGCAGTTGTTACAGGTCAAAGACATCCCTATGCTAAGTCTTATAAATAACATCAGCACTGATAATGAATGGTACTAATTTTGTATCTAAAACAGGAAGATAATTCTTTTTTTTTTAAAGGAAAAAAGTCAACCTTGCTTCTCCTCTACAGTTTTTTTTTAAAAAATAGAACATGCAGTATGAATTATTCAGGCATTAATTTCAAAGACCCAAATGAACACTGGCTTCTTAAATACTTCATTTAGTTCAGGGGTCGGCAACCTAAAACACTCAAAGAGCCACAAAGGTCCTAACCGGAAGCCCCCGTTCAATTCTGGAGCCGACCGGAAGTCCAGTTCCCCCATCATAGAGTCTCCTCCAAGCACGGCATCCTTTTTCCTCTGCCGACTGGAAGTCCGGTTCCCCCACCATAGAGTTTCTTCCTAGCGCAGCATCCTTTTTCCTCTACCTGTCCTAACCAAAAGCCCTATCAATTGTGGAGTTGACCGGCGACATGGAGCCACAGCAGAGGGATGAAAGAGCCACATGCAGCTCCAGAGCCACAGGTTGCTGACCCCTGATCTAGTTGATGAGATTACATTGAGAACTCTTTTTTTTTCACCCTATTTGGAGCTTATGGAAGATGTCACACTATCCAATCTATCTCTTGTCAACATATAGAATTGTAGAAGTCTGCAGGGGACTTGGAGGGCTTCTAGTCCAACCCCCTTCCCAAGACAGGAGTTCTTATACCATCCAGGACAAATGACTATCTAATCTTATCTTGAAAACTTCCAGTGATGGAGTATCCACAATTCCAGGAGGCAAGCTCTTCCATTGATTAATTGTTCTCACTGTCAGGAAATTCCTTCTTGTTTCCAGGTTAGATCTCCCTTTGATGAACTTCTACCATTGGTTGAATGAAATATGTTTGACTGATATACAGATAAACATGTACATGCACACTGTGGATAAGATAGATAGATAGATAGATAGATAGATAGATAGATAGATAGATAGATAGATAGATAGATAGAGGGATGGACAGATGATAGATAGATAATAGATAGACAGACAGATAGATAGACAGACAGACAGACAGACAGCTAGATAATAGATAGATTGATGATAGATAGATAGATAGATAGATAGATAGATAGATAGATAGATGATGGATGGATGATAGATAGATTTATGTATGTATGTATGTATGTATGTATGTATGTATGTATGTATGTATTTATTTATTTATTTATTTATTTATTTATTTATTTATTTATTTATTTATTTATTTATTTTCTATGCCGCCCTTCTCCCGAAGGACTCAGAGCGGTGTACAGCCTGATTAAAAGCACAAAGACAGACAAAATTTAAAAATAATTAAAATTATTAAATAATTGGCTCAATATAAAACCCCCAAATTTAAAATCCCACATTTAAAACCAATTAAAATCTTTACATTGATAGCCCGGCCTGGCGGAACAACAAGGTTTTGAGGGCACAGCGAAATACACGGAGATCGGAGATCTTACGCATTTCTGGGGGCAGTTCGTTCCAAAGATAGATAGATAGATAGATAGATAGATAGATAGATAGATAGATAGACAGACAGACAGACAGACAGACAGACAGACAGACAGACAATTAGATAGACAGACAGACAGACAAACAGACAGACAGACAGATAGATGATAGATTGATGATAGATAGATAGATAGACAGACAGACAGACAGACAGACAGACAATTAGATAGATAGACAGACAGACAAACAGACAGACAGACAGACAGATAGATAGATGATAGATTGATGATAGATAGATAGATAGATAGATAGATAGATAGATAGATAGAGGATGGAGAGAGAGAGAGAGAGAGAGAGAGAGAGAGAGAGAGAGAGAGAGAGAATGTTTAGACTTTGCTTGTCTAAGAAGGAGAATGAGATGAAACTTTTCATAGAGAAAATCTATCTTCTTCCTAAGTATTTATATCTATTCATAATTTATCAATGCCGTACTTCATTATTCATGTGGTTCCTTACAAAACAAAAGCACGAGTGGACATTTCTTGAATTCTAGTGTTCGGTGTCACACTATCAGATTTGAGCTTGTTTTTGAAACTAGTCCATTTTTATATACAACTTCTCTGCGGGACGACAATAAAATTGCGTTGCATCGAAGAAATTAGCTGATTTTAAAATTGTCCACCATCAGGAAAATATCATATTGCTATCTTATGCAACCATATGGTGCCCACCCACCCACTCACACAGACAGACATATACATATAAAAATTAATGATACCTACCGTATTTTTTGGAGTATAAGACGCACTTATCTTTTTTCGTGAGGAAAAGAAGAAAAAGAAATCTGCCTCTGCCTCTGAGCAATTTTGCCTCGTTGCAGCAAACAGCAAACAGCCTGCTTTATTTTCATTTTCATTTTCAGCATAGCTTGATTAGCACAAGGGAAGAAAAAACAATCTGCTCCAGCAATTTACCTCTTTGCAGCAAGCAGCAGAGCCCTGCGCAAAACAGCTGAGAGCAAATCAGCTGAGAGTCGGGAGGCCGATCCAATCAACTTCTACTAATTAGGCTGTGCTGAAGCTGAGAGGAGCTGTTTTTTCTTGCTGTTTGCTTGCAAGGAGGTAAACTGCTGCGAGGCAGAGGCCAAAGGGTGGGGGCCAGTGGGTGGGCGGGGCTACATTTGGTGTATAAGAAGCACCTAAATTTTCACCCCCTTTTAGGGGGAAAAAAGGTGCATCTTATACTCCGAAATATACGGTACCCAGAGGTGGGTTTCACATAATTTTACCACTGGTCTGCCACGCACCAAAAAAGTGATGCTTGCATTCATGCACACAGCTTATAAAACATGGCTAAATAGGACAGCATAGCTTCAGGTTGGGTGGGTGGCTGGGTGGGTGGGGCCAAACCGGGCTGAACCGGCTGAATACCACCACTGAACCTATCCCAAAAGACTGACTTTATCCTTGTAGGTGCCAAACACATCTGCAAACTATGAAACCTGTTTGGAATAGAAATTGTGATGATATCTCATCAAGTATTTTCACGATCAGCATTAATTTGAAACAGGGAAGAAGTCTCCCTCTGAAATCAGAGGTAAATTCTCCAAATAAATAACACCGTCGAGGGATTTGGTTAGCATATTGCAAATAAGGATGACCTCTGCGATGTTGGGATGCTGTTCAATCTGTCCTCCAAAATTGCTGATTGTAGGCATTCGAACACACTCAACAAAAGACCCAGTAATACTTAGAAGGAGGTAGGTGTTTTCCGGGAGAATGTCTTTCTGTTTCTCTAAATGATTAATGGAGTCTTGTAGTTTGATTCCGCTCATTCTGAAACTGGATATCTTCAAACTGTTATCTGTTGGTGTCTTTAGCTTTCTCCAGCTCTTAAGCTTAACAAAATCTCGGACAATGTGCTGTACGAATGCAGTTTGCTTGTAATGTTGATATAGGACCATCCCATAAAATAAATACTCTATATTATGTCCCTACCAGCTTTATTTCTCACCGTTGCACAGAGTCAAGGTCTGTTGTTTTTAAGACATGCATAAATACGTCCAGCTGTTGTGATCCACAAGCAGCCTGCGGAGCTGGCAGCAGAGTCGGACAGTGAGGAGGCTGGGGAGGACAATGGGCCAGTCCTGGAGTCTGGGAAAGGCCCGGATGAGGGCTCTGTGTCGGAGACAGAGATGGGGCCAAAGCCATCTGGGAGTGATACGCGGACTCCAGAGCCTCCAGGCAGAGGAACAGGAAGAGCCTGTTCCTAGTGCACTCATGCGCAGAGCTGCCGGAAGGCAAGAGCAAAAAGGACGACTCGGGAGTAAGGCCAGGAGATGATTGGCCCCTCCCATAAGGCTTAAAAGAGCAGCAAAGGCTGTTGGGCTCTTTGTAGGAAAGCAACGTTACTAAATCTGTTTTCCAGTCGGCGTCTCTTGTTTCTGAACTTCGTGGGGCTTTGCCAAGAAAGGCCTTTGGCAGGGTGCCAAAGAAGATAAAGGTTCGCATGCATGGGAATGCCGAAACCCGGAAGAGTAGCATTCCATTGCGCATGCGCACACCGGCACCCAAACTTCCAGGTTTCTGTCCAGCCAGCTATTTGTCGGGCATGCCTCCATGCCAGAAACCAGAAGTTTGGTTTTCCATGTTTCGGCGTTCCCGTGCGCGCGAAGGCCAGCGAGGCTGTGGAGTCCAGGTGGGATGGTTTTGTGTGCCATTTCTGACATGCAGGTCGACACACGGTGACGTAAAAGATTAGCTATCATCACTGCCCTGTACCATTTCAGACAAACGATTGTCCAATCTCTTCTCCAGTGCTCCTCCAGTGTTGGATCATCCACAACTTCTGGAGGCAAGTTGTTCCATTGATTAATTGTTGTATCTGGCAGGAAATTTCTCCTTGGTTCTAGGTTGCTTCTCAGAAGCGTCAGAGCGAAGAACACCAGACCAGGAACCCAAGGGAGCCTGCGCTTCAACTTAAAACCATCACAGGAGATAAAAGCTTGCACTGATACACTTTGATTAAATAACCAAAATATTAATTAACTTTTTGTAAAGCAAAGGTTTTATTTTTTTTCCCCCCTTTTCACAATTAGGCATCCCAAAGGATTAATGCTGAAAGAGAGAACCATTGAAACTGTTACTTCTTTATATCATGTGAATATTAATTACGGATGAATATTCTGGGGTAGCATTATCATGTCAAACCGCAGAGCACATGTAATTTTGTACCCCGTAGCCAGGGTTGATTAATTGTTCGGTCTTAGCTATGCAGCTTATTCTGTAATATCTTCTCTTTAGGACCTTGTGGAATCCACACATCCCTATCCCTTGGTTATAGGAGTGGGGTGGGGGGAAATAATAGAAGTCTTCTCCTCATCCATCCTAGCAATGAGATGAGACATGCAAATTGCAGACAGTAAATTAGCAGAGATATAACATCATCGGAATAGTTGTAAATTTTAGGACAGTAATGGCTAACCTTTTTTCCCTCGGGTGCCGAAAGCGTGCCCTTGCATTTGCACACAGAAACCCACCCCGAGCTCTCACCACCCCTCCATGCATACATGCGTGACCCCCGTGTGCCAGGGATGGGTTCTACTTACCTTTACTAATGGTTTACATTGTGCCCGCATGGGTGCGCTCTTCTGCACATACGCAGAAGCTTCTGCGAATGTGCAGATCACCTTTGATGATGTCCGGGTCAGTGGGAGGAGCCTCCCACCAGTTTTACTACCTGTTCTTACGAACCGGTCCGAATCGGGGGCAACCGACCACTGCCTGTGTGCCCTGTTTTTGGCCTAGCAGAACCAAAAATGGGGCACGGGGGGATACGCCGCACTCCCTCGCCTCCGTGCATGCGCACGCATCCCCCGCCCTCCACACATGCATGTGCGCCCCCACCCCCATGCATGCATGTTCACCCCCCACCTCCACATGCATGTGCGTCTCCCACATGCGTGGCAGAGACCCTAAAATCAGCTGGCCAGTGGGAACCGCGCACCCATGCGTGGTGGAGCTGACCTAAGGCAATGGCTCGCATGCCCGCAGAGATGGCTCAGCATGCCACCTGTGCCATGCGTGCCATAGGTTCACCATCACAGTTTTAGGATATTTACTGTACACAAGCAAGGGAAAGAAAACCCCAGCTTTGTATCCGTGTCTAATGACATGCATTTACGGTTCGATGCAGAATATCTGGTACCAGTGGTGGGTTCCTCCCGGTTCGGTCCGGTTCGGCCGAGCCGGTAGCAGTGACGATATGACGTCACCGAACCGGTTCTCCCCCCCGCCCTCCCACCCCCCCACCCCCCCACGTTATTCTTACCTTTTATTTGGTCCCACCCCCAATCTATTGCTGCCTCCTGAGTCC